>CM069907.1:93551089-93940655 GCA_036172215.1 Camellia granthamiana
ATGCATTTTCAAAACCAACGGATATGCAATGTTTATTTCCAAATTAGGCAATCTAGTCTATACTTGTTTGCTGTGCGCATAACATAGTAAGTCTAAGCTAATAATTGGAATAAGAACGCATAACGTTTTCAAAATTGGATATCACGGTTAGTAGAGGCCGGTCTTCGGACCGGGCGAAAGGGGGTGCTCATAGCTGACCTTCCCCGATCGTACCCAAGCTCCCGAGCCAAGACCACTTTGGTGATGACGGACATGTGGCCTTCGGCACCGAGTCAGGGTTTCCTAAATTTCCCATTTTAAAATATTTAGGTGGCGACTCTGTAATCTGGCAAAGCAGTCCATGTTTGGCACTACTTTTCAAAAATCTGTTTTCTCAAACGATTTGCCGGATTTGGACTCTTTGGTTCAGATTAGAACCGTGACAACAAAAGGGAGTCCGAGCTGTAGCGCGAGGCCCCCCCCCCGCGGACGTGTTACAGTTTCTGGCGACTCTGCTGGGGAGTTTAGAGAGCTTGACTCGAACTCGTGATATCCTGTTTTTGACTACACTTATGTGTTTCTTTGCATTGCATGTGCATTGGTGCGCCTAGGACACCGTGTTGGCCATCTGCTATTCCTGAGCGGTTTGCTGGAGGCTTGTCTTGTCAAGACATGACCATAAGGCTGACCGGTTGCGGGCTCTGCCAGTATGGGAACACAAACCCCGGTTTTACCGGGGGCACCCTTTTTGACCATTCGACCTAGTGCATATTCGGATCCATAGTGACCATCCCCAAACTAGGACAGGTTGCTTACCCGATATAGGTTGTTTGAGACCGCTGCGTGCGTAGTGAAACCCTAGCTCCTGACAAAATAGGACAGGGAAACCCTACCCCAACATAGGGGTGTATTGGCTCTCTTTTACCTGTTATGTGCTTTTAGAGTGTATCTCTGCAGGGGAACACATGTATCAGTTTGCAAATTTGGGTATCCGGCCTGAGGGCACCTGTATCAGTATTGTCGAGAATCAGTTGTGTCTGCGGGTATCAGTTCAGTTTTGAATAGTGATTCTGGGGAACAGTGTTCAGTAGTAAAGTACAGTTGTCCAGCTACACCCGTGTTTGATCTGTTTGGGGCTGAAATGCTGCTTATTTTCCGTTTCAGTTCAGAAATCCAGAGGGTCAATCTAGAACAGCTAGTGTCTTCTCCTTGCTGAGGCGAGACTGAACATGACGCAAAATTCAGAAGAGATCGTGGTCATGACGGCCGCGTTGAGTCAAGGAATTACCCTGCAGGATGAGACTACTGTTGACATGTCGCATCCACCCAGGTCGCCTGCCGCACACCCAATTTGGACCCCCCCAACTATATCAGGCTCGCGAGCCTACTACGTTTGAACTAATGGGAATGATAGGTGATCTTCAAAGGTCCATGGCGGATCTCACCTATGGGATGTCTGTTTCGCCACCAGCTGCACCATATGTCGGAGGCTTTATACCCCAGGAGGCCCCACTACTGGGACGGATTGTAATTGAACTTAACAACGGAGATGGCCTCCGGCTATGGCAACGACGCATCAAACCAAGTTCCAGATCAGGCCGAGGCCGGAGACAAAGGCAAGATGAAGGCAGACGCCGACCCTATCGAATAGCTGCTGTGGGCAGTCGAGGCTTTGAAAGCCGGGGGATGAACAAGCAACAGATATCTGCAGTTGTGACAAAAGCTGTGGGAAGATGCTTTCCCACTCCGCCTGAGGGCAGTTCCAGTCAATCGGAGAACCGGGATAGGCCCCGTCATGCCAAAACGGTTCTTCCCGCTCCCAGCCTTGCATCCGGAAAGAATCAGAAATCCAAGGCTGCACCCGCCGATCCGTTCGCTAGTGCATCTAGCAAGAGTGCTCAGGCCCCGAAATACCTGCCCCGAGGGCGCAGGGTCTTCCATCCTCTTTACATGCCTCTGTCTAGGGCACTTTTGATTCTGGCCAAAAAGGGCATCTCACACCGCTCGAGCCTAGGCCGCTCCCCAAACCCCTTCCAGCAGGCCATGATGCCACTCAGTACTGTGCGTACCACCAGCAGACTGGTCATGCTACTGATAATTGCTTCCGCCTCCATCATGAGGTACAGGATTTGATTGACAACAAGGTTATCCTCCCGCCTACCCTCGGCCAAATCAGTCACTACGGAATTCTTGGATTTTGAGGACACAGATACCGAGGACACAGATACCGCAAGTGTTGTAATTAGAAGGTGAACCGCCTGCGGGCAGTGTCTGGTACATTTTTTGGGTGTGGCGTTTGGCACGCATTTTTGAGCATTGCCAACGCTAGTTTTGTAAATCCTGACTTGGGTGTCGAGTCAGTCTTTTCTTTTGTTTTGAGTCTGTCTCTCTGTACTGAGTCAGTCTTTTTGCTTACAAGGTCTGTCTTGTTGTAATGAGTCAGTCCCTTTTGTATAGTATACCAGATGATTCCGGGGTTGTTGCCTCGAACACCGTTTTACCTTGTCATTACCTATTTTGTTTACCCTTTGAGTCTGTCTCAGTTAAGGAGCCGGTTACAATCAGGGTTTTGGAATGAAACAGCTGCGGCTACCTCGTTTTCATGCTTGCTGTCAGTTTGAGCTAATTGTGCCGGAAGATGTGAATGGAACGACGGTACATTCTACCTACTCTCTTGTGCCTTGAACTCGTTTTAATGACCTAAGTTTTTCAAACCTTTTTTTTTCGTACACTGCGGTGATATAAAAACGAAGAGGAAGGAATTCCTCGGGTTTTCGCAAAACTTTGACCGAAATTGAGAGAAAGAAAAGCACGTTGAGCTTTTAATGAATGAAATCATGCCCGTCTAGCGTGAGTACTGAGAAGGACCCTGGCTTGATCCAGACTGGTTCCACACTATCTTTAGCGCAGGCGATGTGTCGCTTCCTTAAAAACTTTCAAAAACAAAATATTTTGCGCGGTCCTGTGAAGACCTGTGTGGAATCGCTCTTGAGATTGTGCAGCCTAGGATCGCTCTCAGTCTCAAGGTTCAATCTATCTATTCCGAACCTGGAATTCGTTCAGAATATTCAAGCAGTCAGCCGCCGTGTAATGCCCGTATGGCCCAATTTGAAGCAGCCCTCGAGCGAGAGGCCTCAAAGTTAGATCGAGGAGATCAGGTCCCACCAAGCAAAGCTCGAGAAGCAACCATGAAGGACTTTTTTCTGCAAGTCAACATATCAGCCACTCTTTTGGATACAGAGGGCTTCGATTTCAAAAACCCCTTTGGCATGGGCTAGCTACACTTTTACCCTTTGAGAGGCTCGCTGGGCCGAAAACCCTGAAGGGCGGCCCAGGCAAAAGTTAGAGCAAAGAAAAGAAAAGGAAGCAAAAAATACAAAATACAAAATACAAAAAAATACAAAAAATGCAAAAAAAATGCAAAAAAAAAAAAAATGCAAAAAAAAAAAAAAAACAAAAAAATGAAAGATCAAAAATTGAAAAGAAAAGAAAAACATAGCTCGCAAGGTCGAAAACCTGCAATAGGCGCCTTGGCAAAAAATTAGAGCCTAAAAAGTGAAGGTTAAAATACCCGAGTGTACCTTAACCGGAACTACGTAAGGCGTGATTCCCATGTTTGGGATACGTAGGCAACTTCATCCTGAAGTCCAGCCCCCAACGCTTCCATAGCGTCTCGAGTCCATGTCATGGTTTTGATTACTTTTGCCTCCTTCGAATCCAATGTCTCGATTGCAGCAACCCGGGAGCTACGCAGCCAACTTCCTCTTGAAGTCTAACCACCAACACCTTCCAGGCGACTGTGTCCATATATTCGTCTTCGTCTCCTCCGTGTCGAGGATCCGATCGTCATCAATAAGGACTGGCTTACAGCATGCTGCGGTATCATCCAAACAAGGGGCAACTTTCCGTTGCCATGCATTGTCATAAGTTGCCCTAAGTCATCATCCAAACTAGGGGCAACTTTCCGTTGCCTTGCCCCTCCCTTTAAGCAAGGGGCGATTTTCCATTACCTCTGATCCGAGGCTGCGCATCTCGAGGGCGAGTTCGTGCTCGTTGGGCATTGATTGCTTGCAAAAATAGTTTTTGAAAATTTTACTGAGGTTGACTATTTTCTCGAAAACTATTTCATTTTCCAAAACTGGACCATTTTCTTGGACTCAAAAAAGGAGAATTGTCAGTGCTCAAGGCCTGATTGGCATGATTTTCAAATCAAAAACTGAACAAGTGTGTTAACTCGACCCTCACTTTTGGTCAAAACTGTTTTAGGAAGAAAACAAAAAATGGTCAAGGTGACGAACTAGGGGCACCGCTGAGTCAGGTCTTCTGTCTTTCCCCATCCACACACTTGCCCGAGAGGCACCCTATCTACTAGAAGGAATGGCTGCAAGCTAGCTGTATCGGCGTGAACCCGCAACCTCTCATTTACCCGTCAACCATGCCTGGGGAGGGATTCAAAATGAGAGAATAAAGAATAGAGAGAAGTAAGTTGAGAGAAAAGTAAGGAGAAGGGTTTTATGAGAAAAACCGAGCTTGAGGGCCGAGTGATGTGAGTATCGCGAATCAGAAAGGGTGGGAATAATACCCGGAGGAATTGGCTCCTCGAGATCTGAGGACTTTTGTAAACATGTCCGTGTGTCGTGTCTTTTGATTTGTCGGTCTTGTTTTGGCTTCGAGTCTTTTCGAGCATGTCTCGTTATGTCAGGTCGTGTGCCTTGGTTTCTTTGTTTGAGTCTGTCTCGCCGTGCCCTGTGGTAGGCTCGATACCCCGGTCATGAAACCCTTCCTCGCTTCGAAAAGATCGTTTGTGCTTTGAATGCTGTGCCATTCTCTACATTCGTGTGAGGCAGGAGAAGAAAAGGGATGATTTGGGACATCCGGATGTGTTTCAACTATAACTGTTTCTGCTTTCCTGGTCCGTCTTGTCAGATTGGGCTGTTGGTTCAGAATTTGTTGTATGCAGAATGGGCCGAATGCTACGTTTCGGGTTGCGTACAGATCAATCCCTAGCAGATAGTCCCCAGCAGAGTATGGGCTGTGTATCCAGTTTTGAGCAGTGGTTCGTATGTGTTGTGTTGCTGTTTAGTTGGTTGGTTATCTGATTATTACAGTGCGAGTGTTCAATTGTCAGACAACAAATTATTTTCATTTACATTTGAGGTGTAACATGATGCAATGCAGTGCAAAGTATGAAATATGCAGATATATACAAATGTAACACTTTTTCGGGCAAAAGTTTGTTCCATTTCATATCATCTCTTTCAAGTACATAGTTTTGGAAACAAAAATCTGCTCGTGGCAGTACAAGGTAATCTAACTACCAAAAGAAAGAGAAGAAAAGAAAAGCAGCAAAACAAAAAAAATCCGCAACAGCATCGATGGCCTCGCGCCTAAGGATCCGTCCTCGCCCTCTTTCCTGGGCAGAAGCCCAGGAGCATCATCAGGAGCATCGCTGTCTGAGTCTGAGCCCGAGCTGTCCCCGGTCTCCTCCTCCGACGACCCCGCCCTCCGCCTCCGTCTCTGCCTCAGACTCATCATCTGGAACTGGAGCCTGTGAGCTGCTCCCGACGTAAGTGCGCCCCCCTTTGGTGCGGGGGAATACTCTGCCATCCCGAGTAGAAACGGGAGGTCCAGCTGGAGCACCACCCACTGGGGGAATCTGGAAGGGAGGCTGAAAAGTACAAAAGGCAAATACATCAGAATGCCTGTGAGCAGTTAATCAGTGCAGAATGCAGTGTATGAGTACAGTATATACGTGGCCGTGAGCAGTTAATCAGTGCAGAATGCAGTGTATGAGTACAGTGTATGAATGCCGTGAGCAGTTAATCAGTGCAGAATGCAGTGTATGAGTACAGTGTATGGATGCCGTGAGTAGTTAATCAGTGCAGAATGCAGTGTATGAGTACAGTATATACGTGCCGTGAGCATGTTAATCAGTGCAGAATGCAGTGTATGAGTACAGTGTATGGGTGCCGTGAGCAGTTTTATCAGTGCAGAATGCAGTGTATGAGTACAGTATATGCATGCCATGAACAGTGTATCAGATGTTGTGTCATGCATCAGATTATGTAAAAGCTAGTTTGTGTATGGTTTGAGGCTGTGGTCAGAGAGAACATACCGGAACGCTGTAAAGGGCTAGGAGGTCGAATGTCCGCTGCAGCATCCTCGTCATGGAGGCATTCATCTCCAGTAACTGCCAGGTGTACTCAGAAGACGCCTGCAAGAGAATCAGATGCATCAGTATTCTGTGGAATATCAAATAAACTGAAATGAAATGACTGTACAGAAATGCAGTAATACATACCGGAGGCAAGTCGGGGACACCGACGAACTCATGATCAGCCGGCGGAAGGGCGAAGGGGATCTGATAGGTCGCCCCACCCTGCCCTCGGAAAGTCAATGAAGCGGCAGAGCAGGCCAACCTGTCCCCTCGCCCCCGCTGAACTCCGCCCCTGCCGCGGACTCGGGCCCTCCTCGGCGCTCCTCCTCCAGCTCCTGCTCTAGCCGCTGGCGCCGCTGATCTCTCTCTCTCAACTCGACGGCCACCGCTCAGGGGCCGCATGATGAAGGTCCGGACGTAACTCCGAGTAGTCGCCCTCGCCTCTGTAGCCGTCTGCCTCCCAGCCGATGGTGTAGGTCCGCCATCTGCTCAGCGGGTGAAATGCTCGGTATCCCGCATGTGCTCAGGAGGATGCACCGGGACTATCTGCTCAGGTAAGCCTAGGGTCTGGCGCAAGAAGCGCTCGCCCAGGTACCAAGCCCGACAGACCGGGCCCTCCAGCAAAATCCGGTAACGCGAGGTCTCAACGGCACCGGCAAACCGGTCCCGCATCGCTGCTGGCAAAGGAGCCCAAGGCTGCCAGGTGATCTGAAATTGAAATACAGTTGGTTATCTACTGTATTGCAAATATACAGCGAAAAAGCGAAGCTTAAATGAACTGTAAGTAAAAACATACCTCAGGGCAAGGGGTGATGGTGTCGAAATAGCGGCGGAAAAAGCTGAATGTGTCCGCGGGGCCGCCGAGTGCACTTCCCATCGTAGCGGCGTGAGAAGGGAACGACTAGAGGAGTCTCCGTCTCCGGCACCGGCTCCAGTCTGGGGAAGTAGGCATAAACCCACAACTGCCAAGGTGAATACCAGTACATTATCAGATAAAGCAGAATACAGAGTAAAGCAGAAGTAGCAGAGCCGTGTGTTGTGCAGTGTATTTTGCAGAATGTACAGTGGTGAGCAGTGTAACGGTCAGTGTAAAGCAGAATATGTGTGTGCCGTGTGTACAGTATACAGCAAGTTTAAAGCAGACTACAGTGTGTGCAGTGTGCAGAATACAGAAAGTATAGAGCAGAAATGTAAAGCAGAGGAGAAGACGTACCTCCCAAGCTCGCCAGTAGCCTCCGAGCAACTGCCCGCTGCCACGGGAGACCGAGCTCATGTACCCGTAAAGAGTGGCCAAAGCGGCGCCACCCCAGTCATAATGCAAGGTGTGTCGGACGTCCACCAGTGCGCTGAGTAGGCAGAGAGGCACGGTGTTCGCTCCGGTCGGCGAAGAGGGTGGTCCCTAGCAAAAACATCAAAAAGCCGCGCGCAGCGTACTGCTCTACGGCCACCTCGGTCATCGGAGCCGCCGCCACCAACGCAGGCTGCACTCTAAACTGCACCTCGAACCAGGAGTAGCGGACAAAGCTTGGACGAGAAGAGGTGGCGCCTCGCCAAGCAAATAGATCTGGGCGGCGGGTCCACTCGTCCATATCCGTATCAAAGGGGATCGGATCACCCCCCACCCCGATTGCCTGTCAGCATTGAGAAGTCGTAGGGAGTCATCGTCATGTCTCCCGCCATGGATAGGTGGAATGAATCGGTGGTGTCCCACCACCTCTCTGCCAGCGCAGCGAGAAGAGGCCTGCAGGCAGTAAGTCGGGTCAGCCCCCTGCAGAAAGCGCCGAAACCGGCATGGTCCACGATGCGTCGAACCGCCTCGGGAAGCTCCGCGTACCAATCTCGAGCGGCGACGTTCCCATACCCGCGGATGGTATGGGAGTCTCCCTGTTTTCAAACAAATAGTTGCGAAGCAATATGAAATGTACAGCTCTGAGGAAACATGTTAAAGTCGGTACAAATCTAGCATGCGTGCAAGTTTTTCCGATTCAAACAGATACCAGGTGTCAGTGTACTACGGTGGACTACGGCCTGTGATGTGTCAGTGCTCCTATGGGGGTCAGTATAAACATAGCATGTGTGCGTGCTTTTCAAAGTTCAAACAGATACCGGGTACCGGTATGTTTCGGTGAACTACAACGTATGATATGTCAGCGTGTTTTGTGTGGTTCAGTGTAAATACAGCATACAACATGTTTTCAGATTCAAATAAGTGCCGGGTGCCAGTAGATTTGCAGTGAAGTACGGTGTGTGCCGTGTGTTTGGGTGGTTAAGGCTAGTGCAACGTGGGTGCATGTGTCCTTCTCAAACAGATATCAGTTGCAAGTGTGATTGCGATTAACTACAGTGAACAGTGTATCAGAATCAAGCAATTAAAGAACGGAAGCAGCTACGGCAGTTGACAGTCTACAGTTCTACATTGCAGAAAATAGAACAGAAAAATGTTACCTCGGAAGCGCCGAAGGATAGATGAGAGGTCGGCTCGCGCAGGAGAAGCTCCGGGTCCAGAGCCCTGTCGAAACCGCGGAAGTGGCGGAGACCATCCGGAGGCAGGACGTGGATCGCCGGCCGGTAGGTCGCCGGGTCAAACGGGCGCTTGCTCAACGGGAGGAGCTCGACCCCGGGATCCATCCCATGATTCGGGGGAGTCCCGACGTGGGGAACATCGTCAGCCATGGCAATGGTAGTGAGAAAATGGCCGGAAGAGCTGGAATGTGAAAAGTCAACCGAAAAAGTCAACCCCGAGCGGGCCGAAAATGGTCGGGAAGGCCGGAAGATGGAAAGGTAGGGAAATGAAGAGGAAATCAAGGGGAACAAGTTCTGAAAAGTGGAAATAGCAAAGGATGCCCTGAAACGGAATTTCAATCGGCGAAAAATGTCCGAAACGCGAAGAAAATCGCAAATCCGACGACGAAACGGGCTTGGAACGCGAAGAAAACAAGGAAATAAGGAGAGAAAACACTCTAGAGAGAGGGGGTGAGAGTTTTCGGCGGTATAGAAGTGAAGAGAATAGGGTTTCAAGCCCTATTTTAAAACACCCGAAGCGAATTGTCAAAACTGCCCCCGATCAGGCATTTTTGGCCGGTCGGCACTATTTTGTGCCGGTCGGCACAATATTGTGCCGGTGAAGTCATTCTGCAGCCGGTGGCCAGCCGGTGGCCACCTAGTCCAGCCGGTGGTGTTCCCACAGCCTTGTTTAGGCCATATGAGTAGTTTTGGGTCTTCATAGCTCAAGAAAGTGCAAGAAAGTGCATCTCCGATGCTCAACCGGCCTCCGTTTTGACCTCGGACCCTGTCTTCTGTGCGTGGCACTCAGATTCAAGCAAAGATTGTATCCTTTTGTATCCTTTTGTCTTTTACAAGATTCAAAAGTTGTCCCGTGTGCGTTGCTTGCATTCATCACATTGCCCGGTGCGTCGCATCGCGCCATTTTGCACGTCCCTTGTGACTTGCACCATTTTGCATTTCTGTGTGGCATGCGTGTCACACTTGCACTGTTGTACATTTCTGTGCGGCATACGTGTCACACTTGCGTTGTTTTACGTTCCGTGTGGCATGCGTGTCATACTTGCACTTTCATTTTGCATTTCATTGCATCTCGAGGTACGCGTGCCTCGTTTTGCATTTCATTTTACAATCAATGAGGTATGTGTGCCTCATTTTGCATTTCATCTCGATCCACGTGAGGTGTGCTACCTCACATGCATCATTTTGCATTTCACTTTGATCCGCGTGAGGTGTGCTACCTCACGTGTTTCATTTTGCATTTCATCTCGATCCATGTGAGGTGTGCTACCTCACATGCATCATTTTACATTTCACTTTGATCCGCGTGAGGTGTGCTACCTCACGTGTTTCATTTTGCATTTCATCTTGATCCGCGTGAGGTGTGCTACCTCACGTGTTTCATTTTGCATTTCATCTTGATCCGCGTGAGGTGTGCTACCTCACGTGCATCATCGTGCATCATTTTGCATCATTTTGCATTTCACTTTGATCCGCGTGAGGTGTGCTACCTCACGTGTTTCATTTTGCATTTCATCTTGATCCGCGTGAGGTGTGCTACCTCACGTGTTTCATTTTGCATTTCATCTTGATCCGCGTGAGGTGTGCTACCTCACGTGCATCATCGTGCATCATTTTGCATTTCACTTTGATCCGCGTGAGGTGTGCTACCTCACGTGTCTCATTTTGCATTTCATCTTGATCCGCGTGAGGTGTGCTACCTCACGTGCATCATTTTGCATCATTTTGCATTTCACTTTGATCCGCGTGAGGTGTGCTACCTCACGTGTTTCATTTTGCATTTCATCTTGATCCACGTGAGGTGTGCTACCTCACGTGCATCATTTTGCATTCCATTTTTCATTCCATCTTGATCCACGTGAGGTGTGCTACCTCACGTGCATCATTTTGCCTTATTTTGCATTTCATTTTGATCCACGTGAGGTGTGCTACCTCACGTGCCTCACTTGCATCATTTTTACATTCTAGTGGGGTACACGTGCCTCACTTGCATCATTTTGCATCATTTCGCATTCATGAGGTATGCGTGCCTCGTGTTCATCATTTTGCATCTTGAGGTATGCGTGCCTCGCTTTGCACTTCATTTTCCATCCGATAAGGTATGCGTGCCTCATCTTGCATCCCATTTTGCATTTCATCACGCTATTTTGCGCACCGCACTTGCATTGTCATGCATTACACCAAACCCGGTCTGGCGAGACCTTAAACACGCACGGTCTAGGAGATCTTAAATCCTCGGGAGGTGCAAGACCTTCGGTGCATTAAGGTGCACACCTCATTGCATTTGGCATGCATTCCATCGCACTGTTTCGTGCACTCGCGTTGTCTAAACGCATCGCGCTGTTTCGCGCAGCGCACTATCTTGTGCATTACATGTCGTTCGCGCTATTTTGCGCATCGCGCTATTTTGCGCACCGCACTTGCATTGTCATGCATTGCCCCAAACCCGGTCTGGCGAGACCTTAAACACGCACAGTCTAGGAGACCTTAAATCCTCGGGAGGCGCAAGACCTTCGGTGCATTAAGGTGCACCTCATTGCATTTGGCATGCATTTCATCGTGCTCTTGCGCATTGCACTGTCTTGTGCACTACATCTCAATTCATGCATCGTTGCCCCACCCGATCTGGCGAGACCTTAAACACGCACGGTCTGGGAGACCTTAAATCCTCGGAGGGTGCGAAACCTTCACATGCATATGTCATGCATCGCATTTGTAAATAGTGCATATGTCGTGCATCATTTGTATATACTGCATATGTCATGCATTTCAAAAAACAAATCAAAAAAAGGAAACATGCATATGTCATGCATCGCATTTGTAAATAGTGCACATGTCACGCATTCCATTGCATTTTCCCCAGCAGATCGCATCACTTGCATTGCCTTATCCATTGTAAATATCCATTCCATTGCATATTGTAAATATTGCATTTTAGTTGCATGCATCCACTGCATCACCTTCCATCCATGGCTTGCGCCTTTCCTTGTTGAGCTTGGTCTGGTATGTGCTCATACTTTTCACGTCGAAGCACAGTTCTGCATGTGTACGCGCTTATTCCACGTTGGTATGTTGGTTTGAGGGTTGCGGCACCTTTTCTGTGCTAAACATGGCTTGTACGTGTACATGCCCTTCCTAGGCGAGATTTGGTTTGGCCTGCGTGCCATATCCATTTGTATCATTCTTCCATTCCATTTGCATTGTAGTGTTGCATCCGGCATTAGGATCATTATTCTTTCCTCAGCGGCTCGTCACCCCACTTATGCCAATTCCACCCAATACTCGTTCTTGTGTCTGTCTACATTACTCATAGTTCTGCATGTGTCCACGCTTTGAGGGTTGCGGCACCTTTTCTATGGTAGACAGACTAGTTACCTCCATCAATCTATTTGACATTTGTGTGGTTTTGAACCGCTCATGATTGAATCATGATTCAATTGCTTTGCATTTAGTTTGCATAGTTTCAATTGTATTGCATATCATTTGCATTGTTTATACATTGTTTTGTATATATTGTATCTCATTTTGCATTCATTTGGCATGACATGCATGTTGCTAACAATATTGTACCTGTTAAGTTTGCTTTCTTTGCAGGCACGATATTGTATGCACGGTTCATTCGAGGCCGGTGCAACCGGACGAGCCGCACAGGTATTGTATCTCCCGAGTGAGACGTATTGAGGATTGCATAATTCTCTTACACCCTTTCTGCATTGTAGTGTAGTTTGGCGTATCTAGCTTAAAACTGTTGCATGCGTGCTTCGTTACAGCTTTCTTTGCATGATCATAAGTTATGCTCGGCTTCTTGCATTGTCTTGCATTTTGCCCTTGCCTTCGGGCGCATACCTTGCTTGTCTTGCATGTTTGTCCAAGTCTTCGGCCTTATCAAAAATGGGTCGTCTCTGGGCTTTGACATTCACTCCTGTCATTGTTATGACTTTCGAGTTCTGTCAAAGAGGGGCAACTGTAGACACCCCATTTTTGACCGTCCTCAAGACTTGGACGTCACCGTTTGAACACTCGGTGATGATCCATGTTTGTGTTCGTTTGGAGTTCCCGGAGTTCTCGGCTACGCGCCTTGCCTCAGGATCTCCGAACTCGACCCTTCTGTGTCTGGTTTTGCACCAAACACTTGTGCTCTGCCTTGGAGGGGCAGGGAATGCCTTGCGAGGCATCCCTACACATCACCGACAGTGGCTAGAGGCCACCGGCTGGTTGTTGTTGCCATCGGCACTATATTGTGCCGGTCGGCACTCTTTTGTGCCGGTCGGCAGTCAATTTTGTCAAAATGACATTTTTGCCCAGCCGACCACTGTTCAGTTGCTTTTTGAGATATTTTAAAGCAGCTGTCTTGCAGTGACTTTCCCTCCATACACGTGTATGGAGGGATGCCCTCCTTGTAAGCTTGTTTGACAAGCTTTACAAGATGGTTGCCTATAAGAGAAGGCCTTCTCTTTTGGCATTAGGGCTAGAAAAAGTTTTGGTTAGAGAAGTGAGAGGAAGCTCTGGTTTTAGGTTTAGGGTTCAATACATATCCTATATCTATATTTCTCTCTTGTTTGTGGGACTAGGTGTTTGTGTCTTACTATTGCACATCGACACCTAGTGTTTCACCTTCCTTTGGTTACTGAGGTTCTAAGGGCTGGTTCTTGAAGTTTTTGGTTGGATTTGAGCTCAAGGAAGCAACAACATCAACCTTTGTGAAGGTGGTCTTCAAGGGTAAGAAACTACCCCTTTTTACCCCATTTTTGCACTCCATTTTTGCATAGTTTAGAACTGTTTTCGTGCTTAGTGTTTAATACAAAAAAGTTCTGTTTTTTAGTCCTCTTTATTGTTGGTTAAGAGTGTTTGGTGGTTTGGGTAGGTTTGACCACCCTTAGACCTTGAAAAGGGCTCATTTTTGTGCTTTTTTGTTGAGATCCGAGACCTTGGTGCTTGGGCCTCTTCACCACTGAAATCTTGAGGGATTTTAGTGGTGAAGATGGTGCCTTGAGGTCCCAAGAAGGAGAGGGCCACCCCCTCTCCTTGATGTCCTTGAAAAGGGCAAGTTTTGGCCTCTTGAAAGAGCATAGTGTTTGATTGTTTGTTGAGCATGTCTTGGCTGCATTTTATGTTTATTATGCCCTAATATGACATTGCTAAGTGTTGGTTTTAGCACTCCTTGCATGCTTTGCATAGTTGCTTTGTAATGCCTTAATAGTCCCTTAACATGCCTAGGTCGTATGCCTTTATTTCTAGCATGTTTTAGGCCTAGATCCATGAAGTGTATATGCTTATTTTGCCATGCTTTAGGTCTGTCCATGCTTATTTTGGTCGGCCATGACTTGCATTACATAGCTCCTTTGCATTTGGCTTGTTGGCCTTAAGAGCATGAGGGTGTAGCATGCCTTGCTTGCATTATTTTGATGGTTTGGAACCATCTAGCATGCTATTTCAGTCCCTTTGGTGTGCTTGTATGCTTGCCTTAGTGGCCTCTTTAATGCTTTAAAAGCATGTGTTGTATGCCTCATGTTTTGGTCATGTTGCATGCCTTTGATTTCAAGCCTCTTAGATGCCATCTAAGTAGTCTTTTGGGTTTAGTTTTATGTGTTAAAACTCTGTTTTTAGTTGGTTAAATATTGCCATGTGTGGTTGTACTATGTGTAGTTCAAAGCCTCATTGGTGAACCTTAAGTACTTGGGCCATTTGTTGCATGTTTGACTTGCTTTGTTGCATGATTTGGCACCATGTTTTGCATGATTTTCAGAGCTTTCTATGCATGCTCATTGTCTATGTTTGGTCTCCTTGAGTGTGCTTAAGAGTTGCCATGTCTGTGCCTAAGTGTTGGAGCATGTATGGTTGCATGTTTGCATGCATTGTGACTTCACCTCTTTAGCATTTTGGCCAATAGTTTTAGGCCTATTTGGGGCTGCCTAATCCATGTTTAAGCCCACCCCATTGCTTGGTTTGCATGCTTGTCTTGTATGCTTACTTGCATGTTTGCATGAGTGCCTTGCATTGTCCATTTTGCATATTAGTTGACATGTCTAGGATTGCATCATATTGGCATGCATGCTAAGCCTCTTGACCAAGTCATGATGGAGGTTTGGCACCCTTATGTGTTTGTTTGCTTTGCATGCATTTGAAATAGAAGTTGCACTCTTGGTTCTTTGGGCCGTCATGCATGGAAATGCGTGATTGGTGGTCCGAGAACCGATGCACATTTTCCTTTGAGTCAAAACATGATAAGGAGTGTGTTTGGTGCATACATGCTTTGAATTACATTGCCATGCAAGTTGTGTCCTCTGCAGCTGTGAGTTGCAGGTTCTGCAGGCATTTTGTGCCGACCGGCACTGTTTAGTGCCGACCGGCAGTCTACTGGCAGCCGATGGATGAATTCAGTGCCGGTAGCCACATCTTTCAGCCGGTGGTGCTCCACCCCAGCCGGTGGTGATCTCCAGTGTCCATGGAAGTATTCCTGAAGTTTTGGCAGTCTTCGGAGGAGGAAAACAGGGAAAACAGAGGCAACCATGCATGGCAGTGCGATTCCGAGCGGGTCCCGGGCGCGTGATGCATCTTGCCCTCTTCCCGAGGCATTTACTGCTTTAATTAACTTAGTTAATTTGTAAATTAATTTAGTGAATTTGTAATATTTAATTAGCTTGCGTAGTTAATTATTTGTATTATTCTTTTGGTCCCTCCGAGAGAGGGCATAATTGTAATAAGTGTGGGTGTGTGGGTGTATGTCTTCCAACCCTCATTTCTTCCTACCCTTTTATTTACCTGCTTATGATGGTAGATTAGGGCACATCTATTTTAGCATACCTTATGCTATGCATGCGTGCATCCATGCATTTGTCTAAACATGCATCGGGCTCGGCACATCATACAAACTGCATTGTATTTTCAATTCCAAATTGAATACGTGCATCGAATAAAGTGCATTTCACATGCCATTTTTAGGGTTAGCCGAGCCTATCCTAATTACATTAGCACCATACATGGCACCATACACGAATCACATAACATAACATCGACACAATCCGACAATCCCTAACAATTAACAGCCACTACCCGCTACTACCACCAAACCCCACCAATACTTTGAAGCATACATCTTCCCACTAGCCCCCAACATTACAAAATACACACCTAATCATACAAACACTAGCTACAACACCATGAGTCTGTTACATTACATACATGCACAACATCATATTTGCAATCACTGGTAATCCCCAAACCCGTGAAAATATTACAACATTAACCAACAAAACCATGTGTCTGTCACATTACAAACATGCACAACATCACATTTGTAATCAATGGTAAACCCCAAACCTGCGACGTGAACAAGATCACCTAAAACCCCACATGACGCACCAATTAAACAAAAACCTATTTCGAGCATCAATCTCGATGTCGTATTGTTCCATAAACAGCCAAACTAACTTTGAAGACAGCCATACTTGTTGCCATCGCACTAACACACAATCAACGATGCCGTCAACATATTAATTTTAAATTGCTGACGTTACGTCCTTAATGTTAATCGCACTCCAAGATGTCCAAGCGCCCACGCTGCTTCGCCTCTGTAAATTTGATAGAAAGGGTTCCATGATTTTCTAGGATTTTTTGGAAGTTTTGTAATGTTATTTGGGGAATAATGAATTCTGGGCGTAAGGTTCCCAAATCCAACGTTCAACTTGCACAAAATGAGAATCAACACTGCAACATCGTCTAGGAAACGTTGACGTTCCCATTTTTAAGCTTCTGTTTTATTCACAATGGAGGGAAAAGGGGAAAAAAATGCTATAGTATACTTTTGGACTTTTTGGTGATTACAACATCACTTAAACATCCAATATACCCCTCCAAACAGCAAACCCATGCGTTACATTCGTGGGCTTAAGTGTAATTAACATTGACATGGGACCAATCAGTCTACAAAATAAATTACAGGACTAAATGGTTCAAACTATCTAAACTTAGGATTTATTGGTGTTTTCCCCAAAAAAAAAAAATGTCAAGGTTTGATTCTTATAACAAAATAAATTATAAATTTTTAATTTTATCAACCTGAATCTTGATTTTTTTGATTTGTTTTAAATATAAGCCATTTGTCTATTTTCGTTAACTAAAACTGACAAAAAAAATAGGGGAATTTTTCTTAAAGTCCATGGTGTATTAAGGTTTTATAGGATAAATGACATGCAATATTTTCATAGTGGTTGAGGTCCCTCAACATATTTTCAAAGAAATTTCGATTCAAAGAATTTCAAAACATAAAGAAATTATTTCTCTATATTTTGAAATTTCTCTAGTTTAAAATTTCTCTGGTTTGCTCAATTTCTCTGATTTTCTCTATGTTTTGAAATTTTCTGTGGCATTTAAAATTGCTCTAACCACATTAGACTCTCAGATTTGTGTGTGATGCCTAGAGAAATTTGTAAAAATGAATTTCTCTGGCATGTTGATTTTCTCTGAAATTTCTCTGGCATTAAGATATCCCCTTGAGATATGAAATTTCTCTGGAATTCCTCTTGTACCTATTGATTTTCTCTGGGATAAATTTCTCTGTGTGATGGCCAAAGAAATTTGATTTTCTTCTCCTTATCATGTTGATTTTCTCTAACCAAATTACACACTCTCTCTTGTGATTTTCTCTGAAAAAATTAACTCAAAATCAATAAACAAGAATGATTCCCAAAAGGGAGTCAGAATCGGAGTTTAACACAATACAACCCCATTGTGACATGAAGATGAAGACCTAATTGTAGTAAAATGAATACAATAATAATAATAATAAAGTAGAAGTGGGAAAGAAAGAAAAAAACGCACAGAAAGGAAGAAAAGAAAGGGAGAGGGGAGATTAAAGTTATGTGCAATCCAGTCATTCCATGACAGAGGAAAGGGTTTGAAAATTGAAGAAGAAGATGATGAAGTCCTCTTGTTATTCTTCTTGTTGTTGTGGATCCCATGTGGAAGTGGGTATCGAAATCCGACAAAGATTTGGCTGATGATGGATGGGCTTCTGGAACTAAGAAGAAGGGAATGGTGGTGATGATCAAAGATGAAGACTCCATCTGTGCGTCTTCTTCTTCTTCTCAAATTCAATAGGTGGTTGTAAGAAAGGTGGTGAGAGCGAGCCCAGTTGAAGAAACGAAAGGACTCGGCACCAGAGTAGGAGCAGCTGCGAAGGACGCGATAGATGAGCTCGGAGGTGACAGTGGAGGAGGAGATTCACATCTTGTTTAGGGTTCACTCCATGTAGATGTCGCAACAGACGATATTGGAGATGTGGTTGATTGCTGCGAAGTACAGAAATAGAGAGAGTAGAGAACCAGTTGAAGAAAGAGAAAAGAGAGAATGAGAGTGTGGGTATGGATGTGGGTATGGGTGTGGGTGTGGGTGTGAGGGACCTTATGCTACAAAAATAAATATTGTGGACCTCTTCCATTATCAAAAGTTAAATAGGGATGTTAGATTAATTATCTAAAAAATAATGTTGTTTTAGTTGTTAAACTCAATACCGGCATACATAAAATGTTTAAATATTCATTTTTATTGAGTTTAATTACTAAAATACTCATTTTTAGTCGATTTTATTTAACAAAAATAGGTAAATGGTTCAGATTGAAAAAGAAAATTAAAAATTTCAATGTTTAAATTGACAAAAATTAAAAACTCAGGATTTATCTTGTTACAAGGGTCAAACCTTAAGTTTTTTATTTTTTATTTTTTGTAATTTCCCCTAAAAAAATTAAAAATAAACTTAGTGTGCCTTTCATATGTATATTTTTAATATATATACTAGTTATAAAACATCTGACTTCGTCATCATTCAAATTTTTTTTTTTAATAACAAATTGAATAAGTTACCACAGTAAGATCGATTAATTTTTTTTTAAAGGACATATATAAATAATTTTACAAAAACAAATAATTTAAATTATCAAAATAACTATAAACCTAAATAACAAGCTCCAATTGAGTCTAGATAACTGGATGGGAGGGAAGCATAGCTCAACACATGACTAGTAAGTCAATCCTTGTACGTCTAAAATTAGAAAACTAGCTTTCTAGACATCGATGCCATTACATTACATAAAGCAATCCCAATTGGTCCAAAATTAGAAAACTGAAAATAATAATAATTATTATTATATTTTCAAGAAAAGAATCCTAATTTTATTGAAACCAAAGGGTTTTCTTTTCCTATAGGTGACCTATATATATGTGTGTGTTTATGTGCCTCCAAACTAATCAGAGACAAACAGTTGTTCAATGCAAGAAAAAAAAAAAGATTGGGGTATTGAAGAAATAGAGAAACAAGATGATCAATAAGAGGTTCTTAACACTTAGGCCATGTTTGTTTGGGTGTACATGAGCTTGTGATTAGACTAATAGTCCAATAAAATTATTAATCCGATGTTTGGTTAAACAATTGAAGTACGAACTAACAATCCATTTGAATATGGTATCCTATATATGATGGACTATTCAATCCCACATAGGGGGTGAGATATAAATTGGAGGACTAAGCCAAAGTTTGGACTATTAGTCCCTCCTTATAATCCGAACTCAATCCAAACATAGGATAGGATACACAATCCAAAGGGATTCGTAGTCCTAGGGCTATTAGTCATGGGAATGCTAATCCAACTTAATCCAGTCCGCCTAAACAAATATCGCCTTAGAGCTGTGAATTTTATTGAGGTTAATTCTAGTTGTTCTCCATTCGAGTGCTTGAGACAGATTTCAAAAGTTGCAGAGAAAAAATTGAAGGAAGAAAACTTTATTAAAAAGACATCCATGGTAGAAGAGGCCACTCCTGGTCCTGGTCCTGGTCCTGGTCCTAGTCCTGGCTCAGAAGAGTACTTTAAAATTAAAATTCAAACGTTTATTGCCAAGGAAGCGATGAAAGCGAAGATGAAGAGAGTAAACTTCAAAAAAACGATTGAAAAGCCTCTTAAGAAGCCTGTTATTGATCAGCCAGTTGATAATTTGTCCAAGGAAGACAAGATGAAGAGAGAAAAGCAGCTCAAGAGGCTTGTCACAGAAGAAAAACCCAAGAACAAGAAGAGACATAAGAGTGAAGAGAGCGAGGATTAAGAAAAACCCAATCCAATCAAGAAGAAGACGATAAGTAGTAATAAGGGAATTGACAATGTTTCATACCCACCACCAGAATTTCCTTCAGAATTTAAGGAAAAAAGCAACAACTTGAATAGTTCTAAATTGAAGTTGTTGATACAGAAGAGGATGACCGCGACTGATGTAAGTCATACTCACAATCGTATATCAATGCCTTTGAATAGCATCAAAGTAGATTTCTTAAGTGATGAAGAGAAGAAGCATCTAGACTCGCATACTGGAACGAATGTGGCAGAGATACCAGCGAAGCTAATCCAACCTGATTTGTGCGAAGAATGCGATGTGACATTCAAGAAGTGGGATATGAAGAAAGAAAAAGGCAAAACTCAGTACTCACTTTAAAATATTTTTTTTTTATTAATGAATGTCATCTCAATTTGTTAAATATATATCTAAAATTTTTCATCAAAAAATTCACTACCACAACCAAAAATTAAGTAATGAAATTTAACCAATCTTTTCATCTATAATCCTATAAAGAAATAAAAAAAACCATTGTAATATGTAAAGCTCCATTACATAAATGCAAGGGAGGGGGGGAACACAACTTAAATTAAAATTTTGTCTTTCTCTAGAAACTTTGTTTGAAATTCTTTCTTTGCACTTGAGCAAACTTCCAAAATATCATTCTTCGAGCATTAGCCACCTTCAAAGTATTGCTTTGTGTAAGTCTCTGAACCCCTTATGTACAGCTCTCATCTTACTTTTGTAGCTTCTCTGTGTGGCTATCATTTTTCTAAACAACATATTAAAAATATTATGCAAATTAAGCCTTTGTTAAGAGAACAATAAATGCGTATAATAATATTAACAAATAAAGGCATCCAAATAAATAAATGAATTGTGTCAATATTTACCTCACTAAATTGGTTTACAACATTGACATTTTGCAACATAGTTGTAAATGGAATATTTGCAAAGTCCATATCCTACGCATAGAAATAGTTCATACTTAAAATTAATTATGACCATAATTTCAAGTATAAATAGTAGATATTTTAACTTCGTGAATCAATATAAATATTCAATTCCTGAGTATGCATGGTCCATGGTGGATAAGATTGACCATGTATGTTGGCATCGGTTGGTCTTACATAAGGGGACCCATTTGGTGGTTGGAAGATTGTTGTGTCATGTGTGACACCTAGTGAGGCATGTGATGGTCCTTGCTTTACTTGTTTTAATTTTCCTAAGTATGGGCATAAATCATAAATAACTTACAACATAAGAACTTCATTAAAAAAATATTATTACGGATGAGAATGTAACATTTATTGAGCAAGTAAATAGTTTCTCACGCTTGAATAAAACAAAAAAAGAAAAAAAAAAGATTTTCACTCGTAGTTGATGCATCCTTGGACGGTTTTGTCTTGTGCTTTTCAAAATGCCCTTTAAGTCCAATGTTTCGTACACCTTTTGATCTCGCATGTGGGGGATCTAGCACTTACATGTTAGTGGTATCACACTGTATGGCTTGATCTTCTTCAACATGTACATCTGTACCTAATTTCGACCTTGCAAACTCTCTTTCAATTTTTTCATCAAGTTCTATAAGTATCTTTTGGCAAATGTTCTTAAGGCTATCATCCCCCTGACACTTGTATATAGCTATACGTATCATACTATTACGCCATATGATCTCAGCCTCTTTTCCATTCGCAATCGAATTGGCACCTTGTTCATAAGCCATAATCCCTTTCTTAGCATCTTTTTTCCAACGTTTCAAAATATATTGACTTGGAATTGCAGTCAAATTTTTTATACTGAAAACCCTCAATGCATGACAGCAAAGAACTCCTAATGATTCAAACTTCTTACAAGAACAAGAAATGTTGTTAGTAAGATGATCAAAGTGAACAATACGTACCCTTTCACTATTTTCTTCTTTCAACTTGAAAACATCAACTGTATCTTGACAAACAACTTGCTTCCAAACCATTGCAAGACTATTAAGAAATTCATTTTCAAATAATTTAAATATCTTACAGGTGTAAACCTGAGCTACATGACCCAAACTACCACTTTTTTTTACTATTTTTTGTGGGGCACCTTGCTTGCATCGAAAATCTTCATCCAATTCTGAAGAACGCATACTTGCCACTAAATTGTCATATTCATTGACAAAGTTAGTGACGCTAGTTGTTTTACCTGCTATATTATTTAAAACATTATTTGTACTTTCACTCCTTGAGGAAGCTTTAAATTTAGCAGTGAAACTATCCTTAGTGAATGCAGTGCTCCACTTGTGTCGAATCTTGTACATCATATTAAGCCACCGATGACTCTCCAAACTAAAATTTTGTATCATTTCATCCCAAGTCTATTGAAATTCTAGTGTAGAATCACAATATTTTTGGCACTTGTTGAAAAGGTACTTGAACTTTGTGTTAGTATTTAATTCCCTCAAATGAGAAGGAGCATTTTTTGAAATATGCCACAAACATAGTCAGTGATGTGTATTTGGAAATACTGCCTCAATAGCATTAGACATGGCTTGATCTTGGTCAGTAAAAATTGTAACCGGAAACCGATTCCTCATTTATTCTAAAAATGATTTAAAAAATCATATAAATGAATCAGTGGTTTCATCCAAAAGGAAAGCACAACCAAACATCACATTTTGCCAATGGTGTTTAACACCAACAAATGGAGCACAAATCAAATTATACTTATTGGTGCGATAGGTGGTATCGAAAACAACCACTTCTTCAAAGTAAGCACAATCAACCCTTGATCTCCCGTCTCTCCAGAAAAAATTAGTCATGCGATTTTCTTGGTCTACTAGAACTGTGAAAAAGAACATGGGATCTTCTGTATGTTTCTGCTTATGATGATTCAATAGGCTTTGAGCATCTCCAGCACTAATCATCATCATCTTTTGCTTGTTCACATAATTATAACAATCCCTTTTGGTAAAACCCACATTCTCACTGCCTCCAACTTCTTCTCTTAGATATGGATAAGCATTCTTTGTGCTTATAGCTGCATTCACCATAGAATCAATCACACCTGCCTTCAATTTTGAAATGTGACAAGCAGATCTTAGCAAATATCGCTCTGATTGTAATGCAAGTTCATGATTATGTTCAGGATTGAAGGCAATAACCCTCCAAATTCCATCTTCAACAATTAAACGAATAAATGCTTTGCAACCAGTTCTAGTCACCAACCTATTCAATTTTTTCTTTTCACAAGGGTCTTCATCTACTTTAAAACCCTCTTTAGAACATAAAAATTCATGTTGCCTTATGTTCTTTGATCCACTATAATATCTTGGCTTTCCTTTCCAAATACTAAAACCCATTCGTAATGCATAATTGTTGTATAAAGCACATTCTTTGTCTTCACTACATACCACCTTATCTAACAAATTGTCAGCACTATTTTCTTGCCTTGCAATAAACATGCAGTTATGTTCACTTCTTTCAGCATCACTAGAAGTGTTAATTTCTGCAGTAATTCCTGTATTAAATGTTAGTAACTACAATCGTATTTTATAACAACTATAAAAAAATGTTAGTATGGTATGCCTTATTTAAGGCGCAATTTTTTTTTTCATGTTGGAACAGTATGGCCAAGATGGTGCCTTTTACTATTTTGATTGATAAGAATTCATCAATTTTTAGTCAATTTTTAGATACATCAAGATTACATACATTTTTAAAAAAAAAAACTAAAATATAAAATAAAAAAAAACTTTACTAAAAACAAACGAAACCCAAACAAAAATACACACATAATTTTGTTCAAATTTTTATTTTTATTTTTAATACATTTTAGTCAATTTATTTTATTTTTTAAATGCATCTAGAATGCATTTAAAAAATGTAAAAAAAAAAATGATTATCATATAAAAAAATTCATTAAAAACAAGCAAAAAAAAATCATCTTACTTCTTTTGCACTCATGTTTACTTTGATTATCATATAAAAAAATTCATTAAAAATGTTAGAGTAATAGTAATCAAATAATTTAAATTAAAATAATAACCAAAATAAAATTTAGATCACACTATAAAAATGAAAAGTGTAATTTACTTTTAAAAAAAAAAAAAAACCTTTTACTTCTTTTGCACTCATGTTTGAAGAGCAAAACGGGAATGATTAATTGGTATTTTATACTATTTATTACTTGACACTCATCAAAATATTTTTCAAAATATTAACAAAAACTATTGATGAATGCCAAGTTGGAAGAGCAAAATAGAGACGGATAGAGAGAGAAGGGAAGAAGAATGTGGGTCCATCTCTTTATATAATTCATTTTATATCATTAGGGGTGAATTGGGAGTGTTCAATTAGTTCTATCAAACATTTTTCAATATACCACCAAGGGTGGTGGTTAGTAAAGAATGCAGTTCTCTCCATAGGGGGTGCAAAAAATAGTTGATTTTCTAGTTGGCTCTCTTTGAGACCTCGCACTATACTCCGTTCAACCTTGGGTTCTTCTGTGGTGTGTGGCTGAGCTCTATTGGTGCCTCGATAGTGAGTGCCTTGCTATGGGTTTAGAAAAATCTGATTGGCAACCGACTACTCTGAAATCAAGGCCCACAGATGCGGTGACAACACCACATATCATATTTTTTTCCTGTTTTTCAATCGAGTAATGTTAGAGATTTCAAAAGTTTTATCAAATTTTATACTAAATATCTCACATGGGTATCGGACCTACATGAAACCTACATAGTGTAAGTCCTTACCTATTTAAGACATTTAATAAAAAAATTGATAAAATTTTTAGGTTGACTAACATTTTGCTTGTCAATATAATTTATGGGAAAATGCTGCTGAGTCAGCTTGTCATCGGTCATTGATTTCGTTGGCGCCTGCGCGGCCAAAACGAGGTTTGACCCCATGAACCCCTAATAATTTAGGACCCTTGTGCTATTCTAATAAAATCGTGGGTTCTAGATTTGAATCCTTCAAAATTAGGGTTCATTTAATAATAGTACTAGGTATAATTGGGGTTCAGTAGTCGAATTATAAGAGAGAAGGGATGAAGGAAAGTCAAAATTTGAAGTTAACAGTGAGAAAGTTTTAATAGCAAAGTTAAGTTATGGAATTAATGGGTGTTTTTTGTGTGTTGTAGACGCTCTCTATGCTGGTTTGTGTTTAACCACTAAAGATGTCAGGTGAAGAAGAAGATTTAATGTCGAAGTTCTTCGATTGGTTGTCATCGTTGGATTCTCCAACAGACGTGCTTTTGGGAGATTTGATCTCTGATGCTAACATCAATCCCTGCAGCCCCATCTTCCCTTTTACGTCTCTCCACCAGCATCAACCGCCCTCGTCTCCGAAGTGTAATTTATCAGATACTACTACTACTATCTCGTTGTCTACTTCCACTTGTCTCTCTTTCTCTCCTTGCTAAATGTAAGTATTTTTAATGAAATTTTTTCAATTAATTTTTCTAGACTGATGGAATTATATTCTATGCGTTCATTATATGTTATTAATGAATTCGAATACTAAAGTAATTCACATGAGGTTTATTTTGAATTTTTCAAAATTCACCAATACCTATATTTTGTGTTTAATTAATTTTATTTTCTCTAAGAGATATTAAAATAAAGAGAGAACTTTTTAGATAAAATACATACATTGTTGGAAGGTAATAAAAATATAAGTAAATAATTAACGATAAATGGTGGGTAAATAAATAGAGAAAGAATTTGAGGGAGAAAAAGGGAAAGTTTTTCAATATGGGGAGCGAGAGAGAGAGAGAGGGGGGTTAAACCATTATACCCATATACTAGTTTATATTTTGACGTTGGGTTAATAATTTATATTGTTGATGTAATAGAAGCAGGGAAAAGTTAAAATTATATTTGTTTTATGTAATAGTAAGGAAAAGCAATTTTAACGCATTAATTAAGGCGTATTTTGATAAATGACTTTTTTTTTAAAGCTTATTGGCTTATTATTAAAAAAAAATGTGTAAAAAGTAGAGTTATGATATGTCTTAAATAAGTTAATAAACCAATAAGTTAGCTTTTTTTTGTCTTTCCAAAAGAGGCTAAGTAGCACAATAGGCACATTCTCATGATAATTTTCAAAAAAAAAAAATGAAAGACACAATATAGTTGAGACATTTTTAAAATTTATATTTTATTAATTTACCTTTCACTTTTGAATTTAATTTAAATTTCACTTTGATCTCTTATCTTCTAATTATAACAATTAAGTCCTTAAATTTCAACCCATTTTTTAGTGTGGATCTCCTATTGGCCCATCGTTTAAAGTTTGAGTAAAAATTTAAACTTAAAAGGGCCCAAGTAGAATTTGACTAAAGTTTGAGGGTGAAGTGCAATTTTCATGTCAATTTTTTCCTCTTATATTCCTAAAATGAACTCACATAGCCCCCATGAGTACTTTTTCCATTCAAATTTGTAACGATGAGTGACTCATAAGTCATGATCACTTAAAAAAATGGGTTGAAGTATGATGACTTAGTTGTTGCAATTAGACGATGAGGGATCAAAATAAAATTCAAATGAAAGTTTAAAAGTGAAAAGTGTAACTTACTCTTTATTTTATTTCAATTAGTATGTGAATTATTTATTCAAAGGTAATTAAAAAAATTAACACTAATTAAAATTAAGAAGTCATATATCATAACATAAATATCAAGATATTATTTACGTAACAATTGCATTATTAAAAATTAAAAATAATTGTAGAACATTAAAATACACATGGTACATAAGGAAAGAGTGAAATGTATCCGAATGTTTGTCATGTATCTTGTATATCATATTGCATGTCGTACAAATATGTGTATTATAAGTTACAATCAAGATGGAATAAGTACAACGAAATTGAGAGTGATTAAGAAACAGTTTTTTTTTTTTAATTCAATAGTAGACTTATCTCCTCTCTCTCTCTCTCTCTCTCTCTCTCTCTTAGTAAGAATATAATTCATTTAATCATCAAAGATATCTCTTTTGCACGGACCCAACAAAGCAAGAGCAGTCAAAGAACACATTGAAACAAACATAGACAAATATGAAAGCTATTGCTCTTTGCCGTTTCAAATATAGCATAGCTTATTGTTAACTTTCATTTATCTTGGTCTAGAATGTTTCAAAAAAAAAAAAAAAAAATAGAATGATATTGAGTAAAATTCTTTGAAATGTCATGTTGTTCTAATAAGGCTGGAATTGTTAACTTCGTAGGCTATCACCAATGATGGTCATGTTGCTTATTTAATGCATTCTAGAGGTTCATTCAATCACTCATAAGTTGAAAATTTCAGTAATCACAGACATATCTGGTTTGGAGTCCGAAAGCCTAGAATTACAAAAGCTTGGTGGTGAAGCACAGCTGGTTTGCTTGAAACTCTCAATAATGAAAGAGGTGCTTCTTGACTTAGCAAAATGTCCGTCTGGAAAATTAAAATTATTACTGTAGGAGGCAGAAACTTT
Source organism: Camellia granthamiana (assembly GCA_036172215.1). NCBI lineage: Eukaryota > Viridiplantae > Streptophyta > Magnoliopsida > Ericales > Theaceae > Camellia > Camellia granthamiana. The sequence goes on from CM069907.1 coordinate 93,578,308, forward strand.
GAAGCCAATACAGCCACCAAGCTAGCCAAGCCGGTGCGAAAAAACGGCGCGGCTCGGCAGGCACAGCACACGATGTGCGCGTGGCATTGCACATGGTGCGGCTCAAAGCAGCGTAGCTCAGCACGCACGTGGGAAAGACGCAAGTCGAGTGTGCAGAAAGCGCGCCTGGAGCGTGCGGCTAATGGGGAAGCGAGCGGCTAATGGTGACGCGTGGCGCGCACGTGATGGTGCATGGAAACATGTGGGAAGCACGTGGCCCACCGCTGACATCGTCATCTAGCGCGTGTGGCTCACGTGCCGCCTTCCAGGGTGTTTTCTGATCCAATTTTGGTACTGCCGAACTCTATTTTCCAAAATAAAAATATTGGTGGACTCAAAAATGGCATTAAACAAACACAAATAATGGAGTGTTGCACACTCTCTCTCTAATGAGGGTGGAAGTGCAAAAACTCTGCACTTCATCTTCTTTCTTAAGCCACCAAAAACACAAAATGGACCCAAATTAGGGTTTGCTTTTTCTTATCAACTGTAAGTCGGAATCAGGCCCATAATATACCATTTTGAAGGTATCAAACCAAGGATTCCAAATATATAATTTTCATAACATAAAAACAAAGCATGTAAAACTAGCATGCAATCAAAGTTACGAAAAATTAAATATGAATCTCCTTTTTTCTCCAAATTCGGCCGTTGGATTTTCATGAAACTTTGCAGATATATTCTACATGAAATATACTACAACATATGTAAATTTTAGGTTGATCGGAGAAAGTTCAAAAAAATATTAATTTTCATGCATATATCATGTGTGTATATATATAATTATATACATATTTTAATGCACAAAAAAAAGCACAAAAATACCCATTTATTGCTTTGATACCAATGTAAGATACAGATAACACACCGGGTAAAAGAATTCAAATTCATACCTTGTTTAAAAGAATTCGGAACAAAGAACCTTGTGAGTAACTCACGTGCTTGACAATCACGAACTATGAACTCCCAGCAATGGAGTGATACCATAGTGTGAGTATCACCCTCTCTAGTCACAGGGCAAAGGCTTGATCGTTTTTCATGTGGGAGAGAGTTAGAGAGAGAGTATGGGAAAAAATGTTATGGGTAAATCAACATAACATATCTAATATCTATTAAATAGATTAGATATATAATCTCACATCCCTATCTCCTAATAGGATAAGATAGATTGGATGGAGATAATGGGTTATACTAACAGGATAAGTAGAAATTCAAATTGCATGAGTAATTTAAATGGGCCATGGGTCATGCCACATGGGCGCCCAAATCCGGGTCCAATACCCCGCCCAATTTCCAACAATTTATTTTTGTAGAATCGAGTTCATTGCTATAAGCTAGGAAACCAAATAAAATGATGCCATAAATTAATTAGTCTTATTTGTTTAATTGCTTAATCAAAATTCATGCATGCTCTTTCTTTTTTTTTTTTTTTGCAAGAGCACAAAATTGATTATTTTTATTGAACCAGAGAAAAATAAATAAATAAAAAGGATAGAAAAGGCACAAGATGCTCTGTTTGTAAATTTCTCAATTTTTTTTTTATTTTAATCATATCTTCAGATTTCAACATGATTCTAAGGCTGAAAGTGCATTGAAATTGAAAGACAAGGAATTTTTTTTTTTTTTTTTTTAAACCTTCATATGATATGACCTGCATAATTTCTCTATTCCTTTTTTTAGCTTGAAACTAATATTTTTTAAAAGTTATTCTATGTCTCAATGGCATGGCCAGATAGTGCCACTGAAGAATTGTAATTAGTAAATACAGTGAGGTTCACCATTTTGTGCCGATGATCATGGAAAGACAACATGAGAGCATGAAATTTTGTTATTGAATTGTGGCATGGCCGTGCAAGGCACTGAATAATTTTCTAATATTTTCTCATTTTCAAGTATTCCGAGGGTCTTAATATCATCTTGCAACTATCTTAGAATTTGCTATATATAGTCTAATACTACTGGATTTCTCTTGATAACAGTCATAAATATTTAACAAAACTCTTAGTACTCTTTCTTTATGTAAGAGATAATAAACTAAATAATATATAATAGCTGAAAAAATTCTTCGAAACTGATAATAATATACAAAAAAAAAAAAAAAAATCAAATTGGAGTTATCCAATAGAAGATGATTTACTCATACAGAAAACATTGGAAGCATAATTAGATTTGTGACATTGAAGCTTGGAAACTACCTCTTTTCAAGTCTACATGTACAAGCAAGTAATGCAGAAAAAAAAAAAAGAAAAAAAAAAGAAAAGAAAAGAGAGAGAGAGAGAGAGAGAGAGAGAGAGAGAGAGAGAGAGAACTTCAAGCCTTGACTGTCTCCAAGGAAGCAAATTGGGAGACCTCAGCTTTAGGAGCTGCAGAGCCCCTGAAGAGCAAGATGGCAAGGCTACCAATGCAGAAATAGATGAAACAGCCATAGCGGTGAGTCACAAAAGACCCAAAATCTGTACCCACTATGCATTGCCATCCTCCTCCACATGCCTTATCAAATTCTTGCATTACATATATCCATTCCAGCCCCATATTAATATTTAAAAGGAATAAAATGACTATTTTTTGGTCTCTAATGGCCCAGGTCCCAAGCGAGTCGAGACTAATCTGGCTCGATTGGTGCCAAATGTTACTGCAAGGCAAGAAGTGAGCACCCTCGTGAAGGCAACATATAGAGAAGACATGATATGATTTCGATTTTGGCCAACCTCCAAAATCATTGAACTGAAGAATAAGGTAACAGAGAGGCTGTCGTTAAAGGTTGGTACTTTTAACATAAAAGTATGGGGATGACAATCAGGAGTTGATCTTAATGGCCTGTGATAAAGACTTGAAGGAGTGCATGGATATTTGGACTTCACGTGGCAACAACGAAGTCAGATTATTTATTCATAATAAAATTACCACTTCAAGGACTGCCTGTGAAAGCAGAGGGGTGAAAAGAAAACAGACATACTGTAACGCCCTCAAAATAATACATATATCCTAACATTCACGACATCCATACACATAAGAGAATAAAGCATGCTTCTATTTATTAGAGTATTCATTACAAAAGTATTACATGTTGACAACAAAAATAAATACCCTACGGGCTTACAACTTTCCAAGCCAACACTTGGTTACTATAGCGGTCCCGGGTTTACCCCTTGTTGTACAGTGATCCGGACATGTGTCCGTGGATGTTGGTAGTTGAGTATTGTCTTGTTTACATCCTTTCTTGCTTTGTATTTGAGTTATAGGATGTGTTGGGCAGGTTTGTTACAGGTTGGTTGAGTTTGGGAGCCAAGTGTTGCTGCCCAGAATTTTGGCTGGTCGCTCGAGCGAGGGTTTGGTCGCTCGAGCGAGGGTAGTTTTTGTGTCTTGTCGCTCGAGCCAGGATGGCTTCGCTCGAGCGCAGGCTGCGTCTGGCCCAGACCTGAAGGTTGTGTTTCTTCGCTCGAGCGAGCCTTGTTCTTCGCTCGAGCGAGCGTCGTATTGCAAATCGAAAAATTTGCACTATTGGCTCGAGCGAGCATGTTTGGTCGCTCGAGCGAGGCCAGTTTTTGTGTCTGGTCGCTCGAGCGACGGGGTCTTCGCTCGAGCGAGCCTGTTTATATCAGCAAGACAGCACCGAACTAAACATCACTTTTTACAAACTCTATCTTCTTCAAACCCAATTTTTGAGAGCCTCTCACTCTAAAATTACATTCTCTCTAAGATTTGATCTACCTAGGGTGATTTCCTAGCCAAGGGCCTTTGTTAAAAAGATAGAGATCGTCGAGGGCTTCGTTTTAATCGGAAAATCTTTGACTTTGGAGCAAGTTGGGTGTTGGGCATCATCTCCTTTTGAGCTAAATCTTTGAGGTAGGGATATCCTACTCCTCTTTATGAGTTCTGTCTTTGAATTTTAGCATTTTGATATGTTGGTAGTTGTTGTGTAATTTTGGAAAACTTTGGGCCATTGTGTAATTTTATAAAAGTTTGGGGTTTTGTCTATAATAAACCTAGAAGCATGTTTAGTATAAAAACATGGAATTAATGTTGAAACATTAATGAAATTGGAACCTAAGGGTTGTGATGTTAATTATGGAGGATGTCCTAATTACATTGATTAATTAATTTGGATAATTAATTATGTTGATTTGTGATGTATGTAATTGTTGTTTATATGCATTGTGTTGTGTTGGAGAAGATAGGGGATGTACTCCACGGTTTAGGGGAAGATAGGGGATGAACCTCTAAGCCGGATGTTGTTGGGAGGAGATAGGGGATGAACTCCGTAGATAGTGCGTGTATGCTTATCTAGAATTGTATTGACAGAGCGTATATGCTTGTCTTTGGAAGTGTTGATATAACTGTTATGTTTATCGTTGTTGAAATGGAAGTGTTGGCATGAATGTTTGTTTCATGTGAGATGTTTGGCCAGGTTCTGAGCCAAGGTTCTGAAATGGCAAGTAAAAGGAATGGAAATGGAAACGAAAGGAAACATAGACTTAAGTGTCTTGGAATTGTATTATGTTATGAAAGAATGTAAAAGAGTTGACCATCTATCAACTGTTAATCTTTTAGTCATTATTCATAACTGGTTTAGTATATTTCTACTGGGCTGTGGCTCACCCTATATGGGAACATCATTTTCAGGTACTGGCAGCATGCCACCTCCAAGGACTTAGCTTGGGAGGCTAGTGGCGGACAGACTTTTTGGATGTCTTTCCTTTTTGTTATATTACATGTAAATTCAAGCCAAGGGCTTTATGTGTAAATGAGTTAGCACTCTACTTTTGTGTAACCAAGTGTTAACTTGGAAAGCTGTAAGCCCTTAGGGCCTTTGCCTTGGTTGTTAACATGTAATACTTTTTGTAGTACAACTCTGAGAAATGGAAGGATGTGGATCTTTTATATATCATAGCATGTTTATATTATTGGGATTAATGTCATTATTTTGAGGGCGTTACAGTTACAAAAAGGGAGTACTAACTCAAAACACATTAAGCCCTTGGCCTGAAATTACATGAAATACCAAAAAGATAACAACAAAAGATCTTTCAGCCTCCCAAGCTACGTTCTTGGAGGTGGCATATCTCCTGAACCTGAAAATGATGTCCCATATAGGGTGAGCCAAAGCCCAGTAGAGATATACTAAACCAAATATGAGCAATAACTAAAACATTAGCATTTGATAAATGTTTAACACTCGTAAATCAACTTACAACACTTTTCAGTTTCATGACAAATACATCTGTGTTTCATTCCACTTTTCCTTTACTTACCCAATTCAAATTCATAAACATGGCTCACTATCTAGCCAAACAATTTAAATGAGACTACAACTCATATTAAAACACTTCCATTGTCCGCAATTCAAATGAGACTACAACTCATATTAAAAACAACTTCAATACTTCAATTATCTACGTTATGCAAACGTAATCAAGATTTTGGGACTTTCACCCTAGACACTCCGGCCAACTTAATTATCAATGGAGTCCATCTCCTATCTCCTCCCAAACAGGTTTGAGAGTACATCCCCTATCTCCTCTCAAACCTTGGAGTACATCCCCTATCTCCTCCCAAACAACATACATATGCAATGTATTTAAACACTTATCATATACAATGATCAAGCAAGCACATATTCAATGTGTTATTCCATCCGTCGTATTCAATGACATACTCAATCGATTAGTTTTAATTCACCTAATCATCATGTAGTGTCTACAACAATCAAGACTATCCTCCACCGATAGTCCAAAGCAGTTATTTCTAAACAGATAATAAATTGTCAAACAGATAAATTATCTACAATTTCAAAGGTGAGTGATTTATCAATCCAGCTCCACCATTCAATCTCATAATCTCCCAATTTCATGGTTTTCAACTCAATTTCATATTTCCATATTTCCCGGATTAATTATACAAATTAATCAATTACATTAAATTAGGGCTTTTCCCCCATTTTCTCAAATATTGCTCCTAAGGCCAAATTTCATCAATCAAACACCATAACTTCATTTTAGGGACCACTCATACACTCGGAACCCCAAAAATAGAAAACCCCTCTTTCATAATTTCAATTTCAAAACCCTAACTTCACCCAACAACCCCAAACAACACCATCTATACAAAATACATAACATCTATGTTAAAACTCATAAAAAGGAGTAGGTTATCCCTACCTCAAATGAAGAGACCCAAAGGAGAAGATGAAGAAAACTCAAGATGCTCCAAACCCAATAATTTTCGGATCAAAACGAAGGCCACGCCAAGCTCCACACTTTTTACAAAGGGACTAGGGTGGAAAATCACTAGAGCTAGATGATTTTGTAGAGAGAAGATGTATTCTAGAGAGAGGAGCTCTCAAATGAGGGTTTTGAAAAGCTAGAGAGAGAGAGTGCGTCGAAAAAGTGGTTCAAAAAGCTTCATCTCGGACTGATACACATCACAGTCCACTCGAGCGTGGAACGCCCCGCTCGAGCGTCAGACACAGACTCCCGCTCGAGCGTGAAAAGCGCCGTTCGAGCGTGGAATGCACACTTCCAGAAGTTCTCCAGACGAAGGTCCCCGCTCGAGCGTGAAAGTGGACGCTCGAGCATCCGATGTCCTGTAGGGAAAAATACTAAAGACTGAATAATCCCACTCGAGCGTCAAACTTCCCGCTCGAGCGGAGGAACAAATACAAAAGTCCCGCTTGAGCGTCAAAAGCCACGCTCAAGCGTGAAGGCCAAAATCTGGGCATAAACTTTTTGTTTCTGAACACAACCAACCTATTTCAAACCTGCCCAACACAACCCAAAACTCAAATACAAAGAGTAAAGGGTGGAAACGAGAATAAGACAACAATACAAATCCACGGGACCAAGTCCGGAATACAATAAACATTGAGACGAAAACCGGGATCGCTATACATACTAGTGAAATTAATTGCCTTAGGATCAATTAGAATTTTAGAAGTAAAGAGTTCTATTTGTATTGATTGGATTTTTTGTTTTTTTTTTTTGTTTTTTTTTTGGCAGTATTGATTGGAATTTGGAACCAGCAAATGCAGCAAAGGAATAGTATTTTCGTGTAATTATTATGGCCAACTAATCAATTAAGTGTATGTATGTTAAGTGTATTTAAAAATTTAAAAAAAATGTTGAAATTATTTTAAAAAATTCAATAAAACTAAAAAATTACAAAAAACAAGAAAGTAGAATTTTATGAAAAGTTAATTTTGAAAACTGAAAACAAACCAACTGAATAGTATTAGGGACAATTGGGGTTAATCATTTGTCGAATTACAAGAGAGGAGGAAAAGTCAAAATTTGACCCCATGAACCCCTAATAATTGAGGACCCTTGTCCTTTTTTCCTAATAAAATCGTGGGTTCTAGATTAGAACTCTTCAAAATTGGGGTTCGTTTTTGTTTGGTTTGAACTTTTAAAAAATAGTTTTCAGAAAATTTTATTTTTTTATTTTTTGTATTTTAATATTTTCAATGAATTTTTTTAATATTTGAAGTATTTTTTTAGATTTTTAGGCACACCTAACATAAATACACTTAAAATGTATAATATTTGTGAAAAAAAAATATTTAAAAATACACTAAATACCAAAAAATACCCAAAAAAAAAATTTAAAAGAAAAGAAAATTCAGTACATTTTTTTTGTATTTTTTTTTATTTATTAATTTTTTAAAATATTTTTTCACAAATATTTTATTATTTAGATATATTTAAGTAAGGTGTATCTAAAAAAGTCAACAAATTGTTTAAAATATTCACTAAAAACAAAAAAATATGAAAACAAAAAACTCAATTTTCAAAAACTAAATTCAGAAAACTGAAACCAAATACACTAGTATTGGGGACAATTGGGGTTTAATCATTCATCGAATTATAAGAGAGGAGGAGGAAAAGTCAAAATTTGACCGCATGAACCCCTAATAATCGAGGACCCTTGTGCGTTTCTCATAAAATCGTGGGTTCTAGATTAGAACTCTTCAAAATTGGGGTCCATTTAATAATAGTATTGGGGACAATTTGGGTTTAATCATTTGTCGAATTATAAGAGAGGAGGAGGGAAAGTCAAAATTTGAAGTTAACAGTGAAAGTTTTAATAGCAGAGTTAAGTTATAGATTAATGGGTGTTTTTTGTGTGTTGTCGACTCTCTCTCTCTCTCTCTCTCTGCTGGTTTGTGTTTAACTACTGAAGATGTCAGGTGAAGAAGAAGGTACGCGGAAGTTCGACGATTGGAGTTCATCGGTGGATTTTCCAAGAGCTGGGTTGTGGAGAGATTTGATCTCTGATGCTAACATCGATCTTTTTGTCCCAATCGACCAGTGGCCCTGGTCTCCGACAGTTAATTTATCGGGCCTTTTGCAACACATTAATACTACTAATACTCCAGCCGGAAACACCACCTCGTTGTCTACTTCGGCTTGTCTCTCTCTCCTCGCTAAATGTAAGTATTTATAATGAATTTTTTTCAATTAATTTTTCTAGACTGATGGAACTAGATTTTATGTGTTAATTATTATGCTATTAACGAATTCGAATACTAAAGTAATTCATATGAGGTCACCAATACCTATAGGCCATGTTTGATTCACAAGATTAATAGTGAAGGTATTAATAATCTCATCAAATTAGTGTGGTATTCACTATCCAATTGGATTAGCAGGATAAATTATCCCCTTGCCCATTATTTAATTAGCATTGGATAAGAAAACATATGAATGTAGGATTACAACTATATTTATCTTTTTTCCGATCTTACCCTCTATCAATGTTTCTTCACAATCTTTACTTTATCAAAATTTCTTCATAAACGTTGTTTTGAAAAAAAATTATAAATAAATAAATAAAAGCAAAATAAAAATACAAAATACAAAGCTATGATTGATTTGTTTTTTAATTTTTTTTCCTGAAAATATAAACTAATTTGATAAAATAAATATCAAAAAATATTTTTAAATTTTTAAAAATTATTTTTAGCCTTCTAAAATATAAAATTATATAAAAATAATAAGTGTTTTAATTTTTAGTCAAGTGTAAAAGAGTTTTTTTTATTTTATTTCCCAACTCAGGATTTATAATCTCCCCCACCCCTACCCCATTACTAATAATCCTACAAATTTGTTGGATTAATTATCCATTGGATTAATAATTCTGAAACAAAATTTCAAAACAAACACAGGATTATTGGGCCTACGGATTAATAATCTCAATACTATGTTCTAATCCTATCAATCAAGCATGCTCATATTTTGTTACCTTAACTTTATTTTCTCTAAGAAATATTAAGGAAAATTTACCTTTAAATCCCATTTTGAGGAATGATGATCCATTTAGTTTCAAGGATTTTTTTATAGACCAATTAGTCTCATTAATTTTAGAAAAATAGATTTAATATATTATTTAGAAATTAGATTTACGATTATACCCTTATTTCTATTATGTTTCCTTCTCTTTTTCTTCTTTTGTGCTAGTTATGATAATCAAATTTTGGATGAATTTTTATATGAGAATCTTTTTTATTTAGAAAACATTTTAAAAACACTGCAAAAATGAGTTGAAATATGGCATTCCTCAAACATTTCAAAAGGAGTACAAAAACCCCTTAGTAAATTTTGAGCAAATGTATAATTTCAAACCGTAACACTCCAACACAACACTTAAACATAACACTCCAATGTAGCACTTAAAAAAAAAATTAGTATACTTTTTCCAAACATAACACTCCAAAAAACCTTTAGTGTAACACTCCAATGTAACACCAAAAAAAAAAAAAAACTCATTGGTGTACTTTTTCCAAACTTAATGGTATAATGTAACACTCCAAAAAAGGATATGGGATTCTTCAAACCATTCCAAAAGGAGTATAAAAATTTCTTAGTAAATTTTGTGCAAATATATAATTTCAAATTATGAGTGTTACATTTGAAAAAATTATATTAAGAAATTTTTTAGTACTTTTGTGTGTGTTACATTGGAGTGTTATGTTTGAGATTATATTGATTGGAGTGTTACGTTTATGGAAAAGTACACTAAGGAATTTTTTTTGTGTGTTACATTGGAGTGTTACGTTTGGAAAAAAATACACTAATGAGTTTTTTTGAAGTGTTACGTTGTGAAGTTTGGGAAAAGTTCACCAAGGAGTTTTTTAGTATGTTATATTAGAGTGTTACATTATTGGAGTGTCACATTTTTTGTCGTAATGTGAGATTTGTTCTAGGAGGGAAAATTCAAATTTTCTATAATGCGGATTGTCCAAATGTGTAATTTTACATTTAGAGAAACTCACTTTTATCCCAAGAAAATTAAACCCAAACATTTAAGTGACTAGCATTTTTCGTAATTTTCACTTTAATGAGACCTTTGGATTCATTAAAAAAAAGAAAGAAAAGGGAATACTAAACAGTTAATAAGATCACATTTTATGATTTATTGGTACTTCACCCAAATATGAAAATAAAGAGAGAACTTTTTAGATAAAATACATACAATGTTGGAAGGTAATAAAAATAAAAGTAAATAATTAATGATAAATGGAGGGTAAATAAATAGAGAAAGAATTTAAGGGAGAAAAAGGGAAATTTGTTCAAATTTGTATTGTTGATGTAATAGAAGTAGGGAAAAGTTAAAATTCAAAAAATATATATATATTGTAAGACGCAATATAGTTGAGACATTTTTAAAATTTATATTTTATTAATTTACCTTTCACTTTTGAATTTTTTTTTTTTAATTTTACTTTGATCTCTTATCTTCTAGTTGTAACAATTAAGTCCTTAAATTTCAACCCACTTTTCATTGTGGATCTCCTATTAGCCCGTCGTTTAAAATTTAAGTAAAAATTAAACTTAAAAGGCCAAAATAGAATTTGACTAAAATTTGAGGGTGAAGTGCAATTTTTCATGTCAATTTTTTCGTCTTACATTTCTAAAATGAGCTCACGTAGCCCCATGAGTACTTTTTCCATTTAAATTTCTAATGATTAGTGATGTCATAATTCATGACCACTTAAAAAAAGGGGTTGAAGTATGATGAGTTAGCTGTTGCAATTAGAAGATGAAGAATCAAAATAAAATTCAAATGAAAGTTTAAGAGTGAAAAGTATAATTTTTTCTGTATTTTATTTCAATTAGTCAATTAGTATGTGAATTATTTATTCAAAGGTAATTAAAAAAAAAATAACACTAATTAAAATTAAGAAGTCATATATCATATTATCAAGATATTATTTATGTAACAATTGTATTATAAAAAATGAAAAATGATGGTAGAACATTAAAATACACATGATATAAAACAATTGAATGGTTCTTAAACAAATGAATAGTACATAAGGAAAGAGTGAAATGTATCCGTATGTTTGTCATGTATCTTGTGTTGGGGAATTTTCAAAATGATTTTCAAAATTTATAATTTTAGTTTTGGGTGTTTTCAAAACCTTCCTTACTTTTCTGTGAAAAGCTTGGAATAAGTTTGGGGACTTTGTCCCACATCGAAAAGAGACGAAAACATGGAGCACTTACGTTGCGTTTGGTTGGGGGAAAGGGATTAGGAAAAAGAAAGGGAAAAGGTAGTTGAAATGTGAACAAAATATATCTATATTTCACCTAGTTTCACACACATTTTCCCTTTCCTTTTCCAAATCCCCCCCCCCCAGATCCTCCAATCAAACACATCGCTAATAAAGTGCTACATGGAATATTCCTTTGAATATGGAATTGTGGAATGGATACTTGTGTGCATGCACTCACACCGCAAGGATGGTCCGTACACGCATACGCGTGCGTGCATGGCATGGGCAGTGGGTTATGTGGCATTTGATGACGCACTTTGCACTTTGCAAGGATGCATCGGCGCAAGGCGCCATTAGGGCGCTTTTCTATTTGCATCGGACGGGTAGGAGCGATGACATGGATCCGACGTGGTATGGGTGACGTGGAATACAGTTAGCTCCACATGGCAGTGATGTGGCGTCCGTTGGCGATGAGTCAACCAACTGATCAAACGGCTACGTGTCTGATCTGGAGCAGTTTGATCATAGCCGTTCATTGGAGATGTACGCAATTGTATGATTGAGATGGCACCCGATCGTGATCAGGTGTGATCAGTCAAGGCATCTATTTGGTGTGAGATTGATCTGCTCCATAGATCGTCGATCCAACAGTTAAATCTGATCAGATGTGATCAAGGGACATGACCATTCGATTAGATGCATCAAGGCCTATAAATAGGCTGGGAAATCAACCATTTCAACCATCCAAAAAGTCCAAAAAGCATTCCTATAATTTTCTCTCTCCTCTTGATTTACAGTTTTTGATCAAGAGTTTCTTAAGCAAGTTTCTACTTTTCTTACTGGTAATCAAATTCTACAGACTTGATTATCAGTGTCTTGGTTTTCTTTATTATATCAAGAGTATTTTGATCTACTGTTGTCAGTGCAGACATCGGTAGACTTGATCCTTAGATCAGGCTTTATTGTATCCTGAAGGCAAATTTACAGTAATTCTCTGCACACCTTTTGGTGGGTGCAAATATTGTCTTTAGGAAAGCGACTAAGTAACGCGACTTGAAACACCAAATTTATGTTCTACCTAGACAAAATCATCGCCAAGTTTTGTAGTATAGCGATCCCGGGTTTACCCTTGTTGTACAGTGATCCGGACTTGTGTCCGTCGATGTTAGTAGTTGATTATAATCTTGTTTACCCTCTCATGCTTTGTATTTGAGTTATAGGATGTGTTGGGCAGGTTTGTCACAGGTTGGTTGAGCTTAGGAACCAAATCTAGTTGCCCAGATTTTGGCCTGTCCGCTCGAGCGGAGATTTCAACGCTCGAGCGGGGACCTTGTTGTTGCTTGTCTGCTCGAGCGGGGGTTTTGGCGCTCGAGCGGGGAATACACCCATCCAGTATTTCCTGTGTAGTGTTGGGCGCTCGAGCGGGGGATTGGCCGCTCTAGCGGGAGGTTGTGAGTGACGCTCGAGCGGAGAGTTGGGCGCTCGAGCGGGAGACCTGTCTGCAAAAGTGCTGGGAGTGTGCATCCGGTGCTCGAGCGGGGGATTGGCCGCTCGAGCGGGAGTCTGTGAGTGCCGCTCGAGCGGGGGTTTGGCCGCTCGAGCGGGGCGACTGGTTAAAGCTCCGTGTTTGGGTCATTTTGAATCACTTTTTCACTTTTCTTTATCTCTCTTACTTTCCCAAAACTCCATTGGAGAGCACCTCCCTCTAGAACCAAACTTCTCTCTTAGATTTGATCTAGTAGGAGTTGTCTACTCACATTTGGCCTTTACAAAAGTTGTGTTGATCGTCGAGGGCTACATTTTAATCTGAAAATTTCGGGATTTGGAGCATTTTGATTTTGGTCTTCATCTCCGTTGGAGCTCATCTTTTGAGGTAGGGATATCCTACTCCTCCATATGGATTTTGTCTTTGAATTTTAGCATTTTGATGTGTTGGAAGTTGTTGTGTAATTTTGAGAAAACTTTGGGCCTTTGTGTATTTTTTTCAAAAGTTGGGGTTTTATTTATAATAAACCTAAAGGCATGTTTGGTGTAGAAACATGGGTTAAATGTTGAAATAGTGATGAAAAATGGAACCTAAGGGTTGTAATGTTAATTATGGAAAATGCCCTAATTACATTGATTAATTAATTGGGATAATTAATTGTAAGAAATGAGGAATTGAAATGTTGATTTTATATCCATTTGTTGCATTTATTTTCTGTATAGAAATAACTGCTTTGGGCTATCGGTGGAGGATAGTCTTGATTGTTGTAGACAATGCAAGATGATTAGGCAAATTGAAACTAATCAATGGAATGTGTCATAAAGTATGACGGTTGATAGAATACATTAACTTTATGTATTGATTGATTGTGTATAGAACCTATGTGTTTATATGCATTTTGTGTAGAGGAGGAGATGGGGGATGTACTCCGCGGTTTAGGGGATGTACCTCTAAACCGAATAGTGTTGGGAGGAGATGGGGGATGTACTCCGTAGACATAGCTCATATGCTTGTCTAGAGAAGTGAAGATACAGCTCATATGCTTATCTTTGAGAAGTATAGACATAGCTCATATGCTTGTCTAGAGAAGAGTAGATATAGCTCCTATGCTTATCTTTTGTTGTGTGATATAGTTCTTATACTTATCTGCTGAGGTGTTGATATAGCTCATATGCTTATCGGTTAAGGTGATGACATAGCTAGTATGCTTATCTGTCAAAAATGGAAAATGAAAGGTAACATAGACTTGTAAGTCATGTAATTGAAATGTAATATAAGTGGATGTAACAGTGTTGGCCATCTATCAACCGCTAATCTTTTAGTCATTGTTCATAGCTGGTTTAGTATATTTCTACTGGGCTGTGGCTCACCCTTTATGGGAACATCATTTTCAGGTACAGGTAGCATGCCACCTCCAAGGACATAGCTTGGCAGGCTAAGGGCGGGCAAACTTTTTGGTTGTCTTTCTTTTTGATGTATTACATGTAAATTCAAGCCAAGGGCTTAATGTGTAAATGTGTTAGTACTCTACTTTTTGTAACCAAGTGTTAACTTGGAAAGCTGTAAGCCCTTAGGGCATTTGCTTTTGTTGTTAACATGTAATACTTTTGTAATGAAACTCTGTTAATGGATGAATGTGGATCTCTTATATATCAATGCATGTCTATATTGTTGGGTTTTATGTTGTTATTTTCAGGGCGTTACAACTTGGTATTAGAGCGTACCGGGTTCGAATACTTTGGGTACGTGGGAAGTGATTAGAATCACAATGGGTTTGTCTCGCTTGAAAGAGACTTAGGTGTAGAGTCATATGCCATGTGTTTAAATTGATAACATGCTTATGTGGTTATTTGGGTATGGGATTTAATTTCTAGGATGTTGATTGGATCCTTGGGTTTCTGGGAGTCTTGTTGGAAAAGCACTTGATTAATGCTGTTTCTGACCGGAACTCTAGTAACGCCTCGGGACTATCATTATCCGGGAATGAAATTCGTAAGTGCTTATGTGTTTATGTGCTTACGTGGAATGAATTACAGTTGTCCATGCATTAGGACGTGAGTGTTTAGTTTCGGCACACTTATAAATGTGCTAATGTTCTTCGTTTCCTTTACTAGGATGTCAGGACGGGGAAGAGGTGGAAGGCGTGGTAGACCTGCAAGGCAGGAAGTACCTTTACCGGATGAGATTCCGGCAATACAGGAGGGGGTTGGTCAGGCCAATGTGGCCGAGCCAGCGGGTCAGCAGGCTATGAGTGCCTTGGCTCAGGAGATAGCAGGGGCTTTAGGGATTCTCCGAGCTGGGAATCAGGCAGTTGAGGCAGGGCCTTCCTTTTTGAAAAGGGAGTTCTTCCGGTCTAACCCGGAGGAGTTTGTAGGGGATCCTAAGGAACCACTGAAGGCAGACGAGTGGTTAGAACAAATGAGCAAGACAGTCGAGATGCTTGGCATCGAGGATGGAGCACTGAAAGTGACCTTGGCATCCTTCCAGCTGAAGGGAGATGCGGGTCAATGGTGGAAATATGAGAAAGTCCGTGCTGGAGGTACTTGGGAGGCGTTTGTAAATGCTTTCCAGGAGAGATTCTTATCTGCAGTTGCTAGGGAAAAGCTGAGAGATCAGTTTAGCCGGCTTAAACAGGAGGGTTTGACTGTAGCCGAGTTTGAGGCTACGTTTACTAGCTTGTCATGGTTTGCACCTGAACTTGTGGCGACATAGGAACGCCGTTGCTACGAGTTTGAGCGGAAGTTGAGGCGTGGCCTCAAGTTGAGGGTTGGTGGTTCTTATATTCGGGAGTATAGACATTTGGTAGATGCTGCAGCTCACATGGAGCTTATGATGCAAGAAGAGGATGAGGAGAAACATAGAGGCTCCAAGAGGGCCAGGGTGATGGCAGGAGACAGAGGGGTTATAACCCTCAGCAGTCTCAGGGTGGAGTTTCTAGATCGACTTTCCCAGTACCGAGTGCAGGCTCCGGGAGGGGCAATCAGGGAGAGTTCACTTGTTACAAGTGTGGCCAGCTGGGTCACAAGGCTTCGGTTTGCCCGCTGAAGGGCGGAGGTCAGAGGGCTGCATCTTCTTCAGCTAGACTGCAGAGTCAGAGTTTGGGCAGGGGGCAGCCCTTGTCTTGTTATCAGTGTGGACAGCCTGGGCACCTGAAGAGGTTTTGCCCACAGTTGAGTGCCACATCAGGAGCGTCTGGTTCTAGACAGACGCAGGGATTTCAGCCAGCTCAGTCTGTGCAGGCCTCGAGGGCCAATCCGGGGGCTTCGTCGTCCCAGTCAGTATAGCAGTCTTATGCTCCGAGAGGTGAGCAGGTGGATCAGGGGCCTACAGGGCGCGTGTATGCTGTTACCGCGCAGGACCTAGTACCGGCTCCATCAGTAGTGAGAGGTACCTTTCTGTTTTGTAACTCGGTGGCTAGAGTGTTGATTGATATGGGTGCATCTCATTCTTTTGTATCTGCTGCATTTGCATCTGTGTTGGAGTTGGAGTTAGCACTATTAGCATCTCCTATTTGTGTAGTGTCACCTATTGGGGGTGAGTTGATCTTGAAACACGGATGTAGAGGTTGTGATATAGAGGTCACCGATCATAGGCTTCCGTTTCCATTTGTAGTTATGCCCATGAAGGGCTTTGATGTTATTTTGGGTATGGACTGGTTATCGTCATACCGGGCAGTTATTGATTGCTACCGCCAGAGGGTCACTTGTTGTACCGTGAGCGGGGAGTGTTTCCATTTCTTGGGAGACCGGGTTGGTAGTGTTGTGCCACCGGGGTATGATCCGCGAGGGCGGAGTGAGCTTAGTGGTTTACTTGCTAGCTTTGAGAGTGGTGAGTGTGATGAAACCCAGACTGTATTGCCGAGGGTAGTTTGTGAGTACTCGGACGTTTTTCCCGAGGACCTCGTTAGTTTACCACCTCACCGAGAGATAGAGTTTTCTATTGATTTAGTGCTAGGCATGGCGCCGATTTCTATGGCACCTTACCGTTTTGCTCCAGCAGAGTTGGTTGAGTTGAAAGTTCAGCTCCAGGAATTATTAGATAAGGGCTTTATTCGCCCTAGTGTTTCGCCGTGGGGAGCACCGGCCCTCTTTGCTAAAAAGAAAGATGGTGCCTTGAGATTGTGTATCGATTACCGGAAGTTGAATCGGGCTACGGTGAAGAATAAGTACCCTATGCCCCGTATAGATGATTTGTTTGACCAGTTGAAGGGTTCCCGTTGTTTCTCTAATATAGACTTGAGATCGAGTTACCACCAGTTGATGGTCAGGGAGGAGGACATTCCGAAGACGGCATTCCGTACGCGGTATGGCCATTATGAGTTTCTGGTAATGCCGTTTGGGCTTACCAATGCACCGGCAGTTTTTATGGACTTGATGAACCGGATCTTCTGGGAATTCTTGGATCATTTTGTAGTCGTCTTCGTGGACGACATTCTCATCTATTCACCTTCAAAGGAGGAGCACGAGGCACACTTGAGAGTGGTGCTTGAGTTGCTTAGAGCCCATAGGCTGTATGCCAAGTTTGGGAAGTGTGAGTTCTGGCTAGGAGAAGTCAAGTTCTTAGGCCATGTGGTTTCCAGGGAAGGGGTATCTGTTGATACATCTAAGACTGAGGCAGTGCAAGATTGGGCACAGCCTAAGAGTGTGTTTGAGATCCGCAGTTTTCTAGGATTAGCTGGGTATCACCGTCGGTTTGTGAAAGATTTCTCCAGGTTAGCTTCACCGTTGACTAGATTGACTCGGAAGGGAGTCAAATTTGTATGGAGTGAGACTTGTGAAAAGTCGTTTCAGGAGTTGAAAGTTAGATTGACCACCGCTCCGATCTTGATTATTCCGGAGAGAGGGTTGGGTTATGCAGTCTATTGTGATGCCTGGCGAGAGGGTTTGGGTTGTGTGTTGATGCAGGAGGGGAAAGTGGTAGCTTATGGCTCACGTCAGTTGAAAATTCACGAGAAGAACTACCCTACGCATGACCTAGAGTTAGCGGCTGTGATCTTTGCCTTGAAAATCTGGAGGCACTACCTTTATGGTGAGAGATTCGAGGTGTTCTCGGATCACAAGAGTCTGAAATATCTGTTTTCACAGAAAGACTTGAATTTGAGGCAGAGGAGGTGGATGGAGTTTATTGAGGATTATGACTTCGAGTTGCACTATCACCCAGGGAAGGCCAATGTTGTGGCCGATGCCCTTAGCAGGAAATCCGTTAGTGATGTAGCTTGTATAGCCATCCGGGAGTGGGAGATGTTGGGGGCAATTGGCGAGTTTGATTTGCGTCTGGGCGAATCCGTTGAGGCTGCGGCCTTGTTTTCTGTTGTTGCGCAGCCTACACTTGTGACTCGAGTGTTAGAGGCACAGAGAGGTGACCTTGAGGTAGAATCCCTCCGAGAGAAGATCTCCAGTGGGAAGGTTGAGAAGGGTCTGGTAGTGTATCCCGACCAGAGTGTGAGATACCGAGACCGTTTGTTTGTGCCGGAGTCTTGCCGAGAGGAAGTACTCCGAGAGTTTCATCATTCGCGCCTTGCGGTGCATCCGGGAGGTACTAAGATGTATCAGGATTTAGGTCGCCAGTTTTGGTGGCGGGGTATGAAGAGGGATGTGGCAGTTTTCGTGTCTAAGTGCCTTGTCAGCAAGTGAAGGCCGAGCATCAGAGGCCAGCGGGTTTGTTGCAACCCTTGCCTATTGCAGAGTGGAAGTGGGAGCATGTCACTATGGACTTCGTTGTAGGTCTTTCGAGGACTCAGCGGGGTAGTGATGCTATTTGGGTGGTTGTAGACCGGTTGACTAAGTCGGCGCACTTCATTCCTATGCGCGTGAGAGATTCGGTAGATCATCTTGCCGACTTGTATATTCGGGACATAGTGAGGTTGCACGGGGTCCCAGTGACGATTGTCTCAGATAGAGACCCTCGTTTTACTGCTAGGTTGTGGCAGAGTTTGCAGAGTGCTTTGGGCACTAAGTTGACCTTTAGCACAGCGTATCATCCTCAGACTGATGGGCAGTCCGAGCGTACCATTCAGATCCTTGAGGATATGCTTCGGGGTTGTGTCCTTGATTTCAGTGGGACGTGGGAGAGGCACTTACCACTGGTGGAGTTTGCCTACAACAACAGTTTTCAGTCTAGCATCGGTATGGCACCGTTTGAGGCCTTGTATGGCCGACCGTGTAGGTCTCCAGTTTGTTGGGCCGAGGTGGGTGATGCACCTCTGTTGGGTCCGGAGTTGGTTAGGGAGATGACCGAGAAAGTTGAGCTTATCCGTAGGAGGCTTGTTACAGCCCAGAGTCGTCAGAAATCCTATGCTGACCGTAGGAGGAGGCCGTTGGCGTTTGAGATGGGTGACCATGTCTTTCTGAAGATATCACCCAGGCGAGGTTTGATGAGGTTTGGGAAGAGTGGGAAGCTATCCCCTCGGTTTATTGGTCCTTTTGAGATCCTTGAGAGGATTGGCGAGGCTGCTTATCGTTTAGCTTTGCCGCCACAGTTATCCGGAGTTCATGACGTGTTTCATGTGAGTATGCTTCGGAAGTATGAGCCGGATCCATCACATGTATTGGATTGGACCGACTTAGAGGTAGATGAGGATGCCTCGTATGAAGAGAGACCGGTTCGGGTCTTGGATAGGCGGGATCAAGTCCTGCGTGGCAAGACCATTCCTTTAGTGAAGGTTTTGTGGAAACATCACGGAGTGGAGGAGGCCACTTGGGAACGTGAGTTGGAAGTCCGAGAGAAGTATCCGGACCTATTTGTGGATGTTTGAACATATAATGTATGTATTGTTGTATTGTTGAACTTTAAGACCGTTAAATATGTCTTAAGTGGTAAAACATGGCACATGTTTTGGTTAATGATAGTAGTTGGAAACTTGCCTCAAATGGAAGTTTGTATAACATTGCATATGTTGAATATATAGTAGAACTGGAAATGTATCATGATTATTGCTTATGATATGAATTGTGAACCATGTGTGTTGGAAATGGTTGAAATGGAAAGAAAATGCATGTTGAAATATATGTAGAGTGAAATGCCTCTTGATAAGAGATGGAATGACCGATAGTGAGTCGAGTTGTTGAATGTTGTGTTATAACATTGTCTAAAATGGAGAAAAAAAAACTTGTTTTTCAAAAACTTGTCCTCAATTTCGGGGACGAAATTCTTTAAGGGGGGGAGGTTATAGCGATCCCGGGTTTACCCTTGTTGTACAGTGATCCGGACTTGTGTCCATCGATGTTAGTAGTTGATTATAATCTTGTTTACCCTCTCATGCTTTGTATTTGAGTTATAGGATGTGTTGGGCAGGTTTGTCACAGGTTGGTTGAGCTTAGGAACCAAATCTAGTTGCCCAGATTTTGGCCTGTCCGCTCGAGCGGGGACCTTGTTGTTGCTTGTCCGCTCGAGCGGGGGTTTTGGCGCTCGAGCGGGGAATACACCCATCCAGTATTTCCTGTGTAGTGTTGGGCGCTCGAGCGGGGGATTGGCCGATCGAGCGGGAGGTTGTGAGTGACGCTCGAGCGGAGAGTTGGGCGCTCGAGCGGGAGACCTGTCTGCAAAAGTGCTGGGAGTGTGCATCCGGCGCTCGAGCGGGGGATTGGCCGCTCGAGCGGGAGTCTGTGAGTGCCGCTCGAGCGGGGGTTTGGCCGCTCGAGCGGGGCGACTGGTTAAAGCTCCGTGTTTGGGTCATTTTGAATCACTTTTTCACTTTTCTTTCTCTCTCTTACTTTCCCAAAACTCCATTGGAGAGCACCTCCCTCTAGAACCAAACTTCTCTCTTAGATTTGATCTAGTAGGAGTTGTCTACTCACATTTGGCCTTTACAAAAGTTGTGTTGATCGTCGAGGGCTACATTTTAATCTGAAAATTTCAGGATTTGGAGCATTTTGATTTTGGTCTTCATCTCCGTTGGAGCTCATCTTTTGAGGTAGGAATATCCTACTCCTCCATATGGATTTTGTCTTTGAATTTTAGCATTTTGATGTGTTGGAAGTTGTTGTGTAATTTTGAGAAAACTTTGGGCCTTTGTGTATTTTTTTCAAAAGTTGGGGTTTTATTTATAATAAACCTAAAGGCATGTTTGGTGTAGAAACATGGGTTAAATGTTGAAATAGTGATGAAAAATGGAACCTAAGGGTTGTAATGTTAATTATGGAAAATGCCCTAATTACATTGATTAATTAATTGGGATAATTAATTGTAAGAAATGAGGAATTGAAATGTTGATTTTATATCCATTTGTTGCATTTATTTTCTGTATAGAAATAACTGCTTTGGGCTATCAGTGGAGGATAGTCTTGATTGTTGTAGACAATGCATGATGATTAGGCAAATTGAAACTAATCAATGGAATGTGTCATAAAGTATGACGGTTGATAGAATACATTAACTTTATGTATTGATTGATTGTGTATAGAACCTATGTGTTTATATGCATTTTGTGTAGAGGAGGAGATGGGGGATGTACTCCGCGGTTTAGGGGAAGATGGGGGATGTACCTCTAAACCGGATAGTGTTGGGAGGAGATGGGGGATGTACTCCGTAGACATAGCTCATATGCTTGTCTAGAGAAGTGAAGATACAGCTCATATGCTTATCTTTGAGAAGTATAGATATAGCTCATATGCTTGTCTAGAGAAGAGTAGATATAGCTCCTATGCTTATCTTCTGTTGTGTGACATAGTTCTTATACTTATCTGCTGAGGTGTTGATATAGCTCATATGCTTATCGGTTAAGGTGATGACATAGCTAGTATGCTTATCTGTCAAAAATGGAAAATGAAAGGTAACATAGACTTGTAAGTCATGTAATTGAAATGTAATATAAGTGGATGTAACAGTGTTGGCCATCTATCAACCGCTAATCTTTTAGTCATTGTTCATAGCTGGTTTAGTATATTTCTACTGGGCTGTGGCTCACCCTTTATGGGAACATCATTTTCAGGTACAGGTAGCATGCCACCTCCAAGGACATAGCTTGGCAGGCTAAGGGCGGGCAGACTTTTTGGTTGTCTTTCTTTTTGATGTATTACATGTAAATTCAAGCCAAGGGCTTAATGTGTAAATGTGTTAGTACTCTACTTTTTGTAACCAAGTGTTAACTTGGAAAGCTGTAAGCCCTTAGGGCATTTGCTTTTGTTGTTAACATGTAATACTTTTGTAATGAAACTCTGTTAATGGATGAATGTGGATCTCTTATATATCAATGCATGTCTATATTGTTGGGTTTTATGTTGTTATTTTCAGGGCGTTACATATAGACCCGAACACCACCAACTAAAGAATTCAAGACGAATTGTTTTAACATCTTATATATCTGTAGACACCCCATTTTTTACCGTCCTCAAGACTTGGACATCATCGTTTGAACACTCGATGATCATCCATGCTCGTGTTCATTTTGAGTTCCCGAAGGTCTCGGCTGCATGCCTTGCCTTAGGATCTCTCAACTTGTCTGTTTTGTGCTTGGTTGTGGACCAAGGACTTGTGGTTTTGCTTCTAAGGGAAGAGGGTGGCTTGTTGGCCATCCCTACAACCCATCGGCCAAGCCTTGTGCTTATCGGCCTTGTCTTCTTGCCATCGGCCATTTGTGGTGGCTGATCGGCACCCTTTTTGGTTGATCGGCCATATCTTTTGGCCGAAACCTTTCCACCTGCTTTTGCAGATATTTTTGTGCCAGCTGTGACAACTGGTGACCACAGATTTCATCCTCCATACACGTGTATGGAGGGATTGAAACAAGTCTCAAGCTTGCTCAACAAGCTTGAGATTTGATTTTCTATAAGAAGGGAGACCCTCTCACTTTCCAAAGGTTCTGAAATCTTGATATAGAAGATATATATCACTCTCTCTCTATATTTCCTCTCTCTCTCTCTCTCTCTCTATATATATATTTGCACTTGTTTGTGCTCAAAAGTGTATTTTCTTCACACTTTTGCACTAAAGCACCAACTAAAACACCATACTCTTGTTGCTGAGGTACTTGAGGTTTTTGTTTGAACTCAAAGGTTGGTTTTTAGCTCAAAAAGTGCTGAAGTTACCTCTTTGAAGTTGTTCTACAAGGGTGAGTCACTAACCTTCTTTTAAGCTTTGTGTTCATTGCTTACTTAGCCTTATTTGCATGCTTATTTTGGCTTAACTCTCAATGGTAAAAAGCTTCATTTTCATGTATTTGAAATGATTGTTTAAGGTCTTGTTGGTGTTGGGGGTGATCTACCCCCTTGAGTGCCTTGTTTTGCCTTGTTTTGGGCCACCCCTTTAGGCTTTTGTTTTAGCCTTTGTTTGACCTTTCTACCACTAAATTCCAGAGGAATTTTAGTGGTGGAAAGTGTGTTTTGAGGCCTTAAATAGAAGAGGGTCATCCCCTCTCCTTGTGTCTTGCATGCTTGTATAGATGGCTCATCAAAGTAGCATGTTTGTCTAGCATGTATTGGTTCCATTTCAGCAAGTTTTTGGCGTTATTTTAGTATGCCTCAACTCTGTTTTAGGTTGGTTTGATATCATCTTGCATGCTTCACATACTTGTAGTGCAATCTTGCATGATAGCCTAACATGCATCATGTGTTTGAACCATCATTCTAGCATGTTTTGGCTTAACTCCAAGAAGCTTTTGGCCATGCTTTACCATGCTTAAGGTCTGCTTTGTGTTGTTTTGGTCATACATGCATTGCTTTGTATAGCCATGGTTCATTCTAGCTCATTAGCTTTGAGTTTCCAAGCCACTAGCATGCATTGCTTGGGCTATTCACATGATTTGGCATCATTTGTTATGTGATTTCAGAGCATGTTTCATTGCCATGCCCTCACATTTGTCATTCTTTCCATGCTTTGAGGAGTTGGTTCTTTATGCCTTAAGAATAAGCCATTGCGTATGTCATTTTGCCTAAGCCTGTAAGCTGCCATATCAGTGTGTATTTGGTCTCATTTTGCCATGATATAACTCTGATTTTTGTTGTTGAAGTCACCTCATGCTTGGTTTTGATAGGTGTAGTGTAATACTCCTTATTAGCCTTGCAAGTTCATGCTTCATGACCTTCATGTTAGCTTGTTTTGGTGATGCTCCATGCATGTTTTAGACTCATTTTGGCATGATCTAGGACTATTTTAGGTTGCCTTGGCTATATGTTTCATGTATTGTATAGCTATGGTGTAAGTCCTTTGGCTAGCTCTAAGCTTTGAGCCCACTAGCATGCTTCATTTGTTGTTTGTGCATGATTTAGCCTCATTTGGAATGTAATTTCAGAGTTTACTTCATTGCCACACTCTCATATTTGTCACTTCTTCATCATGTTTGAGGGTTGTGTTCCTGTGCCTAGTTGAGGAGCCATTACATGAGCATGTGTCCTTGGCCCCCTTTTGTGCCTAAATTTTGATATGTTGGCCACTGTTTTGGACCCTCTTAGGTCTGTCCATATGCAGTTTGGTTCATTGAATATTGCATTACATGGTCCTTACCATTGTATGTTTGTTTGCATATTGTTGCATGACATTGTTATTTGCATGTTCATGATGTTTAGCATGTTGATTAGATAGCATGTTGTTGCATGCTTATTCCATTGTATTGTTGTTGCATGCTTGTTGCATTGCATGTTGTCGCATGCTTGTCGCATTGCATGATTTTTGCATGCTTGTTGCATTGTATTGTATGTGCATGCCTTGCATTCAATTGTGTTTGGATAGGGTGTTAGTCCAAACACGAGGAACGAGGGACGTTTCATACTTGAAGTGATGAAACATGCCTCATTTCTCGGTTGCCGACCCTCTTGATCAAGCATGATAGAGGTTAAGGCATTTTCGTGCCTTTTGTGCATTCATGTGATATTGATTTGTGCAACTCGGCCTCTTTGGCCATCATGCATTGAAATGCGTGATTGATGGCTCGAGAGCCGAGCACTACACTCCTTTGAGCTTTAAACATAATAAGGAGTGTGGTTGCACACATATTTTCTTGCAAATACACTGCCATGCCTCTGTTAGTGCTCTGTTGCAGCAAAAGGAGAAGTTTGTAGGAAAAAGTGGCCGATCGGCTATCAATAATTGGCCGATTTCACCACCCACCAACCACCTGCCACCACCACCCACCACCCGCCACCGTCACCCACCCACCCACCTAGCCATCACCACCCGCCACCCACCTGCCATCACCACCCACCCGCCACCACCCGCCACCGTCACCCACCCACCCAGCACCACCAACACCTGCCACCACCACCCATCCACCACCACCCGCCATCCACCACCCACTTGCCACCACCATCCACCCACCCGTCACCGTTTTCCACCACCATCTTCCGCCGCCACCACCCGCCACTTGCCATTACTTTCCACCACCGTCTTCCGCCACCACCACCCACCCACCCGCCATTTGCCACCACTTTTCACCACCGTCTTCTGCCACCATCACCCACCACCTGCCACCATTTTCCACTACCGTCTTCCGCCACCACCACCCGCCATCATTTTCCACCACCGTCTTCCGTGGCCACCACTCGTCACCACCCACCACCCGTCACCACTTGCCAGTTCTCACTCTTTTTTTATATTTTTAAACATTTTGTCTAAACCAAACGCATTTGTAGTTTATGTTTTTCTAAAAATAAACAAAAACCAGTTTATAAATTTTTTGTAAATATAAACTGAAAACATAAACGTTACCAAACAGGCCCTAAATAAGTTGGAAATGCAAGTGATAAAGAATTAAACTGGTGTGCAAGCAACAAACGAAATGAGTTTGAATGCAATGCAGGCATTGGGAGTCTAGTAATTGCTTTTTGGTGATCTTCCAAAACAAAATGTGTAGCTTCTTTGTTCTGCTCATCTTACAATTTTCGCACTGGTCGAGGATGTTGTAATTTTTTTAAATATGTGAACCCAATCTCTTTGAAGTGCCTTTTAGTGAAGGAAATTTTGAATTATGGGGAGCTTTAGCTGATCAATATTGTATTCAAAACCAAAAGAAAGAAACAGATAATTTACTTCAAATACATACACACCATTTTTTGGAAACATGAAGCAGTGACTTCCAGCATTTTCATTTCCACCTTTTTTAGGAGAAATGAAGCAACACTCAAACAAAATTTCTCAAAAAACTTCATTTTCATGTCAAAAAGTACACATGTTCTAGCGACAAATCTCTAATTTAAGATAAAAAACAATTCCCAAGATAGCATAAATAGAAAAATTCTAAACTGTACCTGCATCATTGTTGATCTCTGGTTCACCGTGAACTTCATTTGACTCCAAAGTTGGTGAAAAAAATTGTCTCCAAGTTTGATGCACAGGTCGGTGGTGTAGAATCCTGCAATCAACCATCATTTGTCACACATAACTATGATTACATTCTAGGAATACCTTGTCAGACTTTTGAAATATGGGGAACAGTTCGAGTAGCAAAAACAAGAAATAAACCGCTGAGTATTTTTCAATCTAATTATCTGTTCTAATTTATCAGTGAACCAATTGGCAATCTACATAGGTCCATCTGGCCACCAAAGTTCATATTCTGCAAAACTCTCCAACTTCAGTTGATAGAAGGAAATAATGACTCCAACAGAATCCATGAGAAAACTAAGAAAATAAGAGAATGGCTCTCAATATGCGAATCTGACTAAAGAAAGAAAAGAGATTGGTGATAGTATGTAAAGACATTAGGACATTGAAAGCCTTAGTAAGAAGTATGTTTAAAATCTCAATTTCAAAAGCTAAATTTAAAAAAGAAAAAAAAGAAAAAAAAAACACGCACACACACACACACACATATTTTACAATTGGCGCATTGTTACCATTGGAAGCAGTTCTTAGCATTCAATCAACTCCTATCATGTTAGCACTTCTCTCTAAAACCACTAAAATTCTTCAATATCATGTTTGACTTTTGGCATACATGGAGACCATTTTTTTTCTCTTAAACATCCCACGGTTGACTTGGTCTTCATTTTTAATGATGGCATTTGATCTGTTATTATTATATGTAGCACAATCTTCAATTGAGTACATCAGTGGGAAACAAAACCCCTCTAAACAATCAATACAGCAGCAAGATATTGTCATGAAAACAATTGGGATAAGAAATTAATAGTAGACACATCAATACATGTAGAGCAACTACTATAGAATATACTAAGAGACACATGAATTAGAAAGACAGGCAATGTAAATTGAATAGTTATAGTATATATGCATCGATGGGAATGAAAAAAGTTTTAGAGCAACCACGATTCATTTAAAGAAAACTAAGATGTAGGTCAACAACCCACCACATACAGTATTTATATAAGTGAAATAACATAGAAGCAGATTGAGCATTGACAGTTTGACTCAGCTACAAACACTATCATGGTAAACTGTGTAATTTACCTTACGACTACAAGGACCCACACTTCAATTCATTAAAGATTTTGTGGTTCTAAGAAAAAAAGTCCTTTTTTTCTTATAAATAAATATCATAGCACCCCTTGATTCAATACTGATATTTTGGTCAGTTGATAATAGTTAAAAAGTTGCACAATCTGGCTGTTATTCATAAAGCAAAAGGCCATATTCTTTGTTGAAATTGCTCAATCTAGTACTTTGCGACAATTTTGAATTCTGATGCCATACACTACTCATACCCTTATGAATGCAGCATCAACTAGTATTATATGGGTGACATATGTCCCGATCTGAAAGTATAATCAATGTAGACCTATTCAGTCATCCCTCTGAACTCAAATATTGCCCATCTCATTAGGTTAAAAAATTCCCATTCTAAGAACAAAACGGTGGATACAAACAGTGGGCCAAATGGCTAGGTAAACAAAGTTCCTTTTAGCCGTTCTTTGATGTCAGCTATTTATTAATGGAACAGTAATATTCCCATTTTGAGAATAAAATGGCAGATCTTGACAAGTTTGACCCCCATGTGCTGCACTCGTGGGGGTTGTGAGACTTGAATACCAAAATCTTAACTCAAAAGTCCTAGGATACCCATCGCATTTCCCCATCTTTCTATCAAACTTATTGTTAGAATTGCATCACACAATCATGGAAAGCTTTAAAGCTAGTGAAAATGATCTTTACCTTGTTCTTTGTTAAAATTGAAATATTGCCTAATCATAGAAGGCTTTACCACTAATTTTTTTTTTACCAAAACTGTAACTCCAAAATGAGAAACTTACTTCAATTTTAAAGCCCTTCTGGACCAACTAAAATCTATAAATAGAAACCTAATAACATTACCCAACTACTAGCCATGGGCAACAAAAAAACAACCCATGTCCAGCAAGTTTGAAAATATACCAAAATACTCTCAACTCTTTAAACATATTTCACACGTATAAACTAACAACCAGCAGCAAACTTGCTTAAAGAATAATTGACTCAAAAACAACTATGCAATTTCTGGAATGCCCCCTCCCCCCCCCCCTCCCTCAAATAATTGTTCCAAATCAAGGGCTGGGGCTTGGAAGCAACTCTTCTATGCCTTTTCTACATCTTACAAGGGAATAGCCACTAATCACTTAAAAAGGACAATCATATAACTAGGGACTATAAAATTTAACACCAAATAAATTAGCAGACTCCATCTACAAACCATTCAAAGGATCACAAACAAACAAACCCACACCTACCTACATATAAATAGACACACAAAGACATGTATATATATATAGAGAGAGAGAGAGAAGCTACCAGACAGAAGTAATGTGGCCTAGAATAGGGCACACCAAATTGCAATGGTCTAAGAATGAACTCCTGCGTAACAAAATCAGCTTTTGCCAATATCTCAATCATTATTCTATGGGTATCAGATGTTTGCAACATATAAACATGAAAAAACCCTCACTTTACTCTAGTCATGCTTGCATATATTACATGATCTTGTCTCGATATGGTGCATTTTTGCATCCCTTGACTTGTCTTGCATAAGTGTTACTTGCATGCTATGTTCTTGCTTGGTGTAAGTTTTAGCCGAGGTCATCTTGAGTCTAGGTCGCTTCTTTGATACTCTTACGCCTAGAACCATCTTGGGATCTCTTTGGTTGACCTCCACTCGCACTCTGACATATTGGCCGAGATGTCATTATCTAGGCCGAGGTGTTCACCAAGGCCGAGATGTGTATTATCTAGGCCGAGATGTTGTCCTTGACCCCAAGTGATCTTGTTCCTGGACTGGTATGACCTAGACCGAGGTATGGCACATCTAGGCCGAGGTGTGGCACAGCAGGGCCAAGTGTTGTCCTTCTTAGCCGAGATCATTGAAACCTTACTTGCCGAAGCTCTGTTATTAGCCGAGATTGTTACTTGCCGGAGTACCCTTGCCACCTAGCTTGTTGAACACACTTTGTCATAGCCTTGTCTTTTCACTTAGTCACCTTTTTGAGGAGAACCAACCCGGTAGTGCCACGTGTCCCAGCTGAGTGTTAAGTCAGCCAGCAGACCTAGAAATGCATCATTTTGCTATATGTCTTTGTTCTTGAGGAGAGAGAAGCTCTAGGAAGAAAGGAAGAAAAGTTCTTGAGTGAGAGTAGATTCCAAGCTTGATCTTCATACCTTGAGCCGTTAGATCCGTGTTTTGAGGTTAGATTCTTGATCTGCTCTTTCTGTTCTTATTATTCATCCAGCTGCATTGCATGATCTAGCATGTTTTGAAAGCCATGCATTGCTTTGAAGTTCGGTTTTAGAAAGAGGAAGTGACAATCATGTGTTCTTGAAGAAAACCATGTTTTGATCCGAAAGTTTGTATCAAGATGCATGTTTTCGTGTTTGTTTTCATATGATCTTTAAGTATGGGTACCCAAGTCCACGTTTTCGAACTCATGCCATGAAATCCCAGATTTTGTAATAAAGAAGTTATGATTTTAGCATTCATATTCTTTATGTTCTTCATGTTCGTTATGTTCTTCAAGGAAAGGGAAACCCAGATTTTTCCCGACTTCATTCCCTTGAATGCGGCCCTCGAGACCACACCTCGACAAAGAGGTGCGGGACCTCGGCCAAGACCTGGTTGGTGCCCAGCATGTTTCCCCGAGATGAGAAACAGTGTTTTGTTTTGATTTGACTTAGTTTTGAGGAATGCCGAGATCATCTATGTGCATGTGAAGCTTGTTTGAAAGTGCATTCAATAGACTTGCCATGTATTTGTAGGACTTGGACTCGCTCTGACCCCGACGTTTGAAGAACTATGTGAGTGGTATTTTTAATAAAGATATGTTATAAAGCTTTGATAAAACCTTGTTTTGCCTCGTTCGAAAAGTATTTGTAAGCATGAATGATTATTCATAGTTGCAATAAAAATTATCTTGTTTTGATGACATTTTTGGAAGTCCGTACGTGCTAGGGGACTCTAAGCATTTGTAGCACAAGTCCTTAGTGTCAGGGGACTATAATGCAACGACACCATTGTTTCGAGATATCTCCTTTGTCTTGCCTTGTCTTGCCTTGCCACTGACGGTTTTACCGCGTGGATTTGTTTGTCCGGAATGTCATCCCTTGCATTATATTGATGCTAGTAAGCATCCCTTGAAGCTTTGAAAGATTTGATAGATGGACTCGGTTCATCCCTTGATTTTATACTGGATATGTTATGTATTGTTTTGTTAAAGATCTTGAATATCAGTCATGCAAACCCCTTTATTACTTATACCATTCACTGAGTATCCAAGCTCACCCTCTCTATATATATATGTAGGTGATGAGCAGGACGGTGGCGACGCCTAGATGTGCTTTGCAACTTGTTTTGGACTCATGTTTTGTAGCATCTTGAAGATTATGCTTCTTAACTGGCATTTCATTGTATTTTGTATATGATGGCTATAGCGATCCCGGGTTTACCCCTTGTTGTATAGTGATCCAGACATGTGTCCGTAGATGTTAGTAGTTGATTATTATCTTGTTTACATCCTTTCATACTTTGTATTTGAGTTATAGGATGTGTCGGGCAGGTGTGTTACAGATTGGTTGAATTGAGGAACCAAAACTAGTTGCCCAGATTTTGGCCTGTCCGCTCGAGCGGGGAACTTGTTGTTGCTTGGCCGCTCGAGCGGGGGTTTCGACACTCGAGCGGGGAATACACCCATCCAGTATTTCCTGTGTAGTGTTGGATGCTCGAGCGGGGGATTGGCCGCTCGAGCGGGAGGTTGTGAGTGACGCTCAAGCGGGGAGTTGAGCGCTCGAGCGGGGGACCTGTCTGCAAAAGTTCTGAGAGTGTGCATCCGCCGCTCGAGCGGGGGATTGGCCGCTCGAGCGGGAGCCTGTGAGTGCCGCTCGAGCGGGGGTTTGGCCGCTCGAGCGGGGCGACTGGGTTAAAGCTCCGTGTTTTGACTTTTTGAAATCACTTTTTCACATCTCTTCTCTCTCTTACTTTTCCAAAAACACCATTGTTGAGCTTCTCACTCTCGACCTCTACCTTCTCTCTAGGTATTGATCTAGTAGGAGTGATTTCCTCACCTTTGGCCTTTACAAAAAAGTTGTTGATCGTCGAGGGCTACCTTTTGATCCGAAAAATTTGTGTTGGAGCATTTTTGTTTTCTTTATCTTCTTTGTTGGAGCTCAAACTTTGAGGTAGGGATATCCTACTCCTTCTTATGAATTTTGTCTTTAAATTTTTGCATTTTGATATGTTGGGTGTTGTTGGGTAGTTTTGTGGAAGTTTGGGCCTTTTGTGTAATTTTACAAAAGTTGGGGTTTTGTTTATAATAAACCTAAATGCAAGTTTGGCATAGAAAAATGAGATAAATAAAGGAATGTGGATGAAAATGGAACCTTAGGGTTGTTTTGTTAATTATGGGATTTTGCCCTAATTGGTTGATAAATTAATTTGAATAATTAATTTGAGAAATGAGGAATTGAATTAGAAATGTTGGAATTGGGAATGTATGGGATTAAAGGGTGTAGTTGAATTATTTATCGCTCACCAAATTGAAATGTTGATATATTATCCATTTTGTGCATTTATTTTCTGTTTAGAAATAACTGCTTTAGGCTATCGGTGGAGGATAGTCTTAATTGTTGTAGACAATGCATGATGATTAGGCAAACGAAAACTAATCAATGGAATGTGTCATGGAACTTGACGATTGATGGAATACATTAGCTTTATGTATTGATTGATTGTATGTAGAACCTATGTGTTTATATACATTGTGTGTAGAGGAGGAGATGGGGGATGTACTCCGCAGTTTAGGGGAAGATGGGGGATGTACCTCTAAACCGGTTAGTGTTGGGAGGAGATGGGGGATGAACTCTGTAGATACAGCTCATATGCTTGTCTAGAGAAGAGTAGATATAGCTCATATGCTTGTCTAGAGGAGAGTAGATATAGCTCATATGCTTATCTTTGATTGTGTGATATAGTTCTTATACTTATCTGTTGATGTATTGATATAGCTAATATGCTTATCTGTTGATGTATTGATTTAGCTAGTATGCTTATCTACCGAAAATGAAAAGAAAATGAAAAGTAACATGGACTTGTATGTCATGTAATTGGAATGTGATATAAGTGGATGTATCAGTGTTGGCCATCTATCAATTGCTAATCTTTTAGTCATTATTCATAGCTGGTTTAGTGTATTTCTACTGGGCTGTGGCTCACCCTATATGGGGACATCATTTTCAGGCACAGGTAGCATGCCACCTCCAAGGACATAGCTTGGGAGGCTAGAGGCAGACAGACTTTTGGATGTTATTTCCCTTTTGATGTATTACATGTAAATTCAAGCCTAGGGCTTAATGTGTATATGAGTTAGTACTCATTTCTTGTAACCAAGTGTTGGCTTGGAAAGTTGTAAGCCCATGGGGCGTTTACTTTTGCTGTCAACATGTAATACTTTTTGTAAGGAAATATTCTGATGAATAGAAGGATGTTGATCTTTTATGTACAAATGCATGTCAATATTGTTGAGTTAAATGTTATTATTTTGAGGGCGTTACAACTTGGTATCAGAGCGTACCGGGTTCGAATACTTTGGGTACGTGGGAAATGATTAGGATCACAATGGGTTTGTCTCGCTTGATAGAGACTTAGGTGTAGAGTCATATGCTATGTGTTTAAATTGATAACATGCTTATGTGACTATATGGGTATGGGATTTAATTTCTAGGATGTTGATTGGATCCTTGGGTTTCTGGGAGTCTTGTCGGAAAAGCACTTGATCAATGCTGTTTCTAACCGGAACTCTAGTAACGCCTCGAGACTATCATTATCCGGAAATGAAATTCGTAAGTGCTTATGTGTTTATGTGCTTACGTGGAGTGAATTACAGTTGTCCATGCACTAGGACGCGAGTGTTTAGTTTCAGCACATTTATGAATGTGCTAATGTTCTTCGTTTCCTTTATTAGGATGTCACGACGAGGAAGAGGTGGTAGGCGTGGTAGGCCTAGGAGGCAGGAAGTGCCTATACCGGATGAGGTTCCGGCAGTACAGGAGGGAGTTGGTCAGGCCAATGTGGCCGAGCCAGCGGGTCAGCAGGCTATGAGTGCCTTGGCCCGAGAGATAGCAAGAGCTTTGGGTATTCTCAGAGCAGGGAATCAGGTTGCTGAGGTAGGGCCTTCCTTCTTGAAGAGGGAGTTCTTCCGGTCTAATCCGGACGAGTTTATTGGGGATCCAAAAGAGCCACTGAAGGCAGATGAGTGGTTGGAACAAATGAGTAAGACGTTCGAGATGCTTGGCATCGAGGACGGAACACTGAAAGTGACCTTGGCATCCTTCCAGCTGAAGGGAGATGCGGGTCAATGGTGGAAGTACGAGAAGGGTCGTGTTGGTGGTGCATGGGAGGCTTTTGTGGAGGCTTTCCAGGAGAGGTTTTTATCTTCAGTTGCTAGGGAGAAGCTGAGGGATCAGTTTTGCCAACTTAATCAGCAGGGTTTGTCTGTGGCCGAGTTTGAGGCTACATTCACTAGCTTGTTCAGGTTTGCACCTGAACTTGTGGCGTCCGAGGAACGTTGTTGCTATGAGTTTGAGCGGAAGTTGAGGCGTGGCCTCAAGTTGAGGGTTGGTGGATCTTTCATTCGAGAGTATAGACATCTGGTGGATGCTGCAGCTCATATGGAGCTCTTGATGTAGGAGGAGGATGAGGAGAAAAATAGAGGTTCCAAGAGGAGCCAAGATGGCCAGGGTGATGGCAAGAGGCAGAGGGGTTATAACCCTCAGCAGTCTCAGGATGGTGTGGCTAGATCGACCTTTCCAGTGCCGAGTGCGGGCTCGGGGAGAGGCAATCAGGGAGAGTTCACCTGTTACAAGTGTGGTCAGTTGGGCCACAAGGCTTCGGTTTGCCCACAGAAGGGTGGAGGTCAGAGAGCTGCTTCTTCTTCAGCTAGACCGCAGAGTTAGAGTTTGGGCAGGGGGTAGCCCTTGTCTTGTTATCAGTGTGGACAACCTGGGCATCTGAAGAGGTTCTGCCCACAGTTGAGTGCCACTTCAGGAGCGTCTGGTTCTAGGCAGACGCAGAGTTATCAGCCAGCTCAGTCTGTGCAGGCCTCGAGGGCCAATCCGGGAGCTTCGTCATCCCAGACTGTGCAGCAGTCGTATGCTCCTAGAGGTGAGCAAGTGGATCAGGGGCCTACAGGGCGCGTGTATGCTGTTACCGCGCAGGACCTAGTACCGGCTCCATCAGTAGTGAGAGGTACCTTTCTGTTTTGCAACTCGGTTGCTAGTGTGTTGATTGATATGGGTGCGTCTCATTCTTTTGTATCTGCTGCATTTGCATCTGTGTTGGAGTTGGAGTTGGCACTATTAGCATCTCCTATTTGTGTTGTGTCACCTGTTGGGGGTGAGTTGATTTTGAAGCACGGATGTAGAGGTTGTGATATAGAGGTCGCCGATCATAGGCTTCCGTTTCCTTTTGTAGTTATGCCCATGAAGGGCTTTGATATTATATTGGGTATGGACTGGTTATCGTCATACCGGGCAGTTATTGATTGCTACCGCCAGAGGGTCACTTGTTGTACCATGAGCGGGGAGTGTTTCCATTTCTTGGGGGACCGGGTTGGTAGTGTTTTGCCACCGGGGTATGATCCGCGAGGGCGGAGTGAGCTTAGTAGTCTACTTGCTAGCTTTATGAGTGGTGAGTGTGACGAGACCCAGATTGTGTTGCCGAGGGTGGTTTGTGAGTATTCAGATGTTTTTCCCGAGGATCTTGTTGATTTGCCACCTCATCGAGAGATTGAGTTCTCTATTGATTTAGTGCCCGGCACGGCGCCGATTTCTATGGCACCTTATCGTTTTGCCCCAGCAGAGTTGGTTGAGTTGAAAGTTTAGCTCCAGGAATTGCTAGATAAGGGCTTTATTCGCCCTAGTGCCTCGCCGTGGGGAGCACCGGCCCTCTTTGCTAAAAAGAAAGATGGTGCCTTAAGATTGTGTATCGACTACCGGAAGTTGAATTGGGCTACGGTTAAAAATAAGTACCCTATGCCCCGTATAGATGATTTGTTTGACCAGTTGAAGGGTTCCCGTTGTTTCTCTAAGATAGACTTGAGATCAGGTTACCACCAGTTGAGGGTTAGGGAGGAGGATATTCCGAAAACGGCATTCCGTACGCGGTATGGCCATTATGAGTTTTTGGTGATGCCATTTGGGCTTACCAACGCACCGGCAGTCTTTATGGACTTGATGAACCGGATCTTCCGGGAATTCTTGGATCGTTTTGTAGTCGTCTTCGTGGACGACATTCTTATCTATTCACCTTCAGAGGAGGAGCATGAGGCACACTTGAGAGTGGTGCTTGAGTTGCTTAGAGCCCATAGGCTGTATGCCAAGTTTGGGAAGTGTGAGTCTGGCTAGGAGAAGTCAAGTTCTTAGGCCATGTGGTTTCCGGGGAAAGGGTATCTGTTGATACATCCAAGACTGAGGCAGTGCAAGATTGGGCACAGCCTACGAGTGTGTTTGAGATCCGCAGTTTTCTGGGATTAGCTGGGTATTACCGTCGGTTTGTGAAGGATTTCTCCAGGTTAGCTTCACCATTGACTAGACTGACTCGGAAGGGAGTCAAATTTGTATGAAGAGACTTGTGAAAAGTCGTTCCAGGAGCTGAAAGTTAGATTGACCACCGCTCCAATTTTGATTATTCCGGAGATGGGGTTGGGTTATGCGGTTTATTGTGATGCCTCACGAGAGGGTTTGGGTTGTGTGTTGATGCAAGGGGGGAAAGTGGTAGCTTATGGCTCACGTCAGTTGAAAATTCACGAGAAGAATTACCCTACACATGACCTAGAGTTAGCAGCAGTGATCTTTGCCTTGAAAATCTGGAGGCACTACCTTTATGGTGAGAGATTCGAGGTGTTCTCGGATCATAAGAGTCTGAAATATCTGTTTACATAAAAAGACTTGAACTTGAGGCAAAGGAGGTGGATGGAGTTTATCGAGGATTACGACTTTGAGTTGCATTATCATCCGGGGAAGGCCAATGTTGTGGCCGATGCCCTTAGCAGGAAATCCATAGGTGATGTAGCTTGTATAGCCATCTGGGAATGGGAGATGTTGGGGGAACTTAGCGAATTTGATTTGCTTTTGGGCGAATCCGTTGAAGCTGCGGCTTTGTTTTCTGTTGTTGCGCAGCCTACACTTGTGACTCGAGTGTTAGAGGCACAGAGAGGTGACCTTGAGGTAGAATCCCTCCGAGAGAAAATCTCCAGTGGAAAGGTTGAGAAGGGTTTGGCGGTGTATCCCGACCTGAGTGTGAGATACCGAGACCGTTTGTTTGTGCCGGAGTCTTGCCGAGAGGAAGTACTTCGAGAGTTTCATCATTCGTGCCTTGCGGTGCATCCGGGAGGTACTAAGATGTATCAGGACTTAGGTCGCCAGTTCTGGTGGCGGGGCATGAAGAGAGATGTGGCAGTTTTCGTGTCTAAGTGCCTTACTTGTCAGCAAGTGAAGGCCAAACATCAGAGGCCAGCGGGTTTGTTACAACCCTTGCCTATTGCCGAGTGGAAGTGGGAGCATGTCACTATGGACTTCGTTGTAGGTCTTCCGAGGACTCAGCGGGGTAGTGATGCTATTTGGGTGGTTGTAGACCGGTTGACTAAGTCGGCGCACTTCATTCCTATGCGCGTGAGAGATTCGGTAGATCATCTTGCCGACTTGTATATTCGGGACATAGTGAGATTGCACAGGGCCCCAGTGACGATTGTCTCAGATAGAGACCCTCGTTTTACTGCCAGGTTGTGGCAGAGTTTGCAGAGTGCCTTGGGCACTAAGTTGACCTTTAGTACAACTTATCATCCTCAGACTGACGGGCAGTCCGAGCGCACTATTCAGATCCTTGAGGATATGCTTCGAGGTTGTGTCCTAGACTTTAGTGGGACGTGGGAGAGGCACTTGCCCTTGGTGGAGTTCGCCTACAACAACAGTTTTCAGTCTAGCATCGGGATGGCACCGTTTGAGGCCTTGTATGGCCGACCGTGTAGGTCTCCAGTTTGTTGGGCCGAGGTGGGTGATGCACCCTTGTTGGGTCCGGAGTTGGTTAGGGAGACGACGGAGAAAGTTGAGCTTATCCGTAGGAGGCTTGTTACAGCCCAGAATCGTCAGAAATCTTATGCCGACCGTAGGAGGAGGCCTTTGGTGTTTGAGGTAGGTGATCATGTTTTCCTGAAGATATCACCTAGGCGAGGTTTGATGAGGTTTGGGAAGAGAGGGAAGTTATCCCCTCGGTTTATCGGTCCCTTTGAGATCCTTGAGAGGAATGAGGAGGTTGCTTATCGCTTAGCTTTGCCGCCGCAGTTGTCCGGAGTGCATGACGTGTTTCATGTGAGTATGCTTCGGAAGTATGAGCCGGATCCGTCCCACGTGTTAGATTGGACCGACTTAGAGGTAGACGAGGATGCCTCGTATGAGGAGAGACCGGTTCGGGTCTTGGATAGGCGGGATCAAGTCCTGCGTGGCAAGACCATCCAATTAGTAAAGGTTTTGTGAAAACATCACGGAGTGGAGGAAGCCACTTGGGAACGTGAGTTGGAAGTCCGCGAGAAATATCCGAACTTGTTTGATGATGTGTAATCATGCATTGAAATTTTGTTGTAAAATTGGACCTAAAGAGTATTGAACATGTCTTAAGTTGTAAAACATGGTGCATGTTTTGGTTAATGATAGTAGTTGGAAACTTTCCTTATTATGGAAGTTTAATGTAACATTGTATATGTTGAATGTATTGTAGAACTGGAAATGTATCATGAACATTAGTTATGATATGGAATTGTGAACCATGTATGTTGGAAATGGTTGGAAATGGAAGAGGAATGCATGTTAATGATGCACTTGTAATATATGTTGCTTTTACATATTGTGAGATGCCTCTTGATAAGAGATGGGATGATCGGTAATGGGTCGAGTTGTTGAATGTTGTAATATAACATTGTTTAAAATGGAGAAAAACTTGTTTTCCAAAAAAAAAAACTTGTACTTAATTTCGGGGATGAAATTCTTTAAGGGGGGAGGTTATAGCGATCCCGGGTTTACCCCTTGTTGTATAGTGATCCGGACATGTGTCCGTAGATGTTAATAGTTGATTATTATCTTGTTTACATCCTTTCATACTTTGTATTTGAGTTATAGGATGTGTCGGGCAGGTGTGTTACAGATTGGTTGAATTTAGGAACCAAAACTAGTTGCCCAGATTTTGGCCTGTCTGCTCGAGCGGAGCTTTTGGCGCTCGAGCAGGGAACTTGTTGTTGCTTGGCCGCTCAAGCGGGGGTTTCGACGCTCGAGCGGGGAATACACCCATGCAGTATTTCCTGTGTAGTGTTGGACGCTCGAGCGGGGGATTGGCCGCTCGAGCGGGAGGTTGTGAGTGACGCTCGAGCGGGGAGTTGGGCGATCGAGCGGGGGACCTGTCTGCAAAAGTTCTGAGAGTGTGCATCCGCCGCTTGAGCGGGGGATTGGCCGCTCGAGCGCGAGTCTGTGAGTGCCGCTCGAGCGGGGCGACTGGGTTAAAGCTCCGTGTTTTGACTTTTTGAAATCACTTTTTCACATCTCTTCTCTCTCTTATTTTTCCAAAAACACCATTGTTGAGCTTCTCACTCTAGACCTCTACCTTCTCTCTAGGTATTGATCTAGTAGGAGTGATTTCCTCACCTTTGGCCTTTACAAAAAAGTTGTTGATCGTCGAGGGCTACCTTTTGATCCGAAAAATTTGTGATTTGGAGCATTTTCGTTTTCTTCATCTTCTTTGTTGGAGCTCAAACTTTGAGGTAGGGATATCCTACTCCTTCTTATGGATTTTGTCTTTAAATTTTTGCATTTTGATATGTTGGGTGTTGTTGGGTAGTTTTGAGGAAGTTTGGACCTTTTGTGTAATTTTACAAAAGTAGGGGTTTTGTTTATAATAAACCTAAATGCAAGTTTGGCATAGAAAAATGAGATAGATAAAGGAATGTGGATGAAAATGGAACCTTAGGGTTGTTTTGTTAATTATGGGATTTTGCCCTAATTGGTTGATAAAGTAATTTGAATAATTAATTTAAGAAATGAGGAATTGAATTAGAAATGTTGGAATTGGGAATGTATGGGATTAAAGGGTGTAGTTGAATTATTTATCGCTCACCAAATTGAAATGTTGATATATTATCCATTTTGTGCATTTATTTCCTGTTTAGAAATAACTGCTTTGGGCTATCGGTGGAGGATAGTCTTAATTGTTGTAGACAATGCATGATGATTAGGCAAACGAAAACTAATCAATGGAATGTGTCATGGAACTTGACGATTGATGGAATACATTAGCTTTATGTATTGATTGATTGTATGTAGAACCTATGTGTTTATATACATTGTGTGTAGAGAAAGAGATGGGGGATGTACTCCGCGGTTTAGGGGAAGATGGGGGATGTACCTCTAAACCGGTTAGTGTTGGGAGGAGATGGGGGATGAACTCCGTAGATACAGCTCATATGCTTCAATGTTTTCAAAACCGGACCGGTGAGCGAACCGGAAAAGGGACCGGGTGGACGGGTCACCGGTTCAACCGTCGGGTTAAAGCGGTCGAACCGTGACGTCATAATTAATATTATATAATTAAAAAATATAATTATAAATTATAAATAAATAAAAATATATATAAATAATCAAATAAAAATAAAAATTATTGCATTGTATTTATTAATAATATTTAATAAAGTCATAATTGATAAAAAAAATTACTTATTTCACAGAAATTAAATTTTTTAAACATTCCCTCCAAATAAATTGATTGAATGCTAGATTTAATTTTGGAGAGAAATGAAATTTTCAACTCTCCTGCAATCAATATGTTTCAAATAATTTGATTGAATCCCACATAGAATTTTTTAGGTTCTCTTTGAAATTTTGTTTTCCTATAAATAGAAATAGACTTTCATAATCTTCTCAACCTTTCAATGAGACTCTTCCTTATGAGAGGAGACTCTTGAAATAAGAATTTTTAGTCAAAATTTTGAACTATATTTATATATATACATATATATATACATATATAAGAAAGAAAGAAAGAAAGAAAATAAAAAAAAAAAAGTAAAACCCAAAAAAAAAAAAAAAAAAAAAAAAAAGGGGACCGGTTCTGGCCGGTTCGACCACTGGGTCGCC
The DNA here is from genome assembly GCA_036172215.1 of Camellia granthamiana. NCBI lineage: Eukaryota > Viridiplantae > Streptophyta > Magnoliopsida > Ericales > Theaceae > Camellia > Camellia granthamiana. Next base: position 93,618,840 of record CM069907.1, read on the forward strand.
GGTTATTCCCAGTTTTGGCCCCAGTCCGGGTTTGGAGGGTTGACCGGACCGGAACAAGGCCCGGTTCCCGGTTCAACCGGTCTGACCGGCCGGTCCGGTCCGGGTTTGAAAACAATGATATGCTTGTCTAGAGAAGAGTAGATACAGCTCATACACTTGTCTAGAGAAGAGTAGATATAGCTCATATGCTTGTCCGGAGGAGAGTAGATATAGCTCATATGCTTATCTTTGATTGTGTGATATAGTTCTTATACTTATCTGTTGATGTATTGATATAGCTAATATGCTTATCTGTTGATGTATTGATTTAGCTAGTATGCTTATCTACCGAAAATGAAAAGTAACATGGACTTGTATGTCATGTAATTGGAATGTGATATAAGTGGATGTATCAGTGTTGGCCATCTATCAATTGCTAATCTTTTAGTCATTATTCATAGCTGGTTTAGTGTATTTCTACTGGGCTGTGGCTCACCCTATATGGGGACATCATTTTCAGGTACAGGTAGCATGCCATCTCCAAGGACATAGCTTGGGAGGCTAGAGGCAGACAGACTTTTGGATGTTATTTCCCTTTTGATGTATTACATGTAAATTCAAGCCTAGGGCTTAATGTGTATATGAGTTAGTACTCATTTCTTGTAACCAAGTGTTGGCTTGGAAAGTTGGAAGCCCATGGGGCGTTTACTTTTGCTGTCAACATGTAATACTTTTTGTAAGGAAATATTCTGATGAATAGAAGGATGTTGATCTTTTATGTACAAATGCATGTCAATATTGTTGAGTTAAATGTTATTATTTTGAGGGCGTTACAATGGCTCGAGAAGCCTTTTGGTCAAGATGTATTTTTGTACTTCATTGTGTTTGTATTCAAGTTGTAAAAGCTATGTAAAGATGCATGCCATTTCATTTGATTTATGCACAGCTCTCATGGACCAATTAGATTTACATATATTGCTTCCGCACATGTAAGCCCCATATATTATACTCTGATTGTGTGTGAATTCTTGAAAGTAGGCCTTCGGTAATCTTGGGTTACTGGCCATCATGGCACCATTCTACTAGGGGCGGAATGGGGTCGTGACATTGCAATGGTCTAAGAATGAACTCCTGCGTAACAAAATCAGCTTTTGCCAATATCTCAATCATTATTCTATGCGTATCAAATGTTTGCAACATATAAACATGAAAAAAGGGAGAGAAAAAGAATGATGTTGTCTCAATAAAGTTTGGTTATTAATCAAAGAGAGAGAGAGAGAGAGAGAGAGAGAAGATAAAACAAGATAGCAAGAAACAAAAAAGAAGTGTTAATAATATATATGTAAAGGGAACTGAATTTATTTATGGAGATAAAAGCTTTCTATACAAACCTCAAACCCTACAACATTCTCCACAAATATCATGAGAGGAGGTTGAGAAGTTTTTGGTATAAGTTCAAGAATTTTGAGAAAAAAAGATGCCCGAGCATCAGCTGAGCCCTTTTGAAGACCTAAATAATAACAGTTTGAGAACACTTTGCCAATCAAAATGAAATTAACAAGCAGAGAAGAGAATAATTTTACCTTGCCGAGTGTAAGGCTGACAAGGAGGAGAAAGAAGCCATACATGAGCATGATAGCTGTCAAGATCAGCAGCACTCAGGGTTTGAATGTTACCCTAAACTCAGCAAAAAAGTAATATTGACCATAACACATTTTAGATAAGCTCTAATAAAGAACTGGTCAAATGCGATCATGGGTAATCAATATTTCTTAGCAGCCAAGGGCTAAACAACAAATTAATGCTTAATGGTGGAAAACCCATAATCCTCCATGTAGTTGCCAAGATAAATGGGTATTTCATTTTTTTTCTTTTTTTTTTTAAATTAAGAGAAAAAATAAATAAATAAAAGGCTGGAACCTAGGCATATACTGATAGATGATTCAAGTTTCGGAGGGGTGCCACTTTCCTTACTTAGCCCAAGGGAGGGGTGCCCCTTCACAAATTTGTGAAAGAGTGAGGACAGATTAAATAAAAATAAATCAATGCAAAGGACTTCCAAACAAGTCACCAAAACTTTTAAATTTTAACATAGTAAAACATGAACGGCTTAGACAATAGCCAAAAGTAAAAAATAGATGATGATATGAGTTCCTTTGACAGATGATGACTTGGCTTAGACAATAGGCAAAAGTTAAAAATAGATGATGATATGAGTTTCTCAATTAGACACGTACCCTGTACTCAGCTGCTGCCATTTGACCTGTCGGCTACTCAAATGGCTTCTTCTTCATCAATCAACACTTTCTCATTCAACTCCCAACTAGACCTTCACAATCCCAAACCCCTAAAACACACTACTATGTTCAAAGCCCTCAGACCATATAATCCACTACACACACCCAAACTACTCTCTCTCTCTCTTCTCCAACCTCCAACCCATATCCCACCTTCACATGTCTCTTAAACCTCATCATCATCTCCACAGTTTTTACTCTCAACTTCCCATTCTTCCAAAACCCACTTAAATTCTCTCACCCCTCAAAACATTTTCCATCTTTTTGCATTGAAAATATTGCAGTTTTGCTTGTATATATAAATGAAAAGCACACACATTCATCAAAACAAATAGAAACAGACAGGTGAAGAGCACACACATTCATCAAACACATTCACAGCACTTTGAATCAACCAATCAACCCTTCACACCCTCTCTCCTCTCTCTCTCAATCTCCAATCTCTGCACCGCTTTCTAGGATTCCAATCCCCACACTCATACTTGCATAGACAAAAATGGAGTATCGCTTTTCATAGATTTAACACGAGATTTAATTGTGAAATTGTTGCATAATGCGTTGGATTAAAACTGGTGTTTAGGGTTGGTTTATTTATTTTTATTTAGTTAAATCCAATGAAGAGGGTTTGATTCCAATGAAGGAAAAAGAAGAGAAAAAGAGGAGAGGACAGGTGAAGAGAGTAGAGGACAGCAGAGGAGAGATATACCTGGATGCCGAAAAGAGAATCGGTGGGAAGTTGCCACTGTTGCTGCTACAAACAGTCTGTAAGGGTAACGCGCGAGAGAGAGAACGAGAGAGAGAGATTGTAAAGGTCTGTGCGAGCGAGTGTGAGGAGAAAGGAAATGAAAGGAGAAGAGGGTTACCTAGAACTCTTCCCACGCTGGTGTTGTTGGGGCTGCGAGAGGTGATGTCCATGTACCGACCGAGATCGAGGGTGAGATCGAGAAAGAGTGGATGGGGATGTCGGCTTGGTGAAGGTAGATCAATAAACTGATGCCGCCGAGAGTGAACTCGTAGATGAGAGATGGAGAGAGAGAGAGAGAGAGAGAGAGAGAGAGAGATGATGGAAAGCGAGAGAGGGAAAAACGAAAGTATCAGGGTGCTAAGCGTTTGAGAAATTTGGGACTTTTGGGTGTTTTGTGGTTATTAGCAACGGCACAATGATGCCCATCACAAAATCTATATATATATATTCACGTCAGGAGGAAAGAATCGTCGTAAAAAATGAGCCTTTTGCGACAGCGATAGGTTTACTGTCACAAAAACCATTGAACATATGCTTCATTCTTTTTGAGATAGAAATTACCATCGCAATAAGTGACTATTAGCGACGGAATACTGTCACAAAAAGCATCTTTTTGCGATGGCAACATATACCATCACAAAAAGTTCCGTGTCATATACCCCTTTTTCTAGTAGTGTAATGTATTCTTGTTGTCTTTTAACAAATATTTTTTAATTAGATTTATTACAAATAAACAATAAAAAATTTCCCACCAGTGTTTAGGCATCTAACTTAAAAATCATATGCCTTTTGGAAAAATAGAGCCACCTGATATATTGATGTTTGCACTGTTTTGTTTGCAGACTTCTCTCAAGAACACAAAACATGAATTAAAGAAGAGTTCTGATCGCATGAAATTCACAAATAGTGAATCTTACATTCTAAACAACTGATTTTAAAACTATGCACACCCTTCTGGCAAATCTATGACTTAATTGGCCATGCGCCTTGTCCTCACCAATATAATTTAATAAATGTGTCCTTATCACCAACAAACATACAAATTCTTAGACTTAGCCCATCAATGGATTTATCAACAATTTTTCTTATATATTTTTTTTACTAGGTTGACTCTAAAATAGTTTGAAAAAAAAAAAAAAAAGACACTATCATAGATAGGAGTGGGCATTGACCTATTGGATTGCCCAACCTGCCCAACCCAACCCTATTTTTTTAGGACTTAAAAAGGCTAGTTTGGCCCGTAAGGCTAGGGTGAACCAATATTTTATGCCCATTTAATAAATGGGCCGAATGTATTCAAACGTGTAGCCCTGCTCAACCTGAAAATAATATATTTAATATTTTACTATATTATTATATATTTATATAATATATTAAACAATATATAAGTCACTCTACTTCAACCTATATATCCAAAACAGCTTTACAAATCATTTATGAAATATTTTGTATCAAGTGAGACCACTTTGTGATATGCCACTGTCTACTGAAGAAATGATAGTACAAACTTCTAACACACCTCAAAAAATCAACTTCCAATATTTTGGTATTTGCATAACAACATAGAACAAGTAAAGCTTATTCATCACAAAATTATTAAGAATTTCAAGCTAGCATTGCATGACATCGAAACTGGCATGAGCAGTTCTGCAAATGCAAGGCAATTGTACCAAATCTTGGTTGCGTATTGCATCTCAAGCCCTCTTTTTCCTACCCAATGCAGGGACTCTGGCGTTCATTTTAGTCCGGCGAGAGCATGGCAACAAGCCGCGCAGAATAGCTAAGATTGCAAAACCCAGGAAAGGTAAGTACATCATCATCAACAACACATTCGTGATTCTGGAAGACAATATCAGCTCTGCTACTACAGCAACCTGAAGCCTGAATAAAATCAAGAAGAGATTCAAACACCAATTTCGGACTATAATGTTTGCTAAATCTACTTTATTAATCATTATTACATTCATACATGTCCTATAATTTGTAAAAAAAAAAAAAAAAAAAAAAATTCAACCTTAAGCAAGATTTGATTGTAACTGAATACATCAGGAATCATAACAGGATCATAATCAGTAATCCTTAATAACCAGAACTGAGCTGCATTAGTGGCTTATTCATTTTTTAAATTTATGCAAAACCATAACCACAAAGCACTCATTGGTAGGAGTTTGGACCTGCTGAAAAGCAAGATTATGATATCTTTGTTCCTTGTTCAAAGCCACCGTAAAATAATATAAATCATATAGTATATACATTTGAGCTTAAAATTCAAAGAAATGGCTAGCCATAAATCTGACTTTGCCAATTATTACATGCAAGTCATTGGAATTTAATAGAGATAAATGCATTTTCACATCTTCATAATTGAAACAGCTAGGGAAATAGTGGTTTCTGCTTAAAGTCTTGCCTATATTCTACTTGCATATATAATCACTAAAATTATAAACTAAATTTACTTTCATGATCAAGACATAAAGAAATCATTACAAAAAATTAAAAAACATTAAATAAAATCTCAAGTTATCATATCAAATAAAAACTAAACCAACAACAAGAACATACCAGTAAAATATTACTCTTCTGGTACTTTTAGAAGCAAAATTATTTAATTCAACTTACATAATCTATAATGCCCCTTTAATTTAGATTAGATTGTGAATTTAGATTTATTTGGACCATATCCTTATTTTTTAGCCTAGTAATAGTATAAGATTTGAAATTATTGTATTTCATTCTAGGATACCACCAAATTGATGTATTTAAGCCCTGCACCAATAAAATAGAGACAAATTTGGACCTAATAATCACCAGACCAGGTCAATTTAAATCATGTGTCATGTGTACTTGGTCCAATGTTTGGATCATAATTTATAGAGAACAAAATAAGATCATAAAGTGAAAAAATCTAAACATATTTTAATCTCTCTTTCATTTTTTATAAAATCCAAACATAACATCTTCTTTACCAATTCTATTTTGTGAAAATTGTGAATTAATTATTCTTATTTTTATTTTTATTTTTTTTTGGAGTCAAATGCTATCCTTCATACTATGCCAAAACAATACGACTAAAATGAGAGAGTGAAATCCACCTCTTGAATTGCAATCTAATAAATTATACAAATTTTTCCCAACAACCAAGCAAGAAATGAAAAGAAAAAGAAAAAAGGAAAATACCATTCCAGTAAAAATTGAGACTCCATAGACTAGGCAAGTAGAATTGAACTAGGGCTTCCCTCCCACAAGAATAGCATAGAGATTTACAATGGCAAGTGGCCACTGGAAGAGAAGCTCAAGCCACATAAGCCCAACAAAGAAAGAAGGCTTTTCAATGAGCAAGTAATCACCGTACTCGCTTGTGAACCAGAGATTGAGGTCAACGAGGAAGTTTGGGAAGAACTTAGAAGGAAAGCACACTTGTGCATCGAAAGCTAGAGCCGCTAAAATCACCACCAAGAAGAAGAATAACAGAACTGCATCTATTAGCTTAATCAAAACCCCCATCTCTCTCTCTGGTTTTTGTTTTCTGCTTTTTGATGTGAAGATCAAGTTTATTGTTATGTTATACAGGAGGAAGAGGGGATCATGGTCTTTGAAAGTTCAGGAGAGTTCTTTTTGTTAGTAAAATAAAATACAATGTACTTATTTTTTTTTTGTTTTTTTTTTTTTATTATTTTAAGATAGGCATAAAATGTACTTGTTTACTATTTATTTCTATAATGAAAAATATATATTATGTAAAGAAAGAGAAATTTTGGTATACACACTTGCAAAAATTAGTCTAAAGTTCTTGTCTCATTTTTAGTAATGGAAGAGATCCACAATATTATTTTGTGTTGTCTAAGGTCCTTCAACCCAACACTCATATATCACGGAGACATTTGACATACCAAAGAGTTGCTCTTTCCCCACGCCTCTCTCTCTACAACACTTTCTTTCTCTATCTCTCTCTACATGGACTATGTTGATCCTCTCTTTCTCGGCTCACAGATACGTCTTCTTCACCACAACTAGGGTTTCTTCATCATCTTCACTCTCCTCATCTTCCAAGCTTAGCTTGATCTCTTGCTCATTGCATCTTCGATCGAGCATTCGCAATTTTCCGTGCTTCGTGCTTTGCTACTCTTTGAAGGCTAGAGGAATGGTGGAGATGGTGCAAGACAAAGAGTCTACGGTGGCCGTCGCTGCCTCCAGCTCCGCTGCAGATCTCGATCGAAAATAATTGATGGGTATGTGAAGAATTGTTGTTAGAGTTGCACAGATTGTTGCAGGTGAGTTTATAGATTGTGTTCGAAGATAGATTCGTAATGGGTGAATAATAAAATGAGCTAAGAGGCTTGGAAGTGAATACAGAAGGTATGATTGGGCTTTTGAAGCTATAGACTCACCTTGACTACAGAAAAGTGGAATTGTCTTCATGAGTTCTTTTGGATTTAATTATAAGGATGATTCTCTATTCTTTCATCTCATATTTCTCTACAATTAATTGGGTTTCTTTCATCCCTCTGTTTTTTCCCCATCCAAACTATAATCTTGATTTTTCTTCTTCTTAGCAGAGAAATTTTTTGGATTGAACCCAGAAAAATTCTTGCAAAAATCAGAGAAATTCTCTGAAAATCCAAAGAAAATCTCGAGAAAATCTTGATTTGTGTATTGCACATCATGACTGGGAAGGCAATCTAGAGAAAATCTCTAGACTAAAATTCAGAAAAATTTTCCGGCCTTCCCAGAATTTCTCTAAAGAGAAATTCTCTAGATATATATATATATATTGGTGGTTGTTGTTGCTTATTCGGGTCATCGATTTGTGTATTGCACATCGTGATTGGGAAGACAGAGAAATTTTCTGGTTTGAACCCAAAGAAATTCTTGCGAAAACCAAAGAAATTCTCTAGAAATCTAAAGAAAATCTGTAGACTGGAATCTAGAGAGTTTCTCTAGCCTTTCCAGAATTTCTCTGGAGAGAAATTCTCTAGGAAGTTCAGAAAAATCAGAGAAAATTACGTACTAAAGGGAATAATTTTCTCTAGCTAGTGATGATAAGGTATTGGAGCTTGAGATTATGAAGAATTTTGAGAAAGAGGTGATTTTCTCTATGAAGGAATTCTTTAGGAAGAAATTCCCAGAATAATTCTCTGGGAAGTTCAGAATTTCTCTGGAGAGTGGGAAGTCCAAAGAAAATTTCTTTGGAAAGAATTTCTCTGGGATGTCCAGAGAAATTCTCTAGATCAAATTTTCTCTGGATTGATGTTGAGGGACCTTAGATATTATGAAAATATTAGCTGTCCTTTATGCTATAAAATCTTAATGTCAGGGACCTTAAAAAAAATTCTCCACACACCTCAATCAGATACACTCCTAAGCTATGTCATTTTTTTTAGTCATCATTAATTTTTTTTTAATTATTACTTATGAGATTTTTTATTATGCCTCATGTGTTTTTTAGTTATAACTTCTTTTTTTTTTTTTTTTTTTAGTTATGACTCAGAAAGTATGAAATTATATCATTTTTTTCATTAGTTATAAGGTACATGTGGTACATACCATTTGAAAGGTGTGTACCATAATCTTTCCCATATATAAGAGTCATTTATTTATAAATCTTTCTTCACTTATTTATATTTCACTTAATCTAAATTATTTTTTTATATTCTAATAAATTATATGAGTGATATAGTTATCAAAATAGCTTTAATAATAACAGGGTGAAGCACACATTAATGTTCACATTGATAGTGTGAATGTTCTGTGATGTGAACATTCACACTATCTAATATGAATGTTTATATCACCAAATTACTAAGAGTTTAAAAAAATATTTGTAAAGATAAAATTATTCACAAAATACCTTAAATATGAGAATTAAGATTTGATAGATCAAATATTTAAATAATTGGATTTATTAAAATACAATAATATATCATGGACTAATTAAAATAAGAAAGAATATTTCCTAATAAATTTTCTTTTCTTTTATAATATCCCCAAAAATACTTAATAAAAATACTTAATCCATTAACTTACATGAGTCCCAAATCAGTTGGCACAATTTGGGAAGGTGAACGAATATGTAGTTTAGGATTGTTTTGAGAGGTTGGTTAAAAGTTGATTTTTTTGAATTTTTTTTTTAAAATGTATTAAAAAATAAAGAGGTGATGTGACCTAAAATAGGTTAAAAGTCAATTTTTGACTTTTAACCAAGTTTTCAAATTAGGCTTTAAATATTGGATAAATTATATTTAACTATAGTATCACTTAGAATTTGTTTGGCACGTGTTAAAATAGTACATGTTATTTTAATACATTATCTTATTTGAGTTACAATCATCTTATTTGAATCACATTACTTCTATGCATATCACTTCAATCTCAATTCACATTTTGTATTTTTTCATAAAAAAGTTAAAAAGTATATTAATCTAACTTCCCAAACAACCCCTTAATATTACTTTACACCACTTAATTAAAAAATGCTAAATAAAAATATTATTTGTAAATCCTGATAAAAGTAAAATAAAGAGTCTTCTTAAATTTTAATAATATACTAGACTTAATAAACCATTTTAAAACTCTTTTGTACTCCTATCAAATTGTAACAATGACAAATATTACTTAACACATGTTTTATAGCGACCCTGGTCTTTTTCCCATTTGGTTGTTGTATCTGGACTTGGGTTCCGTGGATCCTGTTATTATATATTTGTTATTGTCGTCCTTTAATTCCTTGTTTTTGAGATTATGGGATGTATTGGGCAGGTTGGTTATAGGTTGGGAGTGTTTGGGAGCAAGGAGTTGCTGCCCAGAATTTTGATCCTTCGCTCGAGCGAGAAGTTTGTCGCTCGAGCGAGCTCTTTGTTTTTGGTCCTTCGCTCGAGCCAGGGTTTCTTCGCTCGAGCGAGCGACTGCATCTAGGTATAGACCTGAGAGCTGTATTTCTTGGATCGAGCGAGCTTTCCTTCGCTCGAGCCAGTGAGGTGTATGTTTTCGAGTTCTTCGCTCGAGCGAGCATTCTGTCGCTCGAGCGTGCTTCTGGGTTGCAGACCTGAAGCTTCGAGTTTTTGGCTCGAGCGAGACTTTCTTCGCTCGAGCGAGATTTCTTGTGTCTAGTTGCTCGAGCGACCAAGTCTTCGCTCGAGCGAGCCTGTTATATTTAAATACGCAGCAGCGGGGAAAAAAATTCTTTTTTTATCCTCTTTTGATTTCAAAACCCTAGGTCCGTGTTTTCTCTCCCTCTACACACCTTCTCTCTTAGGTTTCATCTATTTTTAGGGTGTTTCTACCCTAGGTCCTTTGTTAAAAAGATAGAGGGTCGCGAGGGCTTTGTTTTAATCTGAGAGTTTGGCGGTTTGGAGGACTTTGGATTTTGGGTCATCATCTCCATTTGAGTTCTTCACTTTGAGGTAGGGATACTCTACTTCATATTATAGGTTTTGTCCTAAGTTTTGGTCATTTTGATATGTTGGTGTTGTTTGGTAATTTTTAGGGTTTGATTTATAATTTGAGAAAAATGGAATTTTTATATATTAAACTTCATGTGTTTGGAAGTCATGAAAAAAATGACATTGATAGTATTAAATTGATAAAATTGAACTTTAGGGTTGATTTTGAGGAACAGGGGGAAAAACTCTAACTGTTGTAGCAAATTAATTTTGGGAAAAATGTGGAATCAAGTTTAATTCATGGAATTGAGGAATTTATGGATTGAATGGTGTAGTTGGATAGTTTAATCACTCACCTATGAAAATGTTGAGATTATATCTGTTGATACATTTATTTCCTGTTTAGAAATAACTGTTTTGGGCTATCGGTGGAGGATAGTCGTGACTGTTGTAGACATTGCATGCTGATTAGGGAAAACTGAAACTAATCACATTGAATAAGTCATTGAATATGACAGTTGAATTAATATAGCAAATACGTGTATTGATTGAATATTGTATATGACAAGTGTTAAATACATTGTATATGCATACTGTTTGGGAGGAGATAGGGGATGTACTCCATGGTTTGAAGGAAGATAGGGGATGGACTCTCAAACTTGTTTGGGAGGAGAAAGGGGATGGACTCCATTAGTATAGCAAATATGTGTACTTAGTGATTTATGGAAGTGTATTAGTACAGCAAATATGTGTACTTATCGATTTATGGAAGTGTTTTAGTTTGAGCCTTAATCTCACTTAAATTGTTGATATTGGAAGTAATATTAATATGAGATGTAGTCTCAGTTTATTGTTTGGCCAGGTTCTGAGCCATGTTTGTATAAATGGAAAATTGGGTAAATAATGGAAAGTGAAATGTATCATGGACATAGTGGTCATGAAACTGTATTGTGATGTAATTGATTTATAAGTGTTAACCATCTATCGAATGCTATTGCTTTAGTCAATTCTTATATTTGGTTTAGTATATTTCTGCTGGGCTGTGGCTCACCCTATAAAGGAACATCATTTTCAGGTCCAGGTGATATGCTACCTCCGAGGACTTAGCTTGGGAGGATTTGGAGTTGAAGACTCTGTTTAGTTAGTTGTTATTTTGTTTTATTTTGACATTACATGTAAACTCAAGCCAAGGGCTTAATGTGTAATTGAGTTAGTACTCAGACTTTTGTGTCCAAGTGTTGGCTTGGAAAGTTGTAAGCCCGTAGGACATTTATTTTCGATGTTACATGTAATGTCTTTTATTAAGAATACTCTGATGAATGGAATAATGTTTTGTTTGTCTTATACCAATGCATGTCAATATTGTGTATATTATGGGTTTATTTTGAGGGCGTTACATGTTTCGCGTGGTCAAGGGTCTGGCTTTATACCAATAGAAAAGGGAATAAGAAGGTTGAAGAGAAATGAGTGCAACTACATTATAAAATAATAAATAAATAAATAAATAAAACAAATAAATGATTTTATTTAGGATAATTTACAGTGACCCACCTAAAAATTTAATAAAATTGTTAAAACTTATCTTGAAATTTTGAAAATAACAAAAACCTTCAGTGTTATCAACCTAAAACGGTTAACATAATATATATATATATTTAATTTTAACATTGATTTTTCCTTTTCTTATTCTAAAAATAGTAATATTACAAATTTAAACTTAATTATCTAGAAATTACTTAGAATCATCATCTTATGGTTTAAATTTATTCTATACGTGGATTCTACATCACACATATTTAATCTCAATCACACAATCTCTTTCGGAGATAAATTCGAGATAGCACTACAGGAAAAATAAGATTTAATGGCGTTTTTTTAAAGGTGTTTTTTTAAACGTCACTTTTCTTAATTTTTAACGACGTTTTATAACCGTCGCATATTTTTTTTAATGAAAACGTCACCGTTTTATAATTGAAGGCGTTTAAAAGCACCTCCAAATATTGTGGGTACACGCGCTACCTCCATGCTCATTTTGAAACCCTTATTTTGATTCTGTGCGAGAGAAACTCTGAATGTTTCAACTCTCTCTCTCTCAACCCTTATATGCACATATCTCTCTCTCTCTCTCTCTCTCAACCCTTATACGCACATTGAAGCTCCATCTGCACCGGCGATTTCGAAGCTTCAGATCGATTTCGAAGCTCCATCGCCATCAATATCTGCTCTCTCTCTCGATTTAGATCTACTAAGCTCCATTTTTCCAAATTTCGAGGTAGCGAGCTCCACCGTCTCTCTCTCTCTAGATCTATGAAATCAATGTTTGAAGGCATTCTTACTTGATCCTGATTTGCAGAGATTCAGTGATTTCAGAGCGATTTCGATTTCGATTTCGAAGCTCCATCGCCACCACCATCTGCACTGGCAATTTCGATTTCACTAAGGTGAGCTCCACCGTCTCTCTTTCTCTATACCAATACTTTCTCTCTCTAAAACTCTCTCTTCTTGTCTTCCAGAAGCTCAGATCTGAACTCTGACCCCTCGATTACTCGCATTTCAAGCTCCAATGGCGGCGAATTGGCTACTTTGTTTCTGAACTTTAATCGGTACTCTCTCTCTCTCTCTCTCGCTCTCGCTTGCTTTATTTCTTTGGAATTTTACTGCATGTATAACATTTGTGGAGGCAATGTAATTTGGTAATCTGGATTCAGTTGAGCATTGTAGTACAACACTGAAGTTTCTCGAAAACTTTTGGATTAATCTGTAATTCATAACTTTAAGAAGGTCTAGAATGTGAATTATAATGTATGCTTTTGGTCTACTTGTTTTTGCTTGATCGAATAAGCTGAATTGTGAAATGAAGACAACTTATTGAGTTCTTGGATTTGTGATTCAAAACTCCATCTTCAAATCCCTCTTTTCTCTCATTTCTTATCTGTTTATATATATATATATGTATGTATGTATGGTTTGATTTGTGTTCTCATTCTCAGATTGCATCTTATAAAGAGGGGGTTCGGTTTGATCTTGTTCTTTTCCTTGCAATTTCAATCTGGGTCAAGAAAAATTGGCTATGGTAATAACCTTACTGTTCTGATTGATGGAACTTGATTTAGATTTAATTTATTACTGTGGATTTGGGCAGAAATATGAGCCTCATTATGACTACTTTCTTGATGAGTTCAACACTAAAAATGAGGGCCAACGGAATTAGCACATAGATTCCTCCTAGAAAAAATTTTGATTTCTGGGTTATTTTTGAACCTATTACAGTTATGGAGAAGCTGAGGCATTGACTGATGAAATTGAAGAAGATAGTCAGATTTTTGGGGAGGTCTTGAGGATCAAAAAGATTATTGATAATTGTCAAGATGAGTTTTGACTTCATAACTTCTATTGAATCTTTCTCTTTTATGTGAATTTAATTTTCATTTCTGTATTTTGTTGCTTTTGAAAGTTTTTTTTTTTTTTGTAAGAACTTTGACTGATAAATGGGAGATTAAGCAGAAATTAAGCAGAAATTTACATTCTGATCCCAGAGTGTGCAGAAATTCCCTGTTACATTCTTATTGATAATTGTCAAGATAATGTTTGGCATTCTCTCTCATGAGAACATTACTGAGGAGGGTACAGCTTCCTAAGAGTTTTTGAACAAAAATGAGTGTGGTCATTCATGTGTAGATTAGCTTTTAAGCTAGTAATATTTAGTAATTTTTATTATCAACTCAAATGCAAAGGATGTGATGTGAGTTTGGGATCAGAATGCAAAGGATATGCTCTCTGTTGTAGCTAAGAAATTAAGCAGAAATTAATGGCATACTCTATGTTGTTGGTGGATATGATGGAAGAAATTACTTGAGCTTTTTCAGTTTAATGGGCTTCTTCACATTTAAATTGACATGCAAGGTTTTGCTCTTTGTTTCTACATTTGTGCCACTGTTATAGCGATCCCGGGTTTACCCTTGATGTATAGTGATCCGGACTTGTGTCCGTGGATGTTAGTAGCTGAGTATTATCTTGTTTACATCCTTTCCTGCTTTGTATTTGAGTTATAGGATGTGTTGGGCAGGCTTGTTACAGGTTGGTTGAGCTTAGGAACCAAAACTAGTTGCCCAGATTTTTGCCTGTCCGCTCGAGCGGAGCTTTCGACGCTCGAGCGGGGACCTTGTTGTTGCTTGTCCGCTCGAGCGGGGGTTTTGGCGCTCGAGCGGGGAATACACCCATCTAGTATTTCCTGTGTAGTGTTGGACGCTCGAGCGGGGGATTGGCCGCTCGAGTGGGAGGTTGTGAGTGGCGCTCGGAGCGGGGTGTTGGGCGCTCGAGTGGGAGACCTATCTGCAAAAGTGCTGGAGTGTGCATCCGGCGCTCGAGCAGGGGATTGGCCGCTCGAGCGGGCGTCTGTGAGTGACGCTCGAGCAGGGGTTTCCACGCTCGAGCGGTGCGACTGTGTTAAAGCTCCGTGTTTGGGTCATTTTGAATCACTTTTTCACTTTTCTTTCTCTCTCTTACTTTTCCAAAACTCCATTGGAGAGCACCTCACTCTAGAACCAAACTTCTCTCTTAGATTTGATCTAGTAGGAGTTGTTTACTCACTTTTGGCCTTTACAAAAGTTGTGTTGATCGTCGAGGGCTACGTTTTGATCCGAACCTATTGAGTTTGGAGCACTTTGAGTTTCGTCATCTTCTCCCTTTGAGCTCAAACTTTGAGGTAGGGATATCCTACTCCTCTTTATGGATTTTGTCTTTAAATTTTAGCATTTTGATATGTTGGGTGTTGTTGGGTAATTTTGAGAAAGTTTGGGTCTTTTGTGTAATTTTACAAAAGTTGGGGTTTTGTTATTAATAAACCTAAATGCAAGCTTGGCATAGAAAGATGAGTTAGATGATGGATTATGGATGAAAATGGAACCTTAGGGGGTGCCTTGTTAATTATGGGAATTTGCCCTAATTGTTTTAATTAATTAATGCATATAACTAATTAAAGAAAATGAGGAATTGAATTGGAAATGTTGAGATTGGAAGTGTATGGGATTAAAGGGTGTAGTTGAATTACTTATCACTCACCGAATTGAAATGTTGATTTAATATCCATTGTGCATTTATTTTCTGTTTAGAAATAACTGCTTTGGGCTATCGGTGGAGGATAGTCGTGATTGTTGTAGACAATGCATGATGATTAGGCAAACGAAAACTAATCAATGGAATGTGTCATGGGACTTGACGGTTGATAGAATACATTAACTTTATGTATTGATGAATGTATGTAGAACCTATGTGTTTATATGCATTATGTGTAGAGGAGGAGATGGGGGATGTACTCCGCGATTTAGGGGAAGATGGGGGATGTACCTCTAAACCGGATAGTGTTGGGAGGAGATGGGGGATGAACTCCGTAGATACAACTCATATGCTTGTCTGGAGAAGTTAAGATACAGCTCATATGCTTATCTTGAGAAGTATAGATATAGCTCATATGCTTGTCTAGAGAAGAGTAGATATAGCTCATACGCTTATCTTCGGTTGTGTGATATAGTTCTTATACTTATCTGCTGAGGTATTGATATAGCTCATATGCTTATCGGTTAATGTGATAACATAGCAAGTATGCTTATTTATCGAAAAGGGAAAATGAGAAGTAACATAGACTTGTAAGTCATGTAATTGAAATGTGATATATGTGGATGTATCAGTGTTGACCATCTATCAGCTGCTAATCTTTTAGTCATTGTTCATAGTTGGTTTAGTATATTTCTACTGGGCTGTGGCTCACCCTATATGGGAAAATCATTTTCAGGTACAGGTAGCATGCCACCTCCAAGGACATAGCTTGGGAGGCTAGAGGCAACAGACTTTTTTTTGTGTCTGTGTTCTTTTGATGTATTACATGTATATTCAAGCCAAGGGCTTAATGTGTAAATGAGTTAGCACTCCCTTTTTGTAACCAAGTGTTAACTTGGAAAGCTGTAAGCCCTTAGGGCATTTGCTTTTTGTTGTTAACATGTAATACTTTTGTAATGAAACTATGATGAATAGATGAATGTTGGTCTTTTGTATATCAATGCATGTTTATATTGATAGATCTAATGTCGTTATTTTGAGGGTGTTACAACTTGGTATCAGAGCGTACCGGGTTCGAATACTTTGGGTATATGGGAAGTGATTAGGATCACAATGGGTTTGTCTCGCTTGATAGAGACTTAAGTGTAGTGTCATATGCCATGTGCTTAATTGATAACATGCTTATGTGATTATTTGGGTATGGGATTTAATTTCTAGGATGTTGATTGGATCTTTGGGTTTCTGGGAGTCTTGTTGGAAAAGCACTTGATCAATGCTGCTTCTAACCGGAACTCTAGTAACGCCACGGGACTATCATTATCCGGAAATGAAATTCGTAAGTGCTTATGTGTTTATGTGCTTATGTGGAATGAATTACAGTTGTCCATGCATTAGGACGCGCGAGTGTTTAGTTTCGGCACATCTTTAAATGTGCTAATGTTCTTCGTTTCCTTTATTAGGATGTCAGGACGAGGAAGAGGTGGTAGGCGTGGTAGGCCTAGGCAACAGGAAGTGCCTATACCGGATGAGATTCCGGCAGTACAGGAGGAGTTGGTCAGGCCAATGTGGCCGAGCCAGCGGGTCAGCAGGCTATGAGTGCTTTGGCCCGAGAGATAGCGGGAGCTTTGGGTATTCTCAGGGCTGGAAATCAGGCAGTTGAGGCAGGGCCCTTCTTTCTTGAAGAGGGAGTTCTTCCGGTCTAACCCGGAGGAGTTTGTTGGGGATCCTAAGGAGCCACTGAAAGCAGACGAGTGGCTGGAACAAATGAGCAAGACGTTCGAGATGCTTGGCATCGAGGACGGAGCACTGAAAGTGACCTTGGCATCCTTCCAGCTGAAGGGAGATGCGGGTCAATGGTGGAAGTATGAGAAAGCCCGTGTTGGTGGTACTTGGGAGGCATTTGTAAATGCTTTCCAGGAGAGGTTCTTATCTGCAGTAGCTAGGGAGAAGCTGAGAGATCAGTTTAGCCGGCTTAATCAGCAGGGTTTGTCTGTGGCCGAGTTTGAGGCTACGTTTACTAGCTTGTCCAGGTTTGCACCTGAACTCGTGGCGTCCGAGGAGCGCCGTTGTTACGAGTTTGAGGCGGAAGTTGAGGCGTGGCCTCAAGTTGAGGGTTGGTGGTTCTTATATTCGAGAGTATAGACATTTGGTGGATGATGCAGCTCATATGGAGCTCTTGATGCAGGAGGAGGATGAGGAGAAGAATAGAGGTTCCAAGAGGAGCCAAGATGGCCAGGGAGATGGCAGGAGACAGAGGGGTTATAACTCTCAGCAATCTCAGGGTGGTGTGGCTAGGTCGACTTTCCCAGTACCGAGTGCAAGCTCCGGGAGGGGCAATCAGGGGGAGTTCACCTGTTACAAGTGTGGCTAGCCGGGTCACAAGGTTTCGGTTTGCCCGCAGAAGGGCGGAGGTCAGAGAGCTGCATCTTCTTCAGCTAGACCGCAGAGTCAGAGTTCAGGCAGGGGTCAACCCTTATCTTGTTATCAGTGTGGACAGCCTGGGCACCTGAAGAGGTTCTGCCCACAGTTGAGTGCCACTTCAGGGGCGTCTGGTTCTAGACAGACGCAGGGATTTCATCCAGCTCAGTCTGTGCAGGCCTCGAGGGCCAATCCGGGGGCTTCGTCGTCCCAGTCAGTACAGCAGTCTTATGCTCCTAGAGGTGAGCAGGTGGATCAGGGGCCTACAGGGCGCGTGTATGCTGTTACCGCGCAGGACCTAGTACCGGCTCCATCAGTGGTGAGAGGTACCTTTCTGTTTTGCAACTCGATTGCTAGAGTGTTGATTGATACGGGTGCATCTCATTCTTTTGTATCTGCTGCATTTGCATCTGTGTTGGAGTTGGAGTTAGCACTATTAGCATCTCCTATTTGTGTAGTGTCACCTATTGGGGGTGAGTTGATCTTGAAACATGGATATAGAGGTTGTGATATAGAGGTTGCCGACCATAGGCTTCCGTTTCCATTTGTAGTTATGCCCATGAAGGGCTTTGATGTTATTTTGGGTATGGACTGGTTATCGTCATACCGGGCAGTTATTGATTGCTACCGCCAGAGGGTTACTTGTTGTACCGTGAGCGGGGAGTGTTTCCATTTCTTGGGAGACCGGGTTGGTAGTGTTGTGCCACCGGGGTATGATCCGCGAGGGCGGAGTGAGCTTAGTGGTTTACTTGCTAGCTTTGAGAGTGGTGAGTGTGATGAGACCCATACTGTGTTGCCGAGGGTAGTTTGTGAGTACTCGGACGTCTTTCCCGAGGACCTCGTTAGTTTGCCACCTCACCGGGAGATTGAGTTCTCTATTGATTTAGTGCTCGGCACGGCGCCGATTTCTATGGCACCTTACCGTTTTGCTCCAGCAGAGTTGGTTGAGTTGAAAGTTCAGCTCCAGGAATTACTAGATAAGGGCTTTATTCACCCTAGTGTTTCGCCGTGGGGAGCACCGGCCCTTCATGGGCATAACTACAAATGGAATACATTATCTTCGGTTGTGTGATATAGTTCTTATACTTATCTGCTGAGGTGTTGATATAGCTCATATGCTTATCGGTTAATGTGATAACATAGCTAGTATGCTTATTTATCGAAAAGGGAAAATGAGAAGTAACATAGACTTGTAAGTCATGTAATTGAAATGTGATATATGTGGATGTATCGGTGTTGACCATCTATCAGCTGCTAATCTTTTAGTCATTGTTCATAGTTGGTTTAGTATATTTCTACTGGGCTGTGGCTCACCCTATATGGGAAAATCATTTTCAGGTACAGGTAGCATGCCACCTCCAAGGACATAGCTTGGGAGGCTAGAGGCGAACAGACTTTTTTTTGTGTCTGTGTTCTTTTGATGTATTACATGTATATTCAAGCCAAGGGCTTAATGTGTAAATGAGTTAGCACTCCCTTTTTGTAACCAAGTGTTAACTTGGAAAGCTGTAAGCCCTTAGGGCATTTGCTTTTGTTGTTAACATGTAATACTTTTGTAATGAAACTATGATGAATAGATGAATGTTGGTCTTTTGTATATCAATGCATGTTTATATTGATGGATCTAATGTCGTTATTTTGAGGGCGTTACAACTGTGTTGCAGGTATCAAGCATACAATTACGAGATGACCTTTTGTCAATGTTAGTTTCTGGGCATGAGACCGCTGGTTCAGTGTTGACTTGGACAGCATATCTTCTAAGCAAGGTATTACATATAGTACCTTTTATCTTAATAAGTGTACCTTTTATCTTAATGATTTGTGTCTCCCTTTTCTGTTGTTTACCATAGTAGATTCTATGCTTCTTGAGGATTGGCTTGATGTTGATTCAAGGTCTAATAGTAGTGCGTCCAATGACAAAGAGGAAAGTGGTTTTATTTATTTGAACCATTATACTGAAATTCATTTATCTTTGCTTGTGACATTACACATTGGCTTCTTCCTGTTGGTATAAATTATTAACTATAAACTTATTCTATTTCCTACTTTGACCATGAATTTCTGTGTCAGCCCTTCTTCATGACAATGGTTCAATGCTTAAGGCTTTGTTTGGTTAGAACTAAAAATATACATATGAGAATGTGAAAGAAAATGAAAGTAGAGTCAATGAAAGGAAAAAAAACTTTTGAACATGCATTTTGGCTAGTAGAAAGTTTTTCCAAAAAATTACAAGAAAATAAGATTTTTATTATTTAAACTTCAATTGAAAGTGAGTTAAAAGAAGGGCAAATTACCTTTCAGTGGTGACTTTTAAAGATTATTACAATTTCATGAAAAAGTTTATAATTTTAATTATTAATATTTATAATATTTGTCATGAAGAAGAAGGGTTGACCTGATACACTATCACCAGTAGTTTGTTTGTCATATGAAAGGTGAAAGTGGAAAAATTGTCAACACTTGGAATTTTAGCAATGCTACTCAGTCTAAGTTGGTTCAAGTTACATCGTAATTGAATTTAATTTTTTGAAGTTAGTATTCATCTTGCTAACCTACAGCAGAGCATAGAAGAAGCTTATAAAATTAAAAACTATGGCTATGTGCTTAGAGAATCAGCTTAGGTCTTTTATGGCCTGTATGTATATAACTATTGAACCATCACCGCTCTAGCAGAATTTTTTATATTAGTACATAAAATAATTTTGTGATGAGAAGATTGTATTATCATTCCTGAATATTTCAAATTTTAGATAACAATCTTAGTGGCTACTGAAGGACTACATGAACTGGCCACTATCAATGGCCGTGGAGACTTGAAGGAAGCCTTGCAAAAGCTAGCTTCTTTCCCTTCAAGAAGAACACTAGTAAGAATAAAAATAATCCCTGACTAAAAACCTCTGGATTATGTTTCTTCCATGTCTAGCAAGGAATTGGTATTGTTTTCATGAAACTTTAATGGCCCTGTTTTTCTCCGAGTTTTATGGTCTATTTATTTCAAATGGATTTATCTATTTTCTTGCATTGACTTTGTTACAAAATATTTTTTGCCTAATTTGACTTTGGTCTCTTGAAGGTTTCAAGGAACATTGATCTGGTCTATGGAGGAGATAGCATAGGCCTCATGGGTTTGTAAATAGTAATTGTTTCTGTTGGGTAGCTTTGCTTGGTAAGATTGTCACAAGGGAGGCTGCAGTACATAATCTGCTATTATAGTAATAAATTAAGCTTGGAGGGTATAGTGTGTTGTGCTGTCTTAAAATGATGGTTTATAGATTGTGTTTTGGTTCCTTTTTTTTTTTTTTTTTTTGTTGGGGGTGATGTGAATACATTCCAATTGAACATGTTGTGGATGTTATTTTCTCATGAATTCAAGATCTGTTATATTTTTTTAATTCTGTGTTTAGATGTAATTTTTATTATCTAGCCCTAGTTTTGTAGGAAAGAATGCTCCTAGCAGAGTTCATCACAAACCTTAAAACATATTAGCTACAATAAATTCTCTAGAAAATTCTACTTTCTCATACACATTTATTTGTTTTCCTATTCTATGAATCCAGTTGTTAGAAAGATATGTTGTACTTGCATTGAGTTTTAGATGCCACATTTTTGTGGAGAGGGAGTGTAGAACAAGTGTTTCTCTATTAATTGAAAATCATGGTATCTTTTTTTATGATGCTCGGAATGATGGTAACATTGTGAAGGAATGTAGAGAGAAGGTTGCATACTTGCATTCTAGATATATTGAATTTTGTGTGTGTTTCAGTGGAATGCCAGTGTGAGCAAACTTTAAACAAAGCATCCTTAATTTGTTCATTCATGTAATTGCTTGATGTTAGAATTTAAAATATATCTGTTTGATATCAAATGATAATTCTGTTCACATGCTTCTCACAAACCTGCTGGGGCAAAAATTTCCATTAAGTGGTTGACATGGATTATTTCTAGGCTGAACTTAGAGCAAGTGTTTTTGAGGCAATTGAAGAAGTAGGACAATATAGGAGCATATCTGCAGTGTAGTGATAGCCAACATTTGCAGTGTAGTTAATGTTCTTAAAGAATTGTGGAAATCATATTTTATTGTAATTTGTTTTTGTTTTTAAATTTTGGGGTTTTAAAGTTCTGATTTGATATAAAATTTAAAAAATTTGATTGATTGAGATGGGTAATCTGTTTTTAAATAGGGTATGGAACAACATACCCTCTGCCTGGGTACCCCTCAGTGCCACCGGCACCGCCATACGAAGGGTACCCTCCACAGCCAGCAGGGTATCCATACCTGGCACCACCACAGCCAGGATATCAAAGGTTACTTCAATCAAGGGTACCCTCCTCCACCACCACCACCTCCTCAACACAAAATTGGGAATTGACATATGGTTTTGCATTGTTGCTGATAATGTATTTATTTTCTCCTTGATCCCTAAGATATGTTTACTCTAGCTTTTGATGGTAGCAAAGCAACAATGAATGAAGTGGAGAAGCACACTTCACTCTGCAGTCATTAGCACTTTTTGTTTCGCCAATTGAAATCTAGAGTAGGACATGACAAGTATCATTCATATGACAAGTAGGACATGACATCCATATGGTCATTAGACTTCCATTGGATTCAGTTCTTCTAAATGCATGAGTGCTTGAAAATTGTTTGAATATCTTAAGTACCATTCATACAACTGTGTCTCCCTCATATTTTTTGTTTCAGTCTATTTTGCTTGGGAATCATTTATGTTGTGTTTGGATCATAGATTTGGGTAGAGATTTGTGAAAATGGAAAGGAAAAGGTGTTTGCCTTATGCTGTGTTTGGATCATGGATTGGAAAGGGAAATGGAGAAAAAATTTAGCTTATATTTCTTTTACATTTTCCTCACCTTTTTCCTTTTCCTTTCCAAATCCATGATCCAAACATAGCCTTAGAATTTTGTTGAAGATCCCTTTCAATTTGGATAAGCCACTTTTATATGATGATTGACAATCACATAATAATTTGATTATTTTTTTCCACCTGCAGTTTGGCTGCACTTTGTTGCTGCTGTCTGATGGAGGAATGCTTCTACTAAGCCACTATGAACTTTACATGATGTATGTGGGGTGTCCTCTGGTAATTCTTTATGTGAGGTCCTTGTAATTTCTGCTCTCTGTATCTGTTATCTTCCCCATGTTTTTTCGAATCTGTGCCTCTTCTCTGGTTGTTAAAGAGGTTTTATTACGAGGCATGTGTGCCTATTTGAATTATTGGTTGTGGACGTTTGGATTATTACGAGGCATATTGACTATTTTTGTTAAGATGGTTGGCTATATGAAAAATTACTTTGTAGATTCTAATGAGTGGGAGTTAGATCAAATGGCCTCTAAATTTGTTTATGCTATGAGAGCATTAGTTATTTAATTTTACATGATTCTCATCTATGTTTGTATTGTCTTTGGGTATGCCCTTTTATTTATATGTATTTAGTGCTTCTTGGTATGTGATAAAATCTTCTTGTTAGTGCTTCTTCAAGTTTTAAGTATTGTTTATAAGTATTGGGTACAAATTCTTCAATTTGTGTTTATTTTGGTGAATCTGATTGCAGTTTATGTTCTAATGCAGGCATGTAGACCAGTGAAGACTACAACTTTTATGCTAAGACATGATTTTTGGATATATGTTAGTTTGTGGTTAATGTTAAGACATGATTTTTTGATATATGTTACTTTGTGGTTAATGTTGTGGTTAATGTTAAGACATGATTTTTGGATATATATTAGTTTATGGTTAATGTCAAGACATGATTTGTGTGTGGATTTATGTTAGTTTGTGGTTGATGTTAAAACATGATTTTTGGATTTTTGATGTGTTAATTTTGTGGGTAATGCTTATTGGATATTAATTGAATGAAAAAGTGAATTAATGCTTCATTACAGCTATTTGAATGGGAGTTATTATTTTATATTAGTGTTATTACAGGTATTTTTTTAGTTTAATCAAATAAAATTAGCACAATTTCAATCCCAAAAAAAAAAAAAAAAAAAAGAGGATATGACGGCATTTCTACAAACTCCTCTTAAACCCTACATAGGAACAGTCATATTTTTTTTTAAAGATATAACGGCGTTTTTTCAAAACGTCGCTAAATATTGTTAATGACATCAACGTAGGTTTTGTAGGACATTTGGCAGCGTTTTTAAAAACGCCGCCTATACTAATATCACGACGTTTTTAAAACGTCATAAAGCTATAGCGACGGCCGCGTCCTCGGCGTTGGGTGCTAAGCGTCACGAAAAGATTTGGCGGCGTTTTTGACACTTATAGCGGCGTTTTTTAAACGCCACTAAAAGTTAAATTTCCTATAGTGTAGTTAAGGTGGGATTCATAACATTTTTCTTCTAAAAATATTAACTCCACATCTCATCTTCCTCACCTGGAACTTTTTCTTTTTGAGGAAATCACCTAGAACTTTGATAAACAACACCTCTTCACTTTGTTCTAAATTCTTTTTTGGCAAATTACTCGCAAGTCTTCTTTGAAAGAGTTATACTCTATTTAATCCCAAGACCTTTTGAGTAGACCCAAAGGTCTTGCACCTTCTTCTTCTCTTTATGATATTTGACGATTGATGACCATGCCTTCCTTCTTCTTTTTCTCTTTTTGATATACTATGACGACCCCACCATGTATAATAATTAGCATTTAATTAATTAAGGAGATTTGAATCTTAATTGTCCATTATTCCAATTTAATCTGGGATTTATGAAAATTATGGAGACTAATTCGTATATGATTCTACTTGGAATTAGAAATTGAAAGTCTAAATGGCTCAAGAGATTATAATCGGTGAATTGAATTATTTTAATTTCGAGTATCGGATCATATGGGAGTTTAATTAAATATTTGATTCAGTTTAGTAAAATTGAGATTTTATTAAGTGGGTCCAAATTGGAGTTGATTAAGTTGTGAGAATTGTGAATTAAGATTATTATGAATTAAATTTATTTACGAGGTGTTCAATTAAGTATGTACTTTATTGACAAAGATTCAGAGTTTGATCTAAAATTAAAGGCCTTAAAGATTTGGAAAAACAAAATTGATGAATGTAATAAGTTTAATTTGATGTTTAGAGCTTTTTGGGCGTTTGATTAAAAATCAAATTCAAAATAGTAAATTCAAATATAATCAATTGGGCTCTAATGGAAGTCAAATTAGACAAATTAAATTATGTGGGATTTATGATTAGTTATGATTAATTTAATTATGTGCTAATTAAGATTTATTTAAGACCATAAATTGAATTATGGAAGAATGTAGAATTGAGGGTGTATGTGGGTGTGGGTGTGGGTGTGGGTGTGGGCGTGGGCGTGGGCGTATTGAGCAATTCTGTAGGTGTGTGTTGATAAGTGTGTGTATACGTGTCACGTTGATGGCAAAAAGGGAGGTGTGTGTGTGAGTCTATAACTTGGGCTCAAGTCATTATACTCAACTTGAATAGAAAAAAAAGGGCAAATTACATATACCCCTTGAGGTTTGGCTAAATTACAGATACCCCCCTGAGGTTTGAGAAATTATAGATACCCCCTTGAATGTTATATTTGCATAACAAATTAGGGGACAATTTGTAATGAAATATAAATCTCAGGGGGCAAATTGTTATGAAAATATAAACCTCAGGGGGCGGGATGTAATTTCCGAAACCTGAGGGGGTTATCTATAATTTAGCTAAACCTCGAGGGAGGTATATGTAATTTGCCCAAAAAAAAAAAGGAAATCGAAAGAGGTTGAAAAAGAGGAGAGGGAGAAGGAGTCGAGAGAGAGAGAGAGAGAGAGCCACTGTTTTGTGCTGGTGCTAGAAAATATATTCTTGCTCGAGTTAAGGAAGAATTCATGGAAGAAGTTAGGATCAAAGAAGAAAAGTATAGAGTAATAAAGAGAGGCTCAAGAATTTATCTTTGAAGAATAATAGGTAATAATTTATACCTTAATTCTTGTAAATAATTCCCCTAACATCTAGAATCAAAATGAAATTGGGTTCAATTGCATATAAATTTAGAGGAATTAGCAAGAAAATGAATAAAAATTAAGTTAAGTTTAAGATTAAGGAAATAAGTTTGGAAATTAATTAGTTTGAGTTTGATTTTTGTTATTCTTCATAAATTTGAAACTCATCCTTACATGCATCTTGGAATTTCAAAGTTTTAGACTTTAATTCATGTTTAAAAGACTTATGAGTTTGAATTTGGGTTTGATATGAAGAAAATTAATAAAAATATAAAATTAGGTAATTTTGATGTCAATTTCATACATGCAAATGATTTTCCAAGGAGTTTACGACTTTGATTTCATGTTTTGAGGGAAAATGGAAAAGAGTTTGAAATCAATTTTATGTGATTAGAAAGAAATTGACAAGAAAATGAAGAATTGGTGCGAAGCTCAAGTTTATGAAAGTTAATTTAGAAATTAATTATTTTGGGTTTGATTTTGAAAGTCATAGTTAAATTAAGCTTCATAAAGTACATGCAATTTTATTGTGCATTTGATTTTAAAGAAGAATTTTAAAAACCATGAGTTCATGAGTTTTGATTTTGAAATTAAGTAGATTTAAATAAATTAATTAGTAATTATGTTTCATGATTTTGAGTTTGGATTTTAAAGTGTTGATGTATGAAAGTTTTTATATTGAATTTTATTTCAGAAAATTCATGAGTTTCATGGTTAATGTCATACTTATTTTTTAAAAAGGAAAAGAAGTTTGAAAATATTTTCATGTATGGAGTTTGATTCAAGTTTTGACAACTTGATGAGATTTTGGGCAAATGATTTATAAATAAATAATTGTTTGTGTTTTGTAAAGTGTTTTCACTTTTGATCAAGATATGTATGGATTTAAAGATTGAAAAATGCATTTGGAAGTCATTTTTGAGAAATTCAGAATTCTGGAATTTAACAGACCGCTCAAGCAGTATAATTACTGCTTACTGCTTGAGCGCACATTGAAGCCTTCCAGTACTTTTGTAGTCTTTTATAGACCGCTTGAGCGACCAGAAGGTCACTCAAGTGAACAACGCTTATCAGCATAGTTTGGAAAAAGTTGCATTTATTTCATATTTTCAATCTCATCTCTTTCCAAACATTCTTAGGCAAGAATTATGACTCAATAAAGATTAATAAGCTAACAATCAACATAAATAAGTTGGTTAAGGAATTAGTCATTGATTTAATAATAATTGATTAAAAAGCCAAGTAAGAAATCGGTCTATTTGGGGAAAAAAAGAAGAAAAAAGAACTTAGTAATGAAAGAATAATGAAAGAACATGTGAAATGAGAACCCGGTTTATTTGAATAAGAAAGATTAAGCGTAGTTGTCGCGGCCTCAAAATAATAACATAAAACCCATCAAAATAGACATGCATTGATATAGAAAAGACTAACATTCTTCCATTCATCAGAGTATTCGATTACAAAAAAAAATATTACATGTTAACAACAAAAGCAAATGCCCTACGGGCTTACAGCTTTCCAAGTTAACACTTGGTTACAAAAAAAAGGGGAGTGCTAACTCCATTACACATTAAGCCCTTGGCTTGAATCTACATGTAATACATCAAAAGAAAATAGACAACAAAAGTCTGTCCGCCTCTAGCCTCCCAAGCTATGTCCTTGGAGGTGGCATGCTACCTGTACCTGAAAATGATGTTCCCATATAGGGTGAGCCACAACCCAGTAGAAATACACTAAACCAGCTATAAACAATGACTAAAAGATTAGCAATTGATACATGGTCATCACTCACACATCCATTTACATCTTATTACAATTCCATGACAATCAAGTCTATGTTACAATTCACTTTCCATTTCTTATTCCACATTGAGTTTGAAAACAAGGCTCAGTACTCTGGCCAAAACATTTGACGAGATTATAGTTCATCACTAAAACACTTTCGAAATTCAAGGTGGACACACATTTTGGTGTTGTATCCATAACACATAAACCACTTCCATACTTCACAAACGATGATGATATACAATTTAGTGCTATATCAAATCAAACAAACATTTCAATAGACAAGCATATGAGCTATATCACTACTATAACAGATAAGCATATGAGCTATATCAATACTACAACAGATAAGCATATGAGCTATATCAACACTTCAACAGATAAGCATATGAGCTGTATCATCACTACAATGGGAGAGCATATGAGCTGCATCCCTGGGTCCATCCCCCATCTTCCCATAACCATTAACCGGTTTAGAGGTACATCCCCCATCTTCCCCTAAACCGTGGAGTACATCCCCTATCTCCTCCCATACACAAGCAATGCATATAAACACAGAATCATATACGCAATCAATCAATACATAAAGTTAATGTATTCTGTCAACCGTCTACACATAATGCATATAGGCACATTGGTCATATACACAATCAATCAATACATAAGGTTAATGTATTCTATCAACCGTCATACTCTATGACACATCCAATTGATTAGTTTTAGTTTGCCTAATCATCATGCATTGTCTACAACAATCAATACTACCCTCCACCGGTAGCCCAAAGCAATTATTTCTAAACAGAAAATAAATGCACAAATGGATAATATATCAACATTTCAATTAGGTGAGCAATAAATGATTTAACTACACCCTTTAGTCCCATACCTTCCCAATTTCAACTTTTCCAATTCATTTCCTCATTTCCTTTAATTAATTATACACATTAATTAATTAAAACAATTAGGGCAAACTCCCTTAATTAACAAAACAACTCTAAGGTTCTATTTTCATCCACAATCCATCATCCATCTCATTTTTCTATACCAAACTTGCATATAGGTTTATTTCAACCAAAACCCCAACTTTTGTAAAATTACACAAAAGGCCCAAACTTTTTCAAATTTACCCAACAACACCCAACGTATCAAAATGCTAAAATTCAAAGACAAAGTTCATAAGATGGAGTAGGTTATCCCTACCTCGAAATTTGAGCTCCAACGGAGATGAAGACCAAGACCCAACGTGCTCCAAACCTCAACTTTTTCAGATTAAAACAAAGATCTCAACACCCTCTATCTTTTTAACAAAGGACTTAGGATAGATTCACACTAGAGAGAGATGAAATCCTAGAGAGAAGATAAGTTTAGAGAGAAAGAGAGTCGGCTGCTAGGGTTTCAAAAAGAAGGAGATGAAAAAGTGATGTTTAAAATCGCTGCTGCCTGCTGATATAAAACAGGCTCGCTCGAGCGAAGACGTGGTCGCTCGAGCGACCAGACACAGAAAACCTCGCTCGAGCCAACAACCTAGAACCTCGCTCGAGCGACAAACTGCTCGCTCGAGCCAACAACCTAGAACCTCGCTCGAGCGACAAACTGCTCGCTCGAGCCAACAACTCGAACCTACAGGTCTGCAACTAGACACACGCTCGAGCGACGGAACGCTCGCTCGAGCGAAGAACAAACCAGATCGCTCGAGCGAAGAAAAGCTCACTCGAGCCAAGAAATGCAACTCTCAAGTCCAGAACCAAACGCAATCGCTCGCTCGAGCGAAGCCACTCTGGCTCGACCCACCAGACACAGAAACTCAACTCTCGCTCGAGCGACCAACCCTGGCTCGAGCGAAGGACCAAAAACAAAAGCTCGCTCGAGTGACAAACTGCTCGCTCGAGCGAAGGTCTAAAAATCTGGATAGCAACACTTGGTTCCAAACACAACCAACCAGTAACAAACCTGCGCAACACATCCTATAACTCAAATACAAAGTGTGAAAGGACGTACACAAGGTTTAAACAACTGCTAACATCCACAGAACCAACTCCGGATCACTGTACAACAAGGGTTAAAACCCGGGATCGCTATAGTAGTAGAACTTCGGATTACTTAAACAGAAAAAGACAAGAGAAGTCAAGTTTGATTAATGAAGTGATGTTGTGTTTCAATGTATATATGTTATGTGTTTGTGTAGGTCACGTGTTAATGTCTACTTGATCTATCTGATCGGTCTAATTTGTCTGATCTGCTTCTAGAGCTATCTATGAGTAATAACTCTGTAAAGCTATGTTCAACTTTAAATATTTTCTAAATGATATAATATGATCTATTTTCTGAAATGCTATTGTATGATTAAATGAATGATTGTCCAACTTTCTGAAATGTATTTGTGGCATCCTTAGCATCAGGTGATATCTGTTATATGACTTAGTACCAAGATTGGTTATGCATAACTGTTTATCTGCTTTGTATACGTCCCTTTATGGGTCATCTGGTCCATTTATGGGTCATCTGTACTGTCTCATGTAATCATGAGTCATCTGTTAGTGCTATTGATGTACCATGGATGTACCACATATGATTATCTGTGAGAATTTGATATGAATATGAATATGTTTTTGAACTGAACTCTGATTTCCGAATCTATTATGGACATCATTCATAAAACCTTTACTCTATTGTTATTCACTAGGCTTCAGCTTACTGTGTTATTTATGTATGTAGGTGATCAGGCGCGTGACCAAGCCTAGAGCTTCTGCCTGGACTCTGTCATTTTAGCCAACTTATGTGCCTCCCGTCGAAGTTCTGGATATGTCAAGTGGTCATGGCTATATGATTAAAATTTAAGTTTTTGTTTATTCTCTAATTAGGACTAAGTTCCTTTCTGTCTTATCTGTATCAATGTGATAACGTAAGGGTGATGTATGATATATGCATATAAAGTTTAAAATTGTTCTATCTCATATATGTCTGCACAGCTCAATGGACATTGTATATTTGTTATTTGCTTCCGCTAGCCCCTAATAATTTGATTTCTGTTTAAGAGGCCTTCGATAATCTACGGATTGCTGGCCGGTTACGATGCTAAACCTATAGGGGCGGGTTTGGGTCGTGATATATACAGTTACCGACGACTGGCGACTATCATCGATTGGGGTTCACTGACAACCATCAATCACCGACTCCTTACTTCGCTCTCACCGACGGTGTAGAAGATTAGTTTCTAGCAAAAAAGATGAGTAGATCTACTCAAATCTAATGTATGTACATCAGTTCCAGCTAGATCTAAACCAAAAAAAATTGTCGGAGTACAATCCTCTCTCTACATTTGTCTCTCTCCTTCGATCTCTTGATTTTTCTATTTTTTTCTCTACTACACACCTCTCTTTTCCTATTTTAATACAGAAAATTTTTAAGTTATAAACAAGTTGTTTTTGAGTTTTAGTTACAGGTGGTGAAAATTGTAAAATTTTCCTTTTTTTTTTGGGTGCTAAAATGAATTTTGCTTTAAAATTGTAAAATTTTGCAGTTTCATAACATGCTTTACTGTAAAATTTTATAGTTTCAAAGCTTCATTTTATTGTAAGATTTTGCAATTTTATAACATATTTTCCAGTTTGATTAATAAGAATAAATACTTAACATAATCATGCTTTGAAATTGTAACAATTTTACCGTTTCAAAACTTGCTTTTCAGTTTTATTAATATTGGACATTATTTGTTTAAACCCTACAAAAATTAAAAAATAACATATGTTTGTTTCTTATTGTTGTTGTTACGTTTTTTTCCCTTTTAGTTTATCAATATTTAGTACATTTTGTTATGTTTTTTCATTCTAATTTCTCTATTTATTCTTCTTTTTTTCTCGATAATATTCTGGACATTCTGATGAGTTTCTGACGATGTTCTTGACGTTCAACAAATGTTTTGCACATTTCGGCAACTTTCAATGACATTCAAAACACTTGGGCAAATTTCCGACGATACTCCGACGACTTCCTAATAATATTGAACATTTCGCAGAGTCTCCAATGACCATATGACAGAAGTCCGACGATGGTGGGATGTAGCAGCGTCTTTATATATTTTTTTTTAAAAGAATTTTTAGTAACAATTAAAATTATGTAAAACTAATTGATCCAATTATTTTACTTTAAGATTATATGAATTTTGAACTTTGTATATGAAATGTACCGATAAATAGCCTTTCTTTTTTTTTTCTCTCTCCAATTTAGTAGCCCTATGACTTTTTCTCTTTCTCAACCACACCTCCAATCTCAAGAGTCCAGATCATCTGCCATGGGTTCCTGCAGTGGTCTCCAAAACGATGTCGTTTGTTTAGTGGTTTTTTTTTTTTTTAATTCAAAATTTTCATTTCCCCCTCTTTTCTCTTCTCTGTATCATCTTTTGTGCTTTGCATCAGTGAACCTTAGCATAGAGAGAGAGAGGCAGAGACGCGAGAGGCGACTGAAATTCAGAGTGAGGAACTAAGAGAGAGACGGAGAGACGAACCTGAATGGAGAGAGAAACGAACTGAGAGACAAAAGAGATGGCAAAGATGGCAGAGCGACACGATGGCGAAGGAACAACACAAAGGATGGTGGGCGACGGTGAGTCCGGCAACGAAGCGATGGCAAGATTACGGTGGCGACGAGGTCTATTTCATCATCATTGTCATTTCTTGCTGTTATATATATATATATATGATTCTTGGGTTAGATTTGTTATTGATTTTTGAAATGGGTTTGATGAAATGGGTATTTTTGAAATGGGTTTGATGATACATTTGTTGTTGATTTTTGACATGGGTCTGATGAAATGAGTATTTTTTGAAATGGGTTTGATGATAAATGGAAGAAAGTATAAATTAAATTTGTTGTTCTATATATATGATTCAGATTTTTGGGGATTCATATATAAATCAAATAGGGCCTCTTTGATAGTGAATCACATTTATTTGTATTTATTATTTTCTGGGGATTCATATATGATTTTCTTCCATTATATATATATATGATTCAGATTTCTGTAATTCACCCCCAGTACCTACAATTCAATATAAACGTAGTTAAACCTTGAGAGAGAGATGTGTAAAAAATAGCAAGAACAGAGAAATTGATTTGCGATATTAATGCGTAGCATAACAAGGATGAAGCACATATAGTATTGTTGATATGAGAGAAACTGATTATTCCAACTAACATGGCTAAACCTTGTTATATGTATGATGTTGAAATTGATTATTAATGACCTTGTTATTTTTATAAAAAAATAATAAGAACAGGGATGGGTAAAACTTGTTATTTGTATGATACTGAATTGTAGGTAATGGAAGAAAAAAATATTGTTGATGAGTTGGCCAATTGTGGTTGGAAGCCAAAATTGGGAATGTTATTTGACTTTGAACAAGCTGCATATGAATTTTACAATACCTATGGGGGAAAGGTGGGCTTCAATATTAGGAAGGCCTATGCAAACAAGAACAAACATACGAAGGAGATAACTTCACGGACGTTTGTATGTTACAAAGAGGGAAGTCGGGGTATTGACAAACGAGATCCACTTGTCAAAAATCTGAGACAACAGGTAAGATGTGGTTGTGATGCCCAATTTAGTGTCAAGTTAGAAAGAATTTCAACAAAATATGTTGCTTGTGATTTTGTTGAACATCATAATCATGACCTTGTGCCTCAAGATTGCATTCATATGTTGCCATCCTAAAGAAAAATATCTACCACCCAAGCAATTGAAGTAGAATTGGCTTCAGAATCTGGAATTTCTCTTAGGTCTGCTTATGAGCTATTTGGTAGGGAATCTAGTGGAAGAGCATCATTTGGCTTCACGAAATTGGACACAAAAAAAAAAAAAATACTTCAGATCGAAGAGACAAAAAGATTTAGAATATGGAGAAGCGGGTAGTGTGTTGCATTACTTTTGTAAGAAAACTGTGAAAAATCCGTTCTTTTTTTATACAGTCCAATTAGATTGTGAACAACAGATAAGTAATATATTTTGGGCCGATTCTCAAATGATTATGGACTATGATCAATTTGGTGATGTAGTGACCTTTGACACTACTTACAAATTAAATAACGAGCATAGACCTTTGGATCATTTGTTGGATTTAATCATCATCGAGAAATAGTTATATTCGGTGCAGCGTTGATGTATGATGAGACTGTCGAATCTTTTACATGGTTGTTTCAAATTTTCCTAGAGGCAATGTCAAACAAAGCTCCTAAAACTATTTTCGTAGATCAAGATACTGCGATGGCTAAGGCCATCCCAGTTGTCATGCCCAATACAAACCATCGACTTTGTACGTGGCATTTGATGCAAAATGCTATCAAGCATGTAAGTTCTATTTTCGATGATGTAGGGGTCAAGGCTATGTTTTCAAAATTTATGCACAACATTGATGACAAAGAAGAATTTCAAATACAGTGGGACCAAATGCTTGATAAGTATGATGCACGTGACATCATTAGTTGGAGCAGACTTTTCGCGTGAAGGAGAAATGGGGATGACCATATATTATGAATTCTTGGGCAGTTGGAATGAGTACTACTCAACTTAGTGAATCCTTCAATGCATTTTTGAAGGATTATCTGAATTGTGACCATAACTTAATGGAGTTCTTCATGCATTTTGAGAGGGTGCTCTATAAGAAGAGGTATAAAGAATTGGAAGCCGAGTATAATTTGTCCCAAAAATTGTCGAGGGTTTCAATTCCAACTTTGATGTTAAAGCAAGTGGCAAAGATTTACACCAAAACAATTTTTGAGGAATTCAAAAATGAGTACGTGTAGTCCATTGAAGCATTAATTATAGGCACTATTAATGATGGTGAGAGTACCATATTTACAATAAGAACAGTGGTAAATGGGAAAAAAGATAAGAATGTGACAATAGATAAAAATGGTTCTTTGAGTTGTAGTTGCAGGAAGTTTGAAGTGAATGACATATTGTGTCGACATTGTGTGAAGGTGCTTAGAGATATATTCAATGCAACGGAATTTCCTCCACAATATAAACTCAAACGATGGACTAAAAAAGTAAGGGCTGAAAGTGTGAAAGATAGACGTGGGTATGAAGTGAAGGCTGATGTGAAACTACATCAAAGCGATCGATATCGGTCATTAATGACTATGTTTAGAGCAATAGCGAGTAGAGCCACTAAAAGTGAAGAAACTTATCATTTGTCAGTTTCAAAAGGTGAAGAATTGAGTGTAATGGTTGAAGACAAATTAAGTGTCCACATTTGTGGTCAAGTGGAGGTAACTGATTTGAGAAATTCGTCAAGTAACACATGCCCACAGAGTAATGAAGTAGATTGTCCAATTCAAGCTAAAGGACTCAAGAAAAGAGAATCAACTAGTAAGGGAGAAAGAGGATCAAAGGTGGGATGGAAAAATCTATTGCAAAGAAGAAAAGAATACAATCTAGTCAGGTACTTACATGAAAAATTGCTTATGATTAAAATGCACTAGATTAATAAACTAAAACAATGATTTTTTTTTTTATATTATTATTAATGACCCACTTTCATTTATCTATAATGGCACCTAGCAATTTTGTGCTATGGATTATGGTTTTTCATTGTATGTAGGGTGCTGTTGTTTATACTCCCAATGTCAATCTCAGCCTCCTTTCGGCATGGGAAATAATTCTATTCAGGTAATATTCAATAGTAATGTGGTCTTTCTATGGTTAGTTTTATGAATTCCTTTCATTGAGTCCTCTCTCTAGTTGTATGAAATTATGAACTATCTAAATACTTTTAATTTTTCTCATCTTTAATTGGTTTGCCTTGCAATGTAGTCGGGTGATGGTTTTTAATTTGTCTATATTACCTGTATGTAGGGTGCTGTTGTTTATACTTCCCAAGGTCACTCTCAAACTCGTTTCATCATGGGTAGTAATTCTATTCAGGTAATATTTATTTGTGTGCAACCTTTTAAGAAAATGTTAAATAATGTTTCTTTTTATTTCATAAATTTTTGTTTTCGTTTATATTGGTTGTATTTAGGATCATGGTCATGGTGCCTATATTTCTCAATCTCAACCTCAAGCTCAAGTTGTCATGGGTGGTACATGTGGTCCTCCTCTTATGTATGGTACATATGATGTGAGTTATCGTTGGTTACATACTTTACATTAAAAGGGTACTATACATTGTAATAAAATTTTAATAAATTTAGCTCTATTGCAGGGAAATAACATGCCTTAGTCAATGCTTTTTGTCTATCCCACTCACACATCCTTTCAGGAGTTGCTTCAAGATACAAGTGTTCAACACTTTGCAGTCCAAGTCTCGCAAGCCTCACATAGTCCTGCTGACAGTCATGTAGATGGACATCCCTGAGAAGTTGATTTTATCTATGTTGGAGACCTTTTGTCCTAATATTTGTTTTAGAGAGATCCATTCCAATTAATAGGCAATTTAATTATTGTAGGATAATGTTTGAAGATCATATTGGAGATTTTTATTGTATGATAATATTTGTCCTAAGTATTAAGATTTTTATGTGGAGATCATATTGATAATGTTTGAAATTAGAGGTTGTAGGATATTGCAATTCTGGTTCTAGATTCAAATCTAGGATGATCAGACATGCTTGTGCAGCTTTATAGTTGGGTGGCAATTTAATTTTTCACTTCCCTAATTTTATAGTTGGTTCTGGTGCTTATCCAAATCTTACCTACAATACTTGTCTTTCATTTGACTTAATTTGAATGTCTTGTTGCCTGCAATATCCATTTGTTGGTGGAGTACTATTGATAGATGTTTCAAGTATAAACTGACAAGTTTTATTCAGAAATTTTTGCTTTTTGAATGAATTTACTTTAATTTCCTTTTTTATAGACAAATTGATCAAGTAGACTTTCTCAATTTTAATAAGCCATGGAGTTAACATCTCTAATTTGAATTGATTTGCATCTCAAATAACACCTGCCTCAGGCATAACAAATCTCAATATCCTGCTTATAACAAATATCAATATCCTTTTGCATTAGAAAAGATTGAATTAGAAAGCAACTTCAAAGCTGTACAACTTTCATTAACAGAAACAAAAAAGAAGCACATCACTATTGACATAGCATAGGTAATTTCATTAAGCTTTACATATCAAAACTCATAGTTTAAGGTTTACTAAATTCAAAACCCAAAAATAACACACG
The DNA here is from genome assembly GCA_036172215.1 of Camellia granthamiana. Lineage (NCBI taxonomy): Eukaryota > Viridiplantae > Streptophyta > Magnoliopsida > Ericales > Theaceae > Camellia > Camellia granthamiana. The sequence continues at coordinate 93,655,643 of CM069907.1, forward strand.
CACACATACAGAAAAAAAAAATAAAAAAAATGGTTACATTCACTTGAGTAGGACTATTAGCATGGTAAAACCAACCAACACTATGGTTGTGAACATAATCAATTTCATAGCTTCTTGGTTTGCCTCAACTCGTTCCAATCTATTCATAACTTCATTGTTTCTCTCAAAATCATAATCATACCCTCTCTAATCTTCATTCTTCGTATGAATAGCTTTACTTCTCCTTTAGATATTTGATGCATTCCCAGTAGGAGCCGCTCCCCACGCAAAGTACTCACACATCTTATCTGCACACTTGAAATACAGCCACCCTCAAAATTGTTACTTGGTAACATTAAGAGAAGTTAAGTAAGAACGAAATTGAAATCTCAACAACTCAACATGATAATCAAAGCGCCGAAAGTAAAACAAACCATCTGACTACGCAATATCAATTGAGTCCAAGATCCGGGACATCACAAATCCCAATTGCTCTTTTAATTTTTTTTACATGTACCCAAACACACTACAGGAAATTACACTTTTGGCGACCAAATTTGATGACTAAAAAAAATTTAGTCACCAAAAGTTCTGAAATTGATGAGCAAAAATTATATTAGTCAGAAAAAGTACAAGATTTAGCTACTAATTTTTTTTAGTCGAGGTATATTGATTATTGGCGACTAAAAAAAATTTAGTTACTAAAAATGCCACAATTGGTGACAATTTTTTTTTTCTAGTGGCTGTAGAGTTAGATTTGGCTACTAAAATTATTTACTCACCGAATGGAAAACAAAAAATTACTTTTTATCTTTGGCGACTAAACGTTTGGTCACTAAAAATATATTTTCAACGACTAAAACATATTTTAGTCGCTGTAGAGTTAGTTTTGGCTATTAAAATTATTTAGTCGCCAAATAAAAACAAAAAATTACTTTTTATCTTTGGGGACCAAAATTTATTTTCAACGACTAAAATAGAGTTAGTTTTCACTACTAAAATTATTTAGTCGCCGAATAAAAAAAATTTACTTTTTATCCTTTTTGGTCGTCAAAAATTTATAATTACAAGTTTGGGTGGGGGGAATTTCGAATTTTGGAGGCGTTCCAAATTAATTAGTGACTAAGGCCTCGTTTGGGAACATGCTTTTTTAGTAACTTTTTGGCTTTTTGGCTAAAATGTGATGTAAAAAAAACTAGTATGTTTGGGATGACTTTTTGGCTTTTTACGAAAAGATGTGCAAAAAGTAGAGAGAAGAGAGAATCTTTGACTTTTTGGTGTGGGTTGTTGGCTTTTTGATTTTTTTAGTAATTTTTTGACTTTTTAACTAAAAATAACAGTTTCCAAACGACGCCTAAATATTCTAAATTAATTGGCCACTAAATATTTAGTGGGAAAAAAAATACGCATCCATTTGTTATTAGCGACACAGTTAGTCGGGAAAAAATTCGGCCATTTCCCTAAAGAAGCCAAATTATCAATTCAATTCCCATACTAGGCCTAGTTTTGAAAGAATTCCCAAAATAGGCTAAAATGTGGTTCACAACCACGCTTTCAACGTCTGTGTGCCTGTCCCGCGTGAAAATTGGGAAGTCTTAAAAGCGTGGTTACAAAACGCGCTTTTAATTAAGAAAGCACGGTTACAAAAGGCGCTTTTAATTAAAAAAAATTTCTTCTGAAATCGCTGTTCTAAACCATGCTTTTAACTTACATTATTTTGGTTCTGAAAGCGCGGTTGTGAACCACACTTTTAACCAAAAAAAATTTCTTCTGAAATCGTGGTTACGAACCACGCTTTTAGCTTAAATTTTTTTTCTTCTGAAAACGTGGTTATGAACCACGCTTTTTGGCAAAAAAAAATTTCTTCTGAAAGCGTGTTTGTGAACCACGCTTTTTATATGATTTTTTTTCTTTAAGTGAAAGCGTGGTTTGTAACCACGCTTTTAAAACTTATATAAAATCTCCCAGCCCCGTCTTTTGCAATCACGCTTGTTACACTTAACACCTTTCACTCTCGCTGCCTGCTCTATCTCTCACTCCCTACTCTCTCTCTCTCTCGTTCTTACTACTCTCTCTCTCTCTGTCACTGTGCTCGAGCTCCCTCTGCTTCAGTACGGTCGCTCTCTGTGCTCTCTCTCGTTGGTATGGCTTCTGTCTCTCTCTGTTGATCTACTTTAATGCGTTTTTTGTGTTTGTGAAAATGTGAATGTGGGTATAATGTTGGTAGAATAGGGTTCATGAATGTGGGTATAATGTTGGTAGAATAGGGTTTATGAATGTGAAAATGTTGTGAAATCAGAAATAATAAATTCGAGTTAGGGTTTATAATTGTGAAATCAGAAATTACGATTACGGTTTGAGAAATTAGGGTTTTGAATTGTGAAATCTGTTTAAAAATTTGTGAAATCTATTTAGAAATGTGAAATCTGTTTATAATTGTGAAATCTGTTGAATGTGAAATCAGATTTCTATTGAATGTGAAATCAGATTTCTGTTCAATGTGACATCTGTTGAATGTGAAATCTGTTGAATGTTGAATCTGTTTAGAAAAAATTAAATATTATGCTTGAAATGAGAAAATGAGGGTTATGATTTTCTATTGAATGTGAAATCAGAAATGAGGGTTTTGGTTTTGAATTAGGGTTTTGAATTGATGAATGTGAAATCATTTTTCAATTAGGGTTAGGGTTTTAAATTGTGAAATCAGAAATGAGGGTTATGGTTTCAGAAATTAGGGTTTAAGAAATTTATGATAAGTTAAATTTTTTTAATAATGTTATATGATTTTTTTTAGGAACAAATAATTTTTAGGAACAAATAAGTATCTATAATAATAATAATTTCTTGCATATTATTATCATAACTAACTTTATAATTTCTTGGGAAAAAAACATGGCAAAACACAAGAAAATCTAATTTTGTCTATATAAAAATTATCTATAATTAAAATGTCAAAATTTTATATCCCTTTCTTTCAAAATTTCCAAATTATTATTTTTTTTTCTTTCACTTTCACTTTCCACAAATTTTTCTTTTTAATCAAAACATATTTAAGGAATAATCATGCCATTCCCTTTTATTTTCATTCCAATAAATTAAGCACAGCCTAACAATATTTACGATATATTAAAAAAAATAAAAATAGAATCATATAATATATATCAGTGTCATACAAAATTGAATTACAAGAAACTATGTTTAAAGTTGTCATGGTTAGTCTAGTACTAATTATCCCAAGTCCATAGATCCAACTGATCATTATATCATTTTTTCTTTCTCTATTATGGAAAGTATAAGGGGATGTTTGGCATAAAAGAAAAGCAAGTTCAGCCAAAAGAAAATGAGGAGAAAATTTAAGGGAAAGGGGGAGAAAATTTTCAGTTGTGAGAGAGTAGCCGTGTCCTTCGCCGCGAATAGTCTGAGTGAAACCCAAGATGGTCATCGACGACGTTCTTCTGATTGTGAATTACAAATATATTTTATAGGGTTTTTAATTGTGAAATCAGAAATTAGGGTTATGGTTTCAGGAATTTGGATTTTAAATTGTGAATCATGTATATATTTATTGCATTGTGAACTGTGAATCCTATCTATTTTTTTACAAATTAGGTTTTTGAATTTTGAATTGTGAATCCTGTCTATATTTTTTGAATTTAAAATTTAATTTCTGATTGCTTCTTAGTCCTGTCGATATGGTTAAATCTTGTTATTCTTTCGCTTATCTCTTCAGCTTCATCATTAGGCCATTATAACTAGTACAAACAATTTTTTGGGTTGTTTTAGGAAATAAGTTAAAAGCTAATTTTTTGTATTTTTAAAATTTTTTTTTTGGAAAAACGTGTAAAAAAAATACTGAAAATGCCTTTTTACCTCTTTGCCAAAAAATTACCAAAACATTAGAAGTCAAAAAATTTGATATAAATAAATGACTTTTTACAAAAAATTTGATATAAACATTAGAGGTCAAAAAATTTGATCCACAAAAAATTCGATATAAACATTAGAGGTGATCCACAAAAACTTAGAAGTCAAAAAATGACTTTTTACCTCTTTGCCAAAAGAGGCCTTTGAAGTCGTCCTGGAAAATGCTATTATCAAAACATTTGATATAAATAAAAAAAATTTGTTTAAAAATTATGTTTGAAAAAATTAAAATATTTGATTTATAAAATGACTCATTCTCGATAATTTTTACCCACTTGAATTATCTAATTGACTTATCCTCTATGCGCCTGCATTATGTTTATTCAATTAAGTTTTAACTTTTTATGATAGCCGGATGTCTGAATCAGTTTACGTATTTATGGACTAATCTTACAATCCACACCAAACGTCCCTTCCACGTAGATCCGACAAATCTCAATTAATACCTATAAACATGACACATACTGAGAGTTCAACTTGAGACCTGAAAGGAGCATACCTAATTTTTAACACATAATGAGAGCTCATTAATATTAATGAAACTCAAGTTTGACTCGGTTCAGGTCGATAATTTTTTTGTTATGTTATTTATATTGCTTAAAATTATGAGAGCTCATTAATTTTTTGTTTAGGTTATTTCTTACGTTATTTCCCTATGCTATTTCCTACGTTATTTTGTATGAGGTTATTTCCCTAAGGGAATAATCTCATAGGAAATAACCTACCAAATAACTTTGTCATTAAGGTCCCTAATGGCAGAAGCTTGAGCAAATAAAAGTAACTTCTCTTTAATTATCCTTAAATCTCACTAATTGGACCACCAGTTTTAAAAAATTACGTGAATAATGTTTGAAATAAAAATGAAGAACAAGTTATACAAAATCAGTCGAGTTATTTCAACTCAATGAAAAAAATAATAATTTCATAGAAAAAGTTACACTATGATTTAAAATTTTTATATGACTTGTCCAATTTTGTCCAATCGCACTGAATAAATACAATACTTGATACAAATTATACTATAAAATTATATGAACAGAAAAATAAAAGAAGAATCTTCATAATCTCTTCACATTCAAAATTATTGATATATCTGTCTAGTTTGTCGAAATACTAAAAAAATAGATCAAGATTTATCAAAATATCCTCAAAATAAGTGTTTTTTAAATTGTTACCATTTACATGCGTACGATTAAATCATTGCCCAAATTAGGGGCTTTTCCCAAATTAAGGCAAAATAGTAATTTATTTCCCAAAGTAGGCTTAGTTTGGACAGAATTCCTAAACTAAGCTAAAACGCGGATACAAACCACGCTTTCACCGTTTTTGTGGCCCTCCCACGGACAATTTGTAAAATCTTAAAAGCGTGGTACAATCCACGCTTTTAATTAACAAAACGTGGTTACAAATCACGCTTTTAAGGAAATTTTATTTATATATAAATTTTTAAGTAATTATTTTTTTAAAGTAAATCTGATTAAGGAAATTTGATTTATACATAACCATGCTTTTGTTAAGTAATTCTTTTTATCTTCAAAAAACGTGGTTGCAAACCACGGTTTTACTGTTGACCCGTGGATAATAACCACTTTTAAGCAAAATGTAAAAGTTCAACAAAAAATTCAAAACCAGCACTCATTCTTGTTTCTCACAGACACTCACACTCACTCTCTCTATCTCTCTCTCTGACGCACTCCCACAACACTCACACTCACATGAAACATATATAATTTGTAATATATATAAATTTTATTTTGTAAAATTCAGACCAATATTAATATATATGATAATAATTGATAATAGCAAATAATAATCAAGTATATAAAATGATAATTTTTTTACTTTAATTCTTAAAATGTAATTTTTTTATTTAGGTAAATTACACTGACACCCCCTGAGGTTTATGTTTATGACAGTTATTCCCTCACCTTTGAAAAAAAAATTCATTGGAAAAAAATAAAATTAATTGGAAAAATAAATTATTCCAAAAGAAAAATTAAATTTAAAAAAAAATTATTGTTCTGAATTTTATAAAATAAAATTTATATATATTAAGAATTATATATTTGATGTGAGTGTGTGTTGTGGGTGTGTCTGTCAGAGAGAGACAGAGAGAGAGTGAGTGTGTGTGTGTGTGTGTGACAAAGAAGAGTGAGTGCTGCTTTTGATTTTTTGTTCAAAATGTGTTTTGAAAACACGTTTTTACATATTTTACTTACAAGCGTGGTCACAAATATGTATAAATCAAATTTCTTTATGTATAAATCAAGTTTACCAACACTTTATAATTTATATAAAGTCACAACCTACACTCATAATTTATGTAATGATTAGAAATTTAGGTAAATTAGAAATATTGTTACTTTGATGTAGGTTGTTACTTTGATGTAAAGTTAGGTTCACCTACATTCATAAGTTTACCTACCTCATAAGATTGTTGGATTTTCCTACACTCATAAGTTTACCTACACTCAAAGTAATAAGATTAACAACTTACACTCATAAGTTTATGTAAATTACTTAGATTTATAATTTATCAATTACCTAAATCAACTTACATCAATTACATTTATTTAATGATTATAAATGTTGTTACTTTATAATTTATAATCATTTTTATATAGTTTATACAAAATTAATCCAAAATTAATAAAAGATTTTCAGACCTAAAACTTAGCTGAATTACATTTAATGTGCACAAGAGCATAATCTTAATCCTAATAAATAATGTAAAAAGCTTAACACAAGAGCATGATGTTAATTTTGTATGTGTTGTAAGATTTGTTTCTTAAAAAGCTAAAAAATCTAAAGCATTATCATTATTTTAACTCATATTTTAATTAAAAAATCAATAATGATTGTTAGATTACAATTGCTGATTACTTAAATAAAGTTTTTGCGTCACAAGTAATTGTAATTGAATGAGTTAAAATTCATATAATTCTTTTACAAGTACAAGCAGATATAAGTATATTGTTGCTATTTTAATGTTTTTTGTCTTAATTGAAGCAAGTATATGGAGACTGTTCCAATTATTTTCTACTGGGGGGGAAACATAATTCGGGATCCCGATGAAGGCGTCTCATATGATGCTGAGCCGAAAGGGATATATGTGGTGCAAATTGGCACCACGCTTAGCAATTTGGAGGAGATGTTTATGTCAAAGGTGGCAAGTTACGGGGAAAGTGTTCGATTGACCTTCAAATGTAGATATCCTTATCGCCAGTGGCAAACACACAGCAAATACAAGATATTATCGATCAATGACGATGAGGCGTTGAACACCGTATTAAGTATCGGTGCAAGTTTTCAAGCACCAAATTGTTTGGAAGTCTACATTGATAAAGAGGTTGTACACAATATCCCGAACATGACACAGATGGATTCTCGTCCGTTCACTACATTGCTGACGCATGGGATTGACATAACAGCGTTTCAGTCTCCTATGTATGAATCAGATCAATGTTATCCACTGGGCTACACACAACAGTCATTTGAGGGCCATGGTGTAGAATCAAGTTCACGTGGTGGATATGATTATGAATTTGACAATAACACACAAGATGTGCCCATATGCAGCCATCATACCACTCCGGTTGAAGTTGCTAGTAATATGGCAGAAATAGTGCCCAATGTGCAGTTTGCTGACAGTGACATGTAAGGTCCTGATGTCGCCCTAAACGATGATGACAATGAAATGTGTGATGAAGAAAATTTATTGGGCGGATCAGATGATGATGATGATGAAGAAGATGACGCTGAGGCTCCCGTTGACCCTGAAAATGCCCTCATTCCACCTAGAGTTGAAATCCCTTTCTATGACAACATTCACATGGGTGGTGATTTTGACATTAGTACCCGTGATGTCGTTCCCCGTAACTGGATCTGGAGCGCTGAAAATCCAAAATTGGACAGAGGAATGGTTTTTGTTGATAAGAAGCAACTTGTACATGCTGTGAAATTGTACCATGCAACAAATAATCGAGAGTATAAGGTCGTAACCTCCAAGCGAGACATTTGGGTGTCTGCTTGCAAGCACGACTGCAGTTGGTGGTTGCGTGCATCTCTTAGTAGGAAACATGGTCTTTTTGAAATAAAGCAGTACAGGGGTCCTCACCATTGTTTATACCCACGAATGAACAGGGACCACACTAATATTAGCTCCAGTTACATTGCTTTTCATATTTTGGGACAAGTTGCGGTTAGTATAAAAAATAAATGTTTACATATATATACATATTTGTTTGTTTATAGTGTTCACACCCAGATAATCCAACTCATATTTGATTGTCATATGCAGAATGAACCTGATATGCCAATTAAGAATGTCATCGAAGATATCAAAAAGACCATGAACTATAGTATATCATACAAGAAGGCGTGGCATGCAAGGGCAAAGGCAATTAAAATGGTATTCGGTGATTGGGATGAATCATATAGGCAGTTGCCTAAATTCATGCATGCATTACAGACATCTAATCCTGGCACCATCGTCAAATGGAAGCATAGATATACCGGGCATACAACCATTATGCCCGTCTTCCACTTTGTTTTCTAGTCTTTCAAACCCGTCATCGATGGCTTTAGATATTGTAGGCCTGTTATAACTATAGATGGTACATTCTTATACGGTAAATACACTGGTGTGTTGCTTGTAGCAACGATTGTCACTGCCAATGGCAAAATATTACCGCTTGCATTCGCTGTTGTTGATAGGGAGAGTTTGGAGTCTTGGTCGTTCTTCATTCAAAATATCAAGGAACATATTGTCCTGGACCGACATGGAGTGACTTTGATATCTGATCGAGCTGAGAGTATTTTAGCTGCTGTGAGGCAGCATTGGCTGAATCCCTCGCTCCAATGTGTTGGATATCATCGGCACTGCCTTCGACATGTTTGCAGTAACTTTAACACAAAGTTCAAAAATAAGGAGCTCAAACAACTTCTATGGAAAGCAGGGAGTGCTGATCAACGACGAAAGTGTAATGGTTACCTAGAACAGATACAGGCTATTAACCAAGAAGCCATCAATTGGGTCCACAAGATGAATCCTGAGGACTGGGCCCTTGCATATAACGGTGGATATCGCTGGGGGGTATTGACCAGTAATGATGCAGAGTGCTTCAACAGCGTCTTGAAAGGTGCAAGGAACTTACATATCTCAGCTATGGTTGAATTTACATTTCGACGGCTCGTCAAATATTTTGACGAGATGGGAGCCCAAGCTGAAACAGATGTACGAAATGAGTTCCAATACCCTAGAGAGATGCAAAAAACTATCGAGGAGGGTATCGCAAGGGGAAATACTTACCAGTTGATATCGTATGACAGGTTAGTTTGTAATGTGAAAAAATTGTTATTATTATGTTGTTAAGTTAATTACACCTAAAAACATGAACTTGATTAGTTTGTATCAATTTTGTCTTATAGGCCCCGCCGTGTATTTGAGGTGCAAACATCTTTTCGCCGTGGACGAGGTCGCAATAGATAGATTGTGCGAATGAATCAACCCACGTGCAGTTGTGGGAAATATGAGATAAGACACTATCCATGTTCCCATATGTTCGCTGTAATGTCTGAATGCGGTGACAATCCATTCAAGTACGTTGATACAGTATATAGGCTTCCTGTATACATGAGGGGTTGGGAAACTAAATTCAATCCAATACCGCATCAAGATTATTAGGATGATCTGCAATGGACCTTAATGCCTAATGTACTTCATCTGCGAGAAGTAAAACGGGGTCGTACATCTATGGCTCGTATTCCGAATGAGATGGATATATTAGACAGGCATTTGACAGCTCGTTGCAATCAGTGCCAGCAGACAAGTCATGACAGGCGAACATGTTCGGCGCGACTTGGTCGATGAAGACTATGTAATACTTACATATTCTAATATATCATTTTGAAATTCTTTATTTGTAATAGATCATTTAATTATGTATTTTTAAATTCTTTATTTGTAAACAGGGTCGTACATTTAAAATGTGTATTACAAAATGTGTACTTGATTCAAAATGTGTAATACAAAAATTGAAAATGTGTATAATTTATTCAAACTTGTATAATTTATTGAAAATATGTACTAGTTTTTCACTGTGTACTTGATTCAAAATGTGTATTACAAGATTCTATACTTAATCATGTAGTTCTTCTACCATTTCAAAATTTCATATTTTTGAATAAATTTAATATCGAATGCTGCAATCATTGTTCACATTTTATAATTTAAAAAATTTACAAATTTTAAAAAAATTAACCTATTATAAATTAAAATTTTAAAAATTGGCATGCTGCAGTCATTGTTCACAATTACAAATTTTATATGTAATTTACAAAATTTATAATTTATTCAAACTTTTAGCATTACAAAATCAATATTTAAGTTTTGTCAAATATGCCATAAATGTAATCATTAATTTCGAATTGCTTCCATGCAAATGGCACATAAATTTGTCTTTTCTCAAACCCATAAGATTTACTTCATTGTATTTTAAATCGTTAAGTACAAAATCAATAATTACAGTTTTTCTATTATTATGTTATGATTAAATGAGATTTTGATATGGATGATCTAATATTTCAGTTGTACAGGCTTCATGGCACATGTACCTGAGGAGGTTCCACTGTTCAAACAGGCACATCGGGCTGGCAGTATATGGGAGCGTCCGGTATGCAATAACGTTTGTTGGACTTTACGCTTACAATTAAAATACATTGCATTTTGTTGTATATTTCGTGATAATGCTATTATTTAAACTGGTCATTCTATTGTGCAGGATGAGGCACGCACCATGTTGACATGCCGTCGGGCAGATTCTGGATTGTGGGAGCATCCGTTGGACCATAGAGTCTTGCAGTATGTATTACATGCGGGATTCTATGGTGTGTATCGTATCGGGCACATTCGACTGGACCACGCACTCATTACTGCTCTCGTCGAGAGGTGGCGCACAGAGACTCATACATTCCATTTCCCGATCGGGGAGGCTACCGTCACATTGCAGGACGTATCCGTCCTATATGGTCTTTGGATTGATGGCCGAGTAGTTACTGGAGTTGACCCATCTTTCGCGACGGAGCAGTGGATAGCCCTATGTGCTGAGCTATTGGGAGTAGCACCTACACCAGCAGATTTACAGGCAGGTAGACTGAGGGTCAGGTGGCTGGCCGAGCAGTTTGCTCATCTTCCAGATCATGCTCCAGATGAGTTGGTACAGCAGCATACCCGAGCATATATTCTGTGGCTTATTGGGGGGTACTTCTCCCTGATAAGTCACAGAACCTGCTCAAGCTGATGTACTTGCCACTACTGAGAGACATTGACGAGATTGGGCAGTACAGCTGGGGTAGCACGGCTCTGGCATGCTTGTATAGAATGCTATGTCGAGCAGCTCTGGTGGGTACGAGAGAGATTGGAGGACCACTTGTGTTGCTACAGGTTAGTAAGAATTTTATTACATGTCAATTCATATTGTATGCCATATATCAGTATTGTAATTGTGTTCAAACTATTGCAGATTTGGGCATGGGAGAGATTGATTCGCATTGCCCCGTCTAGGTGGAAATTGGTTGGTCCTGGTGAGCTTCCTATGGGTGAAGGGGACATGCAGTTGCCCTTCGGACCGCGAGGTAGCCGGTGGAGGGTTGACATGGGCCACGAGGTCGTCTCGACCCACGTAGTGGTAGTTTATAGAGACCAGCTGGACCGGATGATCGAGGGCGAGGTATGAAATTTTTTGATTGCATTTTAGTTATCTTCTTCATTGTATATGTTTTGAGTTCACGAGCAAAATTTAATTTATTTGTCGACATTGTAGTTTATCTAGCAGCCTTACGCTGGGGTCCTCGGTACGCTCCCCGACTACTGCCGACTGGGTCAGGAGATATGGATGGCAAGAGTGCCACTTATTTGTTTTGACGTGGTTGAGTGGCATCTCCCCCATCGTGTCCTCCGACAGTTTGGTCGGGTCCAGTCCGTGCCGGATCAATTCGACACTGAGTGGCAGTTGCACGTCACTGATAGGCGTGGCCAAGCTGGCACTAACTGGCATCTATTTTATATGCCACATATACAGTTGTGGGATGCCCGTCGGGACAGTATTGTACAGGCTGACTACAGCGATGAGGTGATCCCCTCTTCCAACCCTTATATGTTATGGTATCCCCGACATACACACCTACTAGTCGGGAATCCGAGCCACGTGTCTGAGTTTGGATATCAGGGAGTTGGGCCTTATCTTGAGGCATTGGTGAGTATCATATTATGTGTCAGATAATTATTAAAATCATACTTGATTTACTTTCAGTCAACTGTAGCCCAATAATACGTCTGAATGTTTGTTCAGGTGGCTGGAGCTGGGAGGTCGTATCACTTGGCTGAGGACGCCCATTTCAGACGTGATGGACAGCATGCCTTGCAGGCCGTTGCAGAGATCCAAGAGTTATTGTACCAGGCATTCCAGGTTGCCCATCGGGGAGATCGTCTACACTACGGCCACTACGGTGTACACAGTTTAGCAGCTGCTCCAGACACATCAGCGCCGTCCATATCAGCGCCTTCCACTTCAGCGCCTGCCACATCAGCTCCTTCGACATCAGTCACCCCACCACATACTACCCCATACATATCTGGCATACCTTATGTGCCTGACCCTGATTGGACACCGCCCCGATACATGCATCACGTTGTTACCCCACCCACCCAGTTACCACCACCAGACAGTTCGACCGCGACCATGAGTACACATGATGCAGTTCTCACTGACATCTCCTACGTTGACAATGAGGCCCATATTGAGCGCCCCCCCAGAGCGCGTGGGAGAGGCCGAGTGTCACGACCCTATTCCGCCCCTAGTAGAATGGTGTCGCGATGGCCAGTAATCCGAGATTACCGAAGGCCAACTTTCAAAAATTCACACACAATCAGAGTATACATATGGGGTCTACATGTACGGAAGCAATATATTTAAATCTAAGTAATCCATAAGAGTTGTGCATAGATCAAATGAAATGACATACATCTTAACTTGGTTTACAACTTGGATACAAATAAAATAAGGTACATGTTACATCTTGATCAAAAGGCTTCTCTAGCCGAAGTATACAAAAGACATGAGTTACAAACTAAGAAGCATAATCTTCAAGACGATACAAAACATGAATCAAAATCTTGCACATAACATCTTAGACGTCACCGCCTTCTTGCTTGCCACCTACATATATATAAGAAGAGGGTGAGTTTGGATACTCAGTGAATGGTATAAGTAATAAAGGGTTAAACGAATGATTCCCGAGATCCTTGTCAAAACAATACATATATCATAGCTTGTTTAAAACATGTGCTTGGCATAACTTGTATCAAAACATGTACTTGAGCTTTCAAATCTTGCTGGGATGCTTAATAACATCTACTTAATACATGGGGTGATGACATTCCGGACAAAACAAGGGAATAATCAACCCGGAATCGATTAGACAAATCCACCCGTTCATAGACCGTCGGTGGGGCCATCCGTTCATAGACCGTCGATGGTAGAGATCTCTCAAACATGGTGCTACATGGGCTTAAAGTCCCCTTGTCACGCCCCGGACCTGCCCCCTAAAAGTTTGGGCATGACCTAAGCAGAAACGGTCACTCACTCTGATATGCATACAATGTATGGGGGCCTGACGGAAGCTATTAACAAAAGAAAACGCCATTAAGCGCATCCCATTGAGCAACTATACCATGCCAGGATCAAACAGACAAGAACTGAAATAAACATACAAAACACATGCATTGGGATTTAATTACATACAGCCAGTTATACAGATTCAGCTCTACCCTTGGGTGTTTAACAAAATAGGATGTACATTCACCCTGCAACAAAAGGGTTTGGGCCAAAGTCTAACATCTAATACAGAGTGCACGACTTGACAAGTGCCTGGGGATGCTTAAGCTGACAAAAGGGAGACAATGCTGGGGCTAGGACTGACCTCCAGGCTGATTACCTACAACATCAGACATAAGCACAGAGTGAGATAAACTCAGTGAGTAATAATACGTGATAATACATTCAACACACAAATTATCTTGGTCTGATGCTGCATTATTTTCAGAACGGCCTCGGGCCCAAATATAACGGAACGGCCTCAGGCCCAAGTATAACGGAACGGCCTCAGGCCCAAATATAACGGAACGGCCTCAGGCCCAAATATAACTATATACAACATATGCACAAAAGTCTTCCTTGTATACATTCTTAGCAAGTCGAATTCATTCATATATGAATGTAACATCTTCAGAACTCAGAAGAGTAGAAGCATTGAATACGAACGAAACATTATTACCATACATTAAGTACTATTACTCACAGCGATGTACTGGCGTGCTAGTTCCTTCTGGAGTGTGCCCTGCACACAACATAACTAATACATTAGTATTCTTCCTTCTTAAAGCATTAATGGGGTCATTCGCCGTCACTTCACATGAATTTATGATCATCGCAAACTCATCAGAAAAATATTTTAAAAATACCAGAGGGTTAAGCACGCAAAACTGAACAAACACATTTTTTCTTTCTGGAACAGGTCTCCGCTCGAGCGCCACTTTGGCCGCTCGAGCGGCCAGTGCAATTTCATCAAACATACTGAAGGGTCGAGTTTTGCGCTCGAGCGGCCATGAACTCCGCTCGAGCGGACAGTGTAATTTCAGAAAACTTGCCGGGAGGTTCATTTCTACGCTCGAGCGGCCATGACCTCCGCTCGAGCGGCCAAAACCCTGAATCGGGGCAGCTCACTTCCAAGACCAAATCTCATTCTCTCATAACCCAAACAAGCTTTACAAGTAAATCTACCATCAATTTAAGGTGCCAACTTATACAATAACACAATCACAATCTTCTTTCTCTTCTAATCATTCACTTCACACACAACTAACCATGAATCCTCCACAAGTTTATACACACACACCCATAGAAGGCTACCTAGCTTTATTCAACCACATGCTTGATTGATCTCATAAAACATCAAGAAAATAGGAGGTAAGTTCTTTTCCATAACTCAATTGGGTTTGCCATCATAAATCAACTCATAAAACTTCCACATCTACCTAAATCTCAAAACATAAAGAGAATTCTTAATCAAGAGTAAGAAGAAGAGACTAGATCAAGAGATGTTTCATACCTTGAGTGCAATTTAATAAATCTTCACAATTTTCCCCCAAAATTTCCTTCCTAGTTGCCTTCCCTTCATTACCCACGTTTTCCCTCTTCTTATTCCCACAAAAGATGAGGCTAAGTCTCAAAATATCTTAACATTGAGATATACATATATATCCATTGACTAATATCTTAAGATAATGACGAAAATTCAATCGTTTAAGCATCCTAAATTGAAATTTCACAGAAAATTCCATTAAAGTTTAAAAATCATGCAGATTTCAGATATCAAATCAATTTCTGACAATTAAGTCTCTAAGGTATCCAATTTCAACTTTAAATCATTTAATTGTGACAGATAGTGTTCGAAGTCAACAGATAGGATGCCATATTTCTAAGTTTCAAGTAATTCCATATAATTCCACATAGGATTTCTCAAGAAGCATTCAAAAACACATAAAATAAGGACTGACAAAATACCAGAAGTACGTACGAGGGTCGGGTTATTACACTCTCCCCCCCTTAATTAAGTTTGGTCCTCCAAACTTGTTTTACCTTAGGACTGAAAGAGATACGGATATTGGTGTTGCATTTCTTCTTCCTTTTCCCAAGTTGCTTCTGTTCCATAGTGTTCCTGCCATTCCACCTTTACCATTGGAATCTCTCGGGTCCGTAATTGCTTCACTTGCCGGTCCAGAATTCGGATTGGTTTTTCTTCATACGTTAATTTATCATCTAGAGGAATCTGATGGTAGTCTATAACATGTGACGGATCCGGAAGATATCTTCGAAGCATAGAGACATGGAAAACATTATGTACTGCACTCATATTTGGCGGAAGGGCAACTCGGTAAGCCACTGGGCCTACTCTTTCCAAAACTTGGAAGGGACCAACATACCGGGGTGTTAACTTACCCCTTTTCCCAAATCTCGGATGGCCTTTCATTGGGGTAATTTTTACGAAAACATAACTATCCACTTCGAATTCCAAATCTCTTCGTCGATTGTCCGCATAACTCTTTTGTCTACTTTGAGCAGTTTTCAGTCTTTCCCGAATGATTTTGACTTTTTCCGTCGTTAATTGGATAATTTCAGGTCCTAACAAGGACTTATCTCCAACCTCTGCCCAGCATACGGGGGAACGACACGGTCTTCCATATAGAGCCTCATAGGGTGCCATGCCAATGCTTGTATGATAGCTATTGTTGTATGCAAACTCCATTAATGGCAGGTGGGTTTCCCAACTTTCCTGAAAATTCAAAACACACATTCGGAGCATATCCTCTAGTGTCTGTATCGTCCTTTCGGACTGTCCGTCTGTTTGGGGGTGAAAGGCAGTACTAAACTTTAATTCAGTACCTATTGCATTTTGTAGACTTTGCCAAAACCTTGAAACAAATTTCGGATCTCTGTCTGATACAATCGAGACCGGAATGCCATGGAGTCTTACAATTTCATTCACATAGAGCACTGCAAGCTTATCAGCATTATATTGAGTCTTCACAGGTAGGAAGTGGGCAGACTTCGTCAATCGATCCACGATGACCCAAATAGAATTCATACCCCGAAGAGTCCGTGGCAAACCTACTACAAAATCCATAGTAAGGTGTTCCCATTTCCACTCTGGAATTGAAAGGGGTTGTAGCAACCCTGCTGGCCTCTGGTGCTCTGCTTTCACTTGTTGACACTGTAAGCATGTAGAGACAAATTCTGCGATCTCCTTCTTCATACTTGGCCACCAAAAATGTTGTTTTAAATCCCGATACATTTTAGTGCTTCCTGGATGCATGGAAAATCTGGAAGTATGTGCTTCTCCCATTAGTTTACGTTTGAGTTCCAGTACATTGGGGACACATATTCGGTTTTGAAACTTGAGTACTGAATCCACTACATTAAATCCCGGCTTTGGTTTTGTCTCCATTCCATCATATATCCTTTTTAAAGCCTCGTCTTCCAATTGGTGTGATTTAATTTCTTCAAGTAAAATTGGCTGGGCTATTATTGCTGTCACTGTAGCTTCCTCACTTTGCATCACTACATCTGCCACTAGATTTCCCACATTTTTCCGGCTAAGAGCATCAGCTACTGTATTGGCCTTACCAGGATGATAGTGGATTTGCAAATCATAGTCTTTAAGAAGCTCCAACCATCGCCGCTGGCGCATATTCAGCTCTTTCTGAGTAAACAAATATTTGAGACTTTTATGATCAGTATAAACTTCACAGGTAGTTCCGTAAAGATAGTGGCGCCATATCTTCAGAGCAAAAACTACTGCAGCCAACTCCAGATCATGTGTGGGATAACTCTTTTCATGGGGTTTAAGCTGTCTCGAGGCATAAGCTATCACTCTTCCATTTTGCATAAGTACACAACCAAGTCCCTTATAGGAAGCGTCACTATAAATTACAAATCCCTCAGTACCCGATGGTAGAGCTAGGACCGGAGCTGTGGTCAACTTTCTTTTTAGGTCTTGAAAAGCAGATTCCTGCGGTTCGGACCATTTAAATGTGACTCCCTTTTTAGTCAGCTGTGTGAGTGGTGTTGCAATTTTGGAGAAATCCTGAACAAATCTTCGGTAGTATCCCGCCAATCCCATAAAACTACGCACCTCGGTCACGGTAGTCGGAGTCGGCCAGCTCACAATTGCTTCAATCTTGGTTGGATCAACGGAGACTCCTTCTTTGGTTATAACATGGCCCAGAAACGCTACTTCATGCAGCCAAAATTCACATTTCGTTAGCTTCGCATACAACTTCTTTTCTCGGAGGGTTTGAAGGATTAAGCGAAGATGATCTTCATGGGCTTCTGCAGTCTTTGAGTAAATAAGAATGTCGTCAATAAAGACCACTACAAATTCATCCAGGTAAGGTTTGAAGACCCGGTTCATCAAATCCATAAATGCTGCTGGTGCGTTAGTAACTCCAAAGGGCATAACCAGAAATTCGTAATGACCATATCGGGTTCGGAAGGCTGTCTTTTCTACATCAGTAGCTTTAACCTTTAATTGGTGGTATCCAGACCGTAGGTCAATCTTTGAGAAGACTTGTGCTCCTTGTAGCTGATCAAACAGGTCGTCAATACGTGGCAGTGGATATCTATTCTTGATTGTTACTTTATTAAGCTCTCTGTAATCGATGCAAAGTCTAAGTGTCCCATCTTTCTTTTTCACAAACAAAACCGGCGCACCCCACGGAGAAACACTTGGACGGATAAATCCCTTATCCAGTAGGTCTTGCAACTGAGTCTTCAATTCTTTCATTTCCACTGGTGACATGCGATATGGGGTTTTGGATATAGGCTGAGTCCCCGGAACTATCTCAATTGTAAATTCAATTTCCCGATCTATCAACTCTCCTGGCAGTTCTTCCGGAAAAACATCTAGAAACTCACACACAACCGGGATCGCATTAATGTCCCCAGTTAATACTTGACCATCCAATACACTACACAAATAACCCCGACACCCCTTCTGGATTAATTTGCACGCCTTCGTTGCAGAAATTAGATACGGTGGAGAAGTTACCCCCTGTCCCTGAAAAGTAGATTCCGACTGCCCCGGAGGATGAAAACTGATCCGTTTGGTTAAACAATCTATGGTGGCTCTATACTCTCCCAACCAGTCCATTCCCAAAATAATATCAAAAGAATTCATGTCAAGTGGCAGCAAGTTAACGAATACACTTACATCCCCGATTAGAAGTTCACAAGCAGAATAAACAGAGGTACAGATCATAGAAGATCCCATTGGTGATGATACACATAGCATATAAGGCAATTGCTCTTCCGGTTTATTTAAGTGTTTTGCAAATAATTTCGACACAAAAGAACAGGTAGAGCCAGAATCAAATAATACATTAGCGGGATGGTCATAAACCATAAATGTACCTGACACTACTGTTGCTGCATTCTGTACATCTCCCGGAACCAATGCGAACACTCTGCCTTGCCTCGTGGTATCCTTATTGTTGCCGGGTTTAGCAATTGACTTGGTGTTTGGAGCTGGCGTGGACCCCACTGAGCTTGTAGCAAATTTGTTCCCTTCTTGTTGCTTCCTCTGTGGACAGTCGCGTATCAGATGACCCAGTTTACCACATTGAAAGCATGCCCCAGTCATTCGATGACACACTCCACGATGCCTCAATCCACATTCTGAACATACCGGGGCAGAATTGCGGCCAGAAGTGTTATTACTCGGACTCCCTGAATTTTGCTTTTTGTTCGGTGGAGTAGTTGGCCCTTTATACACTTGGTTATTCTGTCTCTTTCCTTTCCAGTCAGAAATTCGTGCCTGCGCCGCAATATTCCCTTCAGCTATGACAGCTCTTTCCAATACATCCACATAAGTAGGCAACTTCAACACGTTAACTCGATCCTGAATGGCACTTCGCAATCCCCCTTCGAATTTCCTAGCTTTCTTATACTCTGTATCTACCATATGGGGCGCAAATCGAGCTAGTTCCGCAAACTGTGCTTCATACTCCGCGACAGTTCTATTCCCTTGCCTTAGTGTTTCAAATTCAGTTACTTTCCTGTCTCGCATGCTCTGAGGAAAATACTTGTCATAAAACAATTCCAAGAATCTATCCCACGTTAACTCTTGATACATTGTCCTTGTAAGCATCCACCATCTCCGCGCTTCGTCTTCTAAGGTGAAAGCAGCAAGCTGTACCTTTTGAGTTTCAGTACAAGGAAAGACCTCGAACAGTTTTTCAATTCCCAACACCCAAGCCTCTGCCTTCATCGGCTCAATACCTCCCTTAAATGATGGTGGTTTCATCTTTTTAAACTCCCTTATCAAAGTGATGGTACGGTCTTCAGCATGAAAATCAGGTACGGCTGGTAAGGGTACTGGTGGTGGTGGCGGTTGTTCTTGTGGCTCTTGCTGTTGTTGTGGTTGTTGCTGCGGCTGTGGTTGTTGTTGTTGTTGCCGTACAGTCTCTGTCAATTCCATAATCATCCTTTCCATCCTATCCAGCCGTGCTGAGGTAGCATCTTCCTGCTCTTCTGTTCTGGTTCTCACCATACTCTACAAGGCAAATAATTACAACATATACAGAAGAATACAATAATAAAGTTCATGAACATTAGCGTTAGCAAAAGGCATATAACGTTGCTATCAATCTTTTGTTCATACATGATGCCTAAATCTGACTAGACATCCTAGAGCTCAATGGGTCCGTGTGTGAGATAGCAACTCGTGCTCTGATACCACTTGTCACGCCCCGGACCTGCCCCCTAAAAGTTTGGGCATGACCTAAGCAGAAACGGTCACTCACTCTGATATGCATACAATGTATGGGGGCCTGACGGAAGCTATTAACAAAAGAAAACGCCATTAAGCGCATCCCATTGAGCAACTATACCATGCCAGGATCAAACAGACAAGAACTGAAATAAACATACAAAACACATGCATTGGGATTTAATTACATACAGCCAGTTATACAGATTCAGCTCTACCCTTGGGTGTTTAACAAAATAGGATGTACATTCACCCTGCAACAAAAGGGTTTGGGCCAAAGTCTAACATCTAATACAGAGTGCACGACTTGACAAGTGCCTGGGGATGCTTAAGCTGACAAAAGGGAGACAATGCTGGGGCTAGGACTGACCTCCAGGCTGATTACCTACAACATCAGACATAAGCACAGAGTGAGATAAACTCAGTGAGTAATAATACGTGATAATACATTCAACACACAAATTATCTTGGTCTGATGCTGCATTATTTTCAGAACGGCCTCGGGCCCAAATATAACGGAACGGCCTCAGGCCCAAATATAACGGAACGGCCTCAGGCCCAAATATAACGGAACGGCCTCAGGCCCAAATATAACTATATACAACATATGCACAAAAGTCTTCCTTGTATACATTCTTAGCAAGTCGAATTCATTCATTTATGAATGTAACATCTTCAGAACTCAGAAGAGTAGAAGCATTGAATACGAACGAAACATTATTACCATACATTAAGTACTATTACTCACAACGATGTACTGGCGTGCTAGTTCCTTCTGGAGTGTGCCCTGCACACAACATAACTAATACATTAGTATTCTTCCTTCTTAAAGCATTAATGGGGTCATTCGCCGTCACTTCACATGAATTTATGATCATCGCAAACTCATCAAAAAAATATTTTAAAAATACCAGAGGGTTAAGCACGCAAAACTGAACAAACACATTTTTTCTTTCTGGAACAGGTCTCCGCTCGAGCGCCACTTTGGCCGCTCGAGCGGCCAGTGCAATTTCATCAAACATACTGAAGGGTCGAGTTTTGCGCTCGAGCGGCCATGACCTCCGCTCGAGCGGACAGTGTAATTTCAGAAAACTTGCCGGGAGGTTCATTTCTACGCTCGAGCGGCCATGACCTCCGCTCGAGCGGCCAAAACCCTGAATCGGGGCAGCTCACTTCCAAGACCAAATCTCATTCTCTCATAACCCAAACAAGCTTTACAAGTAAATCTACCATCAATTTAAGGTGCCAACTTATACAATAACACAATCACAATCTTCTTTCTCTTCTAATCATTCACTTCACACACAACTAACCATGAATCCTCCACAAGTTTATACACACACACCCATAGAAGGCTACCTAGCTTTATTCAACCACATGCTTGATTGATCTCATAAAACATCAAGAAAATAGGAGGTAAGTTCTTTTCCATAACTCAATTGGGTTTGCCATCATAAATCAACTCATAAAACTTCCACATCTACCTAAATCTCAAAACATAAAGAGAATTCTTAATCAAGAGTAAGAAGAAGAGACTAGATCAAGAGATGTTTCATACCTTGAGTGCAATTTAATAAATCTTCACAATTTTCCCCCAAAATTTCCTTCCTAGTTGCCTTCCCTTCATTACCCACGTTTTCCCTCTTCTTATTCCCACAAAAGATGAGGCTAAGTCTCAAAATATCTTAACATTGAGATATACATATATATCCATTGACTAATATCTTAAGATAATGACGAAAATTCAATCGTTTAAGCATCCTAAATTGAAATTTCACAGAAAATTCCATTAAAGTTTAAAAATCATGCAGATTTCAGATATCAAATCAATTTCTGACAATTAAGTCTCTAAGGTATCCAATTTCAACTTTAAATCATTTAATTGTGACAGATTGTGTTCGAAGTCAACAGATAGGATGCTATATTTCTAAGTTTCAAGTAATTCCATATAATTCCACATAGGATTTCTCAAGAAGCATTCAAAAACACATAAAATAAGGACTGACAAAATACCAGAAGTACGTACGAGGGTCGGGTTATTACACCCCTAGCATGGAAGGACTTTCCAAGAATGTCATCCAAAACAAGGCTAGTACTTGATACACAAAATAGGGATAATCATTCACGCTTAACAAATACTTTTCAAAACAAGCAAAGCAAAGCTTATCAAAACATTATAACATAGCTTTATTAAAAATACCACTCACATAGTTCTTGGGACGTCGGGATCAAGGCAAAGGTCCAAGTCCTACAAACACATGGCAAAGCCTATTGAATGCACTCTTAAAAACAAGCTTCACATGAATGCAAATGATCTAGGGAAAACATGCTGGAAAACATCTAGGGAAAACATGCTGGAAAACATCTAGGGAAACACATGCTGGAAAACATCTAGGGAAAACATGCTGGAAAACATCTAGGGAAAACATGTTGGGTACCAACCAGGTCTTGGAATGGATGCACAGAAATGATCTAGGCAAAAATGACTTAGCTGGGTGAACCCGGGAGGTCTTGGCCGAGGTCCCACACCTCTTGGCTGAGGTGTGGTTACCTAGGCTTCAGTGTACAGCTGTCTGCCGAGGTGTTACAAGGTGCCGGCAAGGGTGTACCATGGTCGGCCTAGGTGTGCAGTGGTTAACCTAGGTGTGCATGCAAGATAAACTAACGTGCAAGTGATCATGCAAGGTAGGCCAAGGTGAGATACGATGCTTGGCCTAGGTGTGTGATCTAGGCAAGAGTGGTCTCGGTGATCACACCTAGGGAAATGAAGCCTGGAAATCTGGGTTTCCTCCTTGAAGAACATGAAAAACATGAGCATGAAGAACATGAATGCTAAAATCATAACTTATTATTACAGGATCTGGGATTTCATGCTATGAGTTTGAAAACATGGACCTTGGTACCCATACTTGAAGATCATATGAAAACAAACACGAAAACATGCATCTTGATACAAACTTTCGGATCAAAACATGGTTTTCTTCAAGAACACATGAATATCACTTTCTCTTTCTAAAACCGAACTTCAAAGCAATGCATGGTTCATGAAACATGCTAGATCATGTAATGCGATTAGATCAACATAAAGAATAATAAGAGTAGATCACGAATCTAACCTTAAAACGCGGATCTAACGGTTCGATCTCTAGGGATCAAGCTTGGAAATCTACTCCTCTCTCAAGAACTCTTCTTCCTCTTCCTAGAGCTTCTCTCTCTACCTAGAACAAAGATATAGAAATGATAGGTTTTCTCTCTCTATCGGCTGATTTAACTCTCTGCTGGGACACGTGGCACTACCGGATTGGTTCTCCTTAAAAGCTGATTGAAAGACATGACATGTGTAAGACAAAGTGTATACAACAAGCTAGATGACATGGGCACTCCGGCAGGTAATGATCTCGGCTAAGGACATAGGCTTCAGTAAGTAAGGTCTCAATGATCTTGGCTAGGAAGGATAACACTTGGCCAAGCTGTGCCACACCTCGGCCTAGATGTGCCACACCTTGGTCTAGGTCATTCCAGTCCCGGAACAAGATCACTACATGCAAGGATCAAAGATCTAGGATGCCTAGATGATAACATCTCGGCCTAGGTGATGCACACCTCGGCCTAGATGATGACATCTTAGCCAATATGCCTAGGTGATGGTGGAGGTCAACCAAAGTGGTTCTAAGATGGTCCTAGGTGTAAGAGGTTCAAAGGTGTGACCTAGGCTTGAGATGACCTAGGCTTGGCATGACCTAGGCTTAACATGACCTAGGCTTGGCATGACCTAGGCTTGACATAACCTAGGCTTCAGACAGCAAGGAAGGGACAAAGCATGCATACAACACTTAGGCAAATCACATAAGCACAAAACAAGACAGGGACCTTTACTTAGGAAAAACAAGTCAAAGTCTACAAATGCAAGCTTAACAAGACGAAATCATGCAAATGCACATGAACATGACTAAGATACGAATGTGAGTTATTACACCGAGGTTTTGGTCGTGGCGGACGTCACGGCCGAGGTCGGGGTGCGGGCAGAGGCAGAGGTCGAGGTCCAGTTGTAGATCGTGATACAATTGCACCAGATGATGGAGTTTCACAGCTCACAGCAGTATCCGATCTTCGGCCACAGACAGGATCAAGGGCAGCACATGTAGTAGAGGGGGGGTCACACTCACAGGCTCCACAGGATACGCATTTACGATTGGGGGAGCCAGATATTCAGAGAGTCTACTGCAGGAGACCGAGGAGGGAGGTCCACGATCGGGGTTGTGGGACTGGGGGCAGGTTAGGGCATTAGCGGGTGTGATATGGAGTGTATAGTTTATTTTATTTATAGTTTTTGTTATAGTTTTTGTAAATCAAACATGTACAGATGATGTAAATGTGTCATACTTATTTATTCGAAAAATATAGTTTTACAATTTTTTATTCTTACTTGTTTTGATGATTTCCATAAAAATGAAAAGGAAAACAGAAAAAAAAAAAAAAAAAAAAAGGATAAGAATTGATAGGATTTTATTAACGAGGGAGATTGGAGGACCACTTGTGTTGCTACAGGTTAGTAAAAATTGCATACAAAAAAAATATGGGAAAAAAATGTAAACATTGCATAATGGATAGTTGTGGCGAGAAATATGAATAAAAAGGAAACAAAATAAATATCTAAACAAACACATAATTTTGTTTTCCCTTTTCTTTCACTTTTCTGAATGATTGCATTCACTGTCTTTTTTTCATGTACAAAGCAATGATAACCAAACAAAATGTAGACATATATATTTGTTGTTCATCTAGCTTAAACGTGTATTTCAACTATTTGTAGTTCATTAAGTATCATTATTATATTCCACATCAATAATGCATGAAATCATGAAAGTATAGTTCAAGTAGCGTTCTTCAAAATAACAATAACGGACAGAAAGTAAAGGTAGAATTACAAGAACTATTCGAAAACAATTGAAATATCTCCCTTCATTGATAAGTCGTGGATAAGCATTACAAATTGCATGCATTACAGAAATGGTTTGGTCGTTCATCCAAACAATTTCATTCATTATCATCATCATCTGGCATCTCAATATCAGATTCATACATAACATCCATGCTCCAGGCGAAGTACTGGTGTGCATCATCCATTAACACATCTTCGGCACGCTCATTTGCGGTCTTCATTAGTCTGGACCTTTGCAAACGTTGGGTCATGCGATTAACCTCGTCGCGGATACGATGCAATGCCCTTTGCAACAACTGTGGAGTGTCAGTTGGCATACGCATGGCTAACCGGCGAGGAAATTTAAGATTAACTTCACGACATAGCTCAACGAGAACGTTTGCTCGAGTTTTGAGAAATTCCCACTCAGCTCTCATGGTATTGACGATGGCACGTGAGTAACGCAATTTTGGATTTAATGGGTATTCAAATTCATCTCCATCTGCAACCCAATAGCGACCCATTGCTGAATATAGATCAACCACCGTATATCTCATGATGATATCGATCGAAATAGCTGTAAAACTTTTGTTGTGGTATGATGCGATATTTATACCATATATACACATGGTAGTTGTATGTATGAAATTATTGTAAACAACTACGCATCAGAGTTATCACGTCAACTTTTATGACCTGAACAACTATGCATCAACTTGATAGGAGTTGTCACTTCGACTTTTATGAATTACATAATTTATTGTTATTTCAAAATAAAAAGTAAAAACATAAAAAAAAAAAAAAGTAAAAACGTCTGAATTAGTCAAATTGCTTAAAATATTTAAAAAAATCAGTAAAAACTTTGGAAAAAAAACACGAAAATTAAGAAAGTAAAATTTTCTGAAAAATATTTTATGAAAAATGAAAAGAACCAAGCTGATCAACCGACTAAACGTCTGAATTAGTCAAATTTCTCTGCCTGAAATTTTTTTAAAAAATAAATGTGAAATTACAATTTAAAAATCTTTAAAATATTTTTAAATTTTTTGAAATATTTTTTCACAAATTTGTTTTACTTTTTAGGTATATTGACATATTTATTAATTTATTGTTATTTTGTTATGACACCCCCTCAAAATTTTAATGAATTGCATAATTCACAAGGGCACAGTAGGTATGATACGATAATAAATTATAGCTCGGCGCAGTGATGCGTCCAACATTTCTCGGTGATGCTCGCCAGTGACTTGAACAGATGTAATAATTTGGATGCTTTGTTTTTTCCTCAAATGCTATGTGACTTTGTGCAGCGATGCAGTGATGCATCTGACTTTGTACAGCGATGCAGTGATGCATGTGACTTTGTGCAGTGATGCAGTGATGCATGTCACTTTATGCAGTGATGCAGTGATGCAGTAATGCATGTGACTTTCTGATTTTGCCATGCTTATATAGTTTGTGACTTTTTTCCTCACATTACGTGATGCATGTGACTTTCTGCAGCGCAAATAAATGCTTTCTTTTTTTCTCACATTTCAAAATTCATTTAAGTCACATCAATACGACCACATGGCAATAGTGTTGATAAACAATTATGTGATGGACTGAAGGAGTAAAGTGTAATTTACCGAATATAAAAAGAAGCAGAAAATGCAAAGAGGAGAAAATGGGATGACTGTGAAGTTCATTAAGTGAAAATAAGATAAAATATAGGCTGCAAAGTTCCAATCATGTTTACATATCAGGTGACCATTTTATTATTTCGGTGAAAAAAACAATGATAGTTTTGCAGGTCAAAGTGAGTTGGACGGTTGTGTATTTACTTGCACTCTGTTTCATAGTTGTTTATGAAGAATATTACTTTAAAACAAAGAAAATTTAAGCATTTAATTTCATTTATAATTTTTTGAAAACACCAATTTGTACTGAAATCGTCAATTCCAAGTGACTACTTACTGTATTAAAAAAATAAGCATGAAAAAATAGTTTCATGTGGCGATGTGACAACTCACTGCATGTTGTTTTATTTGACAACTCACTGCTCGAATATGAAGGGATTGCATTATCATCCTCTGGCCGACAATTATGATTTTATGTGACAACCACGTCCGTGACTACATAACAGGTACACAAAGTCACGGGTACTTAGGATTGCATGAAATGAATAACATAAAATAATATCACGGGTATCACTTCTTCCATAGTGCCCCAGCATGCATTATCGTCACTAGATCATCTCTAGTTAACCCTCAGTATGATGTCTATAAATAGCGACACCCCCAATATGATGTTTGTTCAAGTCATAACAATAGTAATATATCTACAATTATTATTATTATTTGTTTGTTTATTTTATGAACAATGTCTTCAACAGGTGCAGGAAGTTCACGCCGGCAAAGAAATCCGAAAGTGTGGCTGCTGCCTCCATTTACTTATGACTACAAGAGCGAAAAGTACTCGAGTCCGAAGGATTATTATGCTGGTATCCGAGCAGAATGGACGTTCAGGGTAACGGAGCAAGAAGGATTGTTTAATGATCTACGTAACTTTGGGGCACCGATACCTCATTGTCGTTCATTGAGCATGGCTAGACGAAATGTGAGTGACTATGAAAAAGCAGTTAGCAGAATTAAGAAGGAGAACAACAGAATGTTGATGCGGAGATGTCGACATTTCATGCTTCAGCTAGCCATCGAAATGGCAGAAGCAAGCAACAGAGATTTGACAGTGATTGAGTGAAATAATGTCTTAAACAATGAAAAATATCTCTCTAACTACTACATGTCAGATGAGGAATGAGAAATCAAACACCTTTATCTTTCATATATGTTTGTATGTTGTCTCATATCTTCGTTACTGGAGTGTAAGACAATGTTGTTGTTCATCTAACGTACGAATGTATTTCAAGTATTTGTTTTATGAACCTGAAGTTTATGAAATAACTACATTTACAACTGTACATTTATTAGTTCATGACTTTCTTTATTGAATTGCAATGAGTTAATGAATGTTCTGGATTAATGAATGGATTAATGTATGTTGAATTATGTGAATACTTAAAACACATAAAACAGAACAGGTAGCTCGGTGAAAAGCTTCCCTTAACTGGGGCTCGTGAAATAGGGATCCTGTACGTAAAGAATGTCAATCTCCATCAGGAAAGAAGAAAGAGTCGCCTTCTAATTCCTGGAAGTCCAGTCAAAATGATGACTCTGGTAAGGAATGGGGGGTTGACAGATAACTAAACTTGGGGGGCTGGACAAACAAGCTCAAAGCCAAGTGGTTGGTCCAGTTGGGGGACTAATAAAGTTCATACAAACGAACTACCGCCTTCAACAACACATAAAACAAAACAGGTAGCTCGGTGAAAAGCTTCCCTTAACTGGGGCTCGTGAAATAGAGATCCTGTACGTAAAGAATTTCAATCTCCATCAGAAAAGAAGAAAGAGTCGCCTTTCAATTCCTGGAAGTCCAGTCAAAATGATGACTCTGGTAAGGAATGAGGGGTTGACAGATAACTAAACTTAGGGGACTGGACAAACAAGCTCAAAGCCAAGTGGTTGGTCCAGTTGGGGAACTAAATTTAAAACCCAATTGGTTTTACTTGATTTGCTTTTCAAAATCACTATTTACAATTAATTATACACAAACAGATTGTTTTCTGTGCCTTTTTCAAGAAATTGATGATTCTCTTAGTATAGAATAGCAATCAACGCAAGGCCAAAAATGTAAGAAACTTGATTTGTACCCAAATGACAACAAATAATTCAAATAGTCATACTTTTCAATGAAATACACGAACATTTGGTCGTAACAACGAATGATGCATAGCTAAGTGAAACACAACATTGCCTACATAAGTTTCATTTTTTGTTACAGTCTCAATTCAAAAAGTCACATGGCAACAGTGAATTCACTGATTTACCTTACAGTGAGCATGCCATTATTTTGTCCGTATATGTAGATGGATTGTCACGGCATGTGACTTGGTGCACATGCTTTAGTTTTCTCGATTTTTTGCTCGATTTTTTTATTTCAGTGACAACTTATTTCTTATTAATATATGTGGGATTCTCAATTCAGAAAGTTACATGGCAACAGTGAATTCACTGATTTACCTTACAGTGAGCATGCCCTTATTTTCTCAGTATATGCAGATGGATTGTCAAGTCATGTGACTTGGTGCATAGGCTTTGGTTTTCTCGATTTTTTGCTCGATTGTTTTATTACAGTGACAACTCAACACCAATTTGATATATGTGGGATTCTCAATTCATAAAGTCACATGGCAACAGTGAATTCACTGATTTACCTTACAGTGAGCATGCCCTTATTTTCTCGGTATATGCAGATGGATTGTCAAGTCATGTGACTTGGTGCATAGGCTTTGGTTTTCTCGATTTTTTGCTCAATTTTTTTATTACAGTGACAACTCATCTCTTATTGATATATGTGGATTCTCAATTCATAAAGTCACATGGCAACAGTGAATTCACTGATTTACCTTACAGTGAGCATGCCCTTATTTTGTCGGTATATGTAGATGGATTGTCAAGTCATGTGACTTGATGCACAGACTTTGGTTTTATCGATTTTTTGCTCGATTTTTTTATTATAGTAATTCTCAATTCAGAAAGTCACATGCCAACAGTAAATTAACTTATTTACCTTACAGTGAGCATGCCCTTACTTTGTAGGTATATGCAGATGAATTGTCAAGTCACGTGACTTGGTACACAGTATTTGCTTTTCTCTGTTTTTTCATTCTAGTGACAACTCATACCTTGTTCGTATATGTGGGATTGTCATGCAGGGGCATCTTTCTAAAGCTGTTCATAACCAACTATATAAACGACTAAAGGTGAAGACACAACCTTACAACTCATTTCGCCCTACGAAATTATCATTCATTTGTTTTAAAAAATTAGCATGGCTACATGGTTCATGGGAGGGAGTGGGAATCGCAGAGGTGGTAGGAACTTGCAAAGGGATGACAGTTCACGACGAGGAGGAGGAAGGGGACGTGGCAATACTGAAGACGATTCATGGGAGGGAGTGGGAATACCTATTTTAGATTATGCTTGTGGTTATCGTGATAGGTTTGGGAAGCGACATTTTTTGATGCCCAAGTATTATCCAGTTCAATCCATCAGATAATCAAACAGGATATGGTTTAGCAGACGCTAGACTTCTGAAGTAGCCCGCATTATTTATAGAGCGAGTGCAAATGGAAAGATTATGTCGGGAAAATCGACTGAATGTGCCAAAAGCACGTTCTGTTGAGATCCAAAAGGAAGATCCTGATAATGTTGATCGACTATGTGAAAGACTACAACGTGAGATTTCTCAAATGCGCCGTAGGTTAGCCCGCGATATGCAGCTATACATAGTTAAGAAGGATGCCCAGAAGAACAGAACAGAACAGAACCAAATGTTGCGGCTATCAAGGGTATTATGGAGGATCCTGAGCTTGTCTCTGACGCTGAGCTTTCGGATTATTCAGACTCTGAGCCACCTACCGATTTAAGCGCGAATTAGGTGTTAATGTCTACACTTCGGCAATATTAGGTCATGCATTAATATGTAATGTCTGTGTTAGACTAAGTGTTTCCGTAATGAGTTTGTCAGATTGTCTGGCTAATATTTGTCTGTCTAACTGTTATGTTTATGTATGTATTGTGTGTTCAGTTCATGGTGTCCAGAATGCATTGTTGTCGGAAACTTATGTCTGTACTATCTATGTATTTTTGTAGGAGACTTATGTGTTTTTTCCTTAAGGTTTTCTGAATTACATTATCACCTTCTAACTCAAAACAAAGACAACAGAAAAAAAAAATTTATTTAAATGAAAACGGCTTTAGTAAAGCCAAAACAAATTTCTGATAACACCTTCTAACCTAAAACAAAGACAAGAGAAAAAAATAAAAAATAAAAAACTTTACATGAAAACAGCTTTAGTAAAGCGAAAAGAAATTTATGAATTACATTATCACTTTCTAACCCAAAACAAAGACAAAAGAAAAAATATATATATATATATTTAAATGAAAACGGCTTTATTAAATCCCAAACAAATTACTGAATAACACCTTCTAACCCAAAACAAAGAGAAAATTAAAAAAAAAAATTTACATCAAAACGGCTTTACTAAAGTTCAAAAAATTTATGAATTACATTATCACCTTCTAATCCAAAACAAACACAAGAAAAAAACAAAATAAATTTACTTTAGTAAAGCCAAAAAAAAAATGCTGAATTACACATTCTAACTCAAAATAAAGACAAAAGAAAAGAAAAAAAATTAACATGAGAACGGTTTTAGTAAAACAATTTTAACCCAAAAAATTATTCTGAAATACATTATCACCAAAACAATGACAACAGAAACAAAAAAAAAAAAAATACCAAAAAAAAAAATTTCTTCTTCAGAGTTCAGTTAAACTGAAACTAAATAATTGGTGTAAAAAGCGTGGTTCACAAACACGTTTTTACAAGAAAATTTTTTTTGCCAAAAAGCGTGGTTCATAACCATATTTTCAGAAGAAAAAAAATTTCAGCTAAAAGCGTGGTTCGTAACCACGATTTCAGAAGAAAATCTTTTTTGGTTAAAAGCGCGGTTGTGAACCGCGCTTTCAGAAGAAAAAAAATTTAAGTTAAAAGCGTGGTTTAAGTTAAAAGCGTGGTTTAGAACAGCGATTTCAGAAGAAATTTTTTTTAATTAAAAGCGCCTTTTGTAACCACGCTTTAGTAATTAAAAATGCATTTGATTGTGAACCACGTTTTAGCCTACTTTAAAAATCCTTTCAAAACTAGGTTTAGTTTGAGAATTGTATTGATAATTTGGCTTACTTAAGGAAATGGTCCAAAAAATTGGATTGCTAGGGTTTCAAAATCATCACCGTCAATACAATCTTTACCTCTAAATCCCTCTCGCGCCTGTCTGTCTCTCTCATGGTGACTCTCTCTCTCTCTCTCACACACACACGCACACATGCCTCTGCCCTCCTTCCACACTATCTTTCTTGCTTTGTCTCCATAGCCGTCGGGTACAGGAGCATCACCGCCATCGCACCAATGTCGATCCACCATTGGAGCATTACCCCGGGTATGTATCTCTCTCTCTCTCTCTCTCTCTCTCTCTCTCTCTGTTTTCTTCCAGTCGCATACCTTCACACAAACCCAGCCCCAAATTGACGCATCTACCGCCATTGAGTTTAATCCAGATTCCTCCTCCACCATGAACAACCACCACCAGCCCCATTTTGCCTTTTATCCCTGCTTCTCTCTCTCTCTCTATATATATATACATATAATTGTTATATGAATTTGGCTATGGTGAGAGTATGCGGATGACCGGTTCGATGAAATTCCAAAATGGGTTTTGAATTAGTGAAATCATGATAGTCTGTTGGATGACCTGGGTTTGGACTGGTTTATAAACTAGTCCGTAGAGGACTAGTTTCTCGGCATCCTTTGTTGTTGGAGGCACTGATTTGGCCTTCTCAGCAAGAGCAGTATGCATATCGCAATATAAGTCAAAACTTATTAAAAAATTCAAACAAAATAAACGACATAGGAATTACATAAGTCAAAACTGACAAACAAAAAAAATGTCTGTTAATTTTCTGTTGAGTGTGAGTACTTGATTTCCAGTATAATCAAATTAATAGTAACATGAAAAGAGAAAATCTCTCCCTCCTTTGTTGAGTTTGAGCTATATTTTGACCTCCAAAGGATGATTACAGAATCACGCTGCTAATTTACTAGTGTGAGTTTTATGTGCTAGCCAGTTTAAAGCCATATTAACCACTGTAACATATGAATGGTTCAGCCATATTGATTTCTTCCACAGCATGATAACATCTCTCAATGAATAGGCTTATGATTTTCCAATATTTTAGGCATAATACTAAGTAGCACCCACTAATATATGATTTCACCATCACTTTTTTTAAGAGAGATCTTTTAGGAACTCATACAAACTCACCGACATCCATCAAAATTACTTCTTTGTTCAGCAAAGAGAAGAGTTCATCAATCACTTGTTTTAAAACTAGTTTCATGCAGACCAGGGCATTTTTTGTAATTAAAAAAAAATCAAATCACTGCTAATATAGATATACTAAGTCTTATAGTAGTCATCATTAAACATATTTGTCGCTGAGTCATCTATAAAATAGTAAAAGTGAAGTTTTCTAAATGTAGCTTCCTTTCTTATCTCCAAAGTTGCCAAACGATGTTCACAACTTGTTAAGAAGTCTTACTACTCTCATGGGATTCGACATTTTTTAGTATCAACAGCCACTCAATAACAGAACCTTCTCCTAGGAATGTTGGATAAAGAGCTTATATAAGCTTTAAATCACTCAGTTACAGCTATCAAACATGGTGGTACATTAAGTGTGATCCTCCATCACATTTTGCCAGCCACAACATTACTCACAGGGTTTCAAATTAAGTATAGCTATCAAACATTTTTTAGTATCAGCAGCCACTCAATAACAGAACCTTCTCCTAGGAATGTTGGATAAAGAGCTTATATAAGCTTTAAATCACTCAGTTATAGCTATGAAACATAGTGGTACATTAAGTATGATCCTCCACCACATTTTGCCAGCCACAACATTACTCACAGGGTTTCAAATTCCCCAATTAAGCAGAAAGTTAATTTTTGACACCCTAATATCACAGCCACATAATATTGGTAACCTTTGGTCGCGGCTTGGGTTCTAAATTCTCTTTGATGCAGTAAGAAATTTGTTTAGGTACCTTCACTCTAGTCCAGGATTTGGATTGAAGAACTGAGGCTGAAGAGGATATGGATTGAATTCTTAACAGTACACTTTTAGTCCCATTTTGCAACTTCAAGTCATGGATTTTGAAGAACTGAGTGGCAGATGTGAACACATAATAGATGCTATTAGAAAATTCTGTTTTCCCTGCTGTGCTTGTGTAGGAAAGCATGCCTTCTGCATCAACAATCTCTATCATAAATATTACTCATTAAAAAAAAAAAAAAATCGTGGTTTTGACTAATAATACATCGAAGGTTCTCTTTTTCTCTTCCTTCATTATTAGCCCTGCCCTTTGCCCCTCTAGTTTGTAGCTGCCTTTTTCTTACTGCTTTTGTTTTTTTGTTTTTTTTTTGGGTTTAATTTGATGTCCTAACTGCTTCTAGTTTTTAGAAAACTTACAAACTCAGTTTGTCAATTCCTTCTAAGGTAATGAGAATTGAAAACATCCTTCAGTTTTGCTTCATAGCATTTTATGTGTTTTAATTACTTTTATGTTTTTTAGTTTTATATCATTTTAGAATGTGCATTGTCGGGAAGGACTGACTTGTTAAATCTTTTTCCTAACTCTTTTTTGTTTGAGAACTATTATATATCACTAGATAATTTAAGCATTTTTTTTTCACCTTCTACGTAGATTATGCAACAAATGTTATATGTACATATAGGACATTAATATTCTTATTTCCCTTTTTGTTTTGTTCATATATCCCAATTGTTTCTAGTCTATAATAACTTCGAAGCTGATTTTAAACTTCCTATTAATGTAGCAAAGTTAACCTTTACCGACTAACCAAAGTTTAGTAGCCAAACGTTTCACTTTCGGCGACCAAAAATAGTTTAGTTGCCAATACTATCACCGACAGGGTATAGGCGACGACCTTGGCGACAGAAAAATTTAGTCGCTAATTAGTTTCGGCGACCAAAAATGGGACTTTTGGCGACCAATATTTTGGTTGCCAAAACTGTCATTTCCTGTAGTGACAAAATTTTAAAAATAATAAATAAATAAATAAAGTAGATTCAAATAAGAAAAAATATTAAAAAAGAATTACAAATTAATGAGAAATTTTGCAAATATTAATAAAAAAAATAATGAAAATTATAATTTTTTTCATAAATATAGTTTTTTTCCCTTCT
The DNA here is from genome assembly GCA_036172215.1 of Camellia granthamiana. Classification (NCBI taxonomy): domain Eukaryota; kingdom Viridiplantae; phylum Streptophyta; class Magnoliopsida; order Ericales; family Theaceae; genus Camellia; species Camellia granthamiana. The sequence continues at coordinate 93,690,785 of CM069907.1, forward strand.
AAGGGCTAGTTTGGCATGTACTAAATAAGCCAAAAAGTCAAAAAGTCACTATCTTATTTAAGTCACATCATCTTATTTAAATCACATCACCTCTCTAACACATCACATCAAACCCAACCCAAACCCACCAATAAGTCAAAAAGTGCACTTTTTTAGGATATCCCAAACCAACCCTAAATTCCACTTGGACCCTCCAAATAATCGGACCCTAACCCATCAAAAGTACAGTCGATGGATCAATCAATGGCGGTTCCAAGTTCCAACCAAGGGCTGAAATTAGGACCCTTTTGTAGGTCACCCATTTCTGTTCCCAACCTAGATACACAAACACAAATTTAGAGAAAGAAAGACGAAGCGAAGATTGAGAAGAGAGAGAGAAGATGAGCAGTGGTAGTAGTACTAGTAGCAGTACGAGACCCGTACCTAGAAGAGAGAGCCCATGGGGCACTCCCGAGGGAGATCATCGGCAGCCAAAGGCCCACAGATGCAATGATCGAGCTGAAGATGTCATCCAAGTAAGCTTTCTCTTCCCCATAAAACCCTTGTTTCCAAGTAATTTTTGTGTGCGGATATGATATATGTCATGTGTACCTTCTATTATTATGATTGAATTTGATAGTCGAATCTATTATATTTATGTTGGGTATATAAATTGGTGGAAGGTAGTGCAGCATTGTGCCTATTGGCATACAAAAAATTCTCCTTTTTAACATATATGTTTCATATACACTATTTGATTAGAGAACGGGTATGGGCAATGTGGGTTGGTGTTCAATGTTTGAATTGGGGCATCCGAAGAACTAGTTTTGGGTTTTAATGCTCTCATTTGTTTTGTGCTTTGCAATGTGTACTGAGTCAAAGTTTTGTGTTTGGTTGTAATTTGAGCTTTTTATTTTTAGCAAGTCTAGAACAATTGAATTGATTTAAGTGACAAGTAAATTCATTCTGATAAAATAAAAAAAAATAAAAAAAACAGTTTTTCCCCATTTTTTAAAAATCAATCCTGTGCATGTAGATTATACAAAATCAAGTAATTTTTACTTATACTCTCTGATGAGAGATTGATGAATCTCAAATGATTTGTTACCTGATGATATTATGTTATGAGTTGTCGGAAATTTTGTCTGATGATATCCTTATTCCAATGTGCTCTTTTTTAACAATTTTTTTTTTGGTTATATATGATGGATGAACCATTAATACTAAGATGCATCGAAAGAGTATAAAAGGAAATGTCAATTACAGAAGGCTTGAACCTCCATAAGGGAAAAAGGTAACTACTACTAGGCAAGAAAGTAGAAAGAAAGCAGAAGGATCTGTTTAAGCTTATGAGCCTAGAGTACTTCCCCTTGTACTTCCCCTTCAAAATTATGCAGATTTATCAAGACCCAAAATGTGATTACTACTCAAAACTTCTTGAATTATGCCGCTTTACAATGTTTCTAATTCACTCAAACTTAACCAGAAGAACACAGTTTTAAGGAATTAAGGTATGATTTTTCCAATCAACTAGGATGTGGCTAGACCTTCAGAAAAGGATCACTGCTTTGAATTTGTAGTAGAAAACTATGATAATAGGGCTGTTGTACTTATGAAAAAGATTGATTTCTCATTTATTTGATGATCCAGTGGATTCTTCTTTAACCATATGAAACTTGAAAAAGTAGTGCTATGGAGAAGTTTTTTCTGGCCTGTCATCATTAATAGGTGTTTCTCCAAAGAATTAGTGCACTAGGGTTTTGGGGTTTGACACCGATTGATATATCTTTTAGAAACTTCTTTGAGGGTGATGCCTGTAAGTGTGGCAAAAGGGGACTGTATGAAGGTGTCTTTCAAAAAAATCCTAGTTGTTGAGGAACCCTTTTCGGGTGGGGTTGTGTTTTCTAAAGTTATATAGTGTAAAGGTTATAGTCTTAGAAATCTTTTTAAAGGTTCACACAAAACATGCGTCAAGGCTTATATGATTAAGTATGGGTCTTCCTAGGCATACTCCTCGGGAACAAAAGGCATTATAGTGCTTCTGTAGTTGTTTCATTAGGACCATCCCTCATTTGGTTGGATTTTTAGTTTATTTTTATCTTTAGAATTTATTTACTGTATCTTTTATCTATTTTTAAAGAATATCATCTGAAAATTCTTAAAATCATCAAGTGAAGGACTAACTCTTTGTGGGCTCAACTACATATCAAACTCTTAAATTTGTCCTTCGCCTTCTTGTCAATTGACTCAACTCCTTAGAAGCATGAAAGTCTCTTTTCCCAAATGCTCCACATAAAGGGCTCCATTCCTTAGTTCGATTCTCCTTCTACTTACTCTACTTCCCACCAACTTTGAAATAACTCAGCCACCACACCTGGAAAACACCCAGTCTGCATGAAACTAGCCCAGAGCAATTCCACACCTCCCTAGCCACTTTACTAAGGGAGATGGTCCTCTAACTCCGTCGCCTCCTTGCACTTTGAACTTCAATTTAGGGGAACATGTCGTCTTCAAATGCAATTGTAAATTTACAAAATCTTCTTGAGAGCTACAATCCACACGTAAAACCTACCTTGAAAGGGACTTTAAAAGTTCATACCCTTTTCAATGACAAAGATTCTTGTGTAACAGTTTGTAGTATTTCTTAGCTTCATACTGTTGGACTTGCATGCTACCAGTGTTAGAATTAGTATTATTTTAGCTGGATGTTGTACAATATTTTGCTAGAGTTAATCGACCTTCTTGATTGAATATGTTATGCTGGTTTTGGCATTTATATTAGCCATTACCTAAACACATACACACACAGGGAACCCCAATGCAAAGAAGTGGAGGATCAAACTCATCTTTTTATGTTGAGGTCGCATGTCTATTTATCGTGGAAGTCTTCTAATATTTCATATTGTCTTTTTCAAAGTTTTCTTAAAGTTTTCCTATCAAGCCCCTATTTTATAATTTTGATTCCATATCACATTTCGGCCTTCATTGTCGTTTTCCATTTTTGCTTCGGTTGCTGGCAACCACGGAATAAAGTAGAAGTAAGTTCATTTATAGAAAATTCAATATGACCGCATTGCAAGGAGGCGAAAATAACCAATCATGATTAGATGTGCAAGGAGATGGTAGACATCCCAAACGAAACACTATGTTTAAGTGGAAACAGATTATGACTATTTGACCTTTGTCAGCATGTAGTATGATGGGCTTGTAGTTGAAGGTTCACTATTAAGTTTATGCTCAATTTTAGTACATTTTGAGTTAATTTCAGTCGTGTTCTGTGTAGGCGTGCTTTGAAGGTAACCCATTTAGGACAATTCCTGGTCCTTGCAAGCTCTTCTGGCAATGCATGCGCTCAAAACCTGGGTATGTTTTCTTTCATTCGGATGACTTATCCCAATTTTTTTTTTTTTTTTTTTTTTTTTTTCATTCACTTATACTATAGTACTATGTAGCACGGACACGGGACACGACACGGATACGTGAAAGCAATTTTTCAAAAAATAGGGGACACGACACGCTGAGGACACATTTAATATATATAATTTTATTTATTTATTATATGTCTAAAATAAAAATAAAATCATTAATTCTTATCCAATCAAAATAATAATAAAATTAATAAATATATTTTTTTAAAAAATTAATAAAAAATGAGTGTTTTTAAATAAAAATAATTTATTTTATGAATTTAAGTTTAACATAAAAATAAGGATAAAGAAAAAAGAAAAAAGAAAAAAAAAGAGGGGGAGAGAGAAACGTTGAATCAAAAGAGAAGAAAAAAATATAAAAGAGAAAAGATAGAGGAAAGAGAAAGTGAAGTCAAAAAGGCAGAGGGAAAGAGAGTCAGAAAAGGGAGAGACGAAAGGGAGGAGGAGAGGAAGAAAATGAAGAGGAGAAGAAGAACAGAGATGATGGAGACAGAGAAGACGAAGAGAAGAAGGAGAAGAAGAGAAGAAGAAGAATACCTCAGCTTCAGCTTCTTGGATCTGAACAGGTTAGCTTCTCTCCCTCGATCTCTTTTTCTCTTTCTCTGTCTTCTCTTCTCCCTCGATCTCTCTTTCTCTGTCTCTCTCGATCTCTTTCTCTCTTTCTCTGTCTCCCTCGATCCCTTTCTCTTTCTCTGTCGATCAAGGATAACAATTAGGGCTTCTTCGATCCACCTCACGAGTGTCCGAAAAGTGTCCCGCCGTGTCCATGGCGTGTCCGACTAGAAGATTTCAAAAAAAAAAAAGGAGACACCTTAGAGACAGTGTCGGACACGTGTCTACCGTGTGTCCGACGCGTGTCCGTGTCCGACACGTGTCCGACACTCGTACGCAGAGCCTGGGAACGTGTCGGTGCTTCATAGCTATAGTACATTCTTTTGATATACTCATGAAGCATCTTAGATTATGTCTTCTTTAATCTTCAGAATTTTCTAATTGGTCACTGAAAGCTTTTCGTTGGCAGTTAATCACATAGAATACCAGATATGTAGATTATAATTTGTTAGAAGTTGCTTCATTGACCAAAATTTCCATCGCACAATAATTTGAAGTCTTTTCTACTTTTTGAGATAACTCATTGCTTAATTCTAATTTCAATTGTTCCATTACATTCTGAAGTAATTGTTGCTGCTGATCAATTGATTGAATGTTTGATGTACAGTGAAGAACCAACGGAACCATTCTACTATTTGCAATTGGACCCACCAACAAGAGAAGTGAAGCTTGAGTGATGCTCGTCTCCAAATGCCATATATCTGCTTTTAGGTTGGACCCTTATGTCCTCTGAATTTCGAGTTTTGTTATTGTTGCCTGATATGCTAATATGGCATATATTTTGGCCTTCAAGTTCAAAATAATATGATTTTTCACATTGTGGTGGAAAAGCTTGTTCTGAGTAAACTAGTCGATTGATGACACTTTTAAATCTTCCTTTGATAGGCATCACTTGTGACCATTCAAATTCCCTCTAGCTTACTTACATTTTCTCCCCCAACAAGTCAGTGTGTCTTTTACAATCCCACTTATTTTCAGAAGATGCATCATGTCCTCAACTGAAACACATATAGAGTTGTAAATGAGCTGAGTCGAGCTAAGTAGTAGGTTATTCAAACTTGATTTAAAAACTTATCAAGCTTCCAAAATATGTTCAAGCTTGGCTTGTTTACCTTTCAAGCCAATCTCAAATGAGTTTTGATTGAGCTGATAATGAGCCGAACTCAAGTAGCTTGATTTTTATAATATATACAAGCTTATTGAGCTCAGTAATAGGTTGAATGAAACAGAGTTATTCTTACATGGAGATGTGGGCTCCTGAGCCTGTATCATCCTCTTCATTATATTCAAATGAAACAACTCTGAATATTCACTAGGAACAGACAATTAATACGAACCCTGTGAACCGGTTGATTTCAATCGTCTTACTTAGGATCCAAGCTTTGAATATTTACCTTTCAAGCTGATCTCAAAAGAGTTTCGATTGAGCTGATAACGAGTAGAACTTAAGTAGCTTGGTTTTCATAATATATATAAGCTTATTGAGCTGAGTAATAGGTTGAATGAAACAGAGTTATTCTTACATGGAGATGTGGGCTCTTGAGCTTGTATCATCCTCTTCATTATATTCAAATGAAACAACTCTGAATATTCATTGGGAACAGACAATTAATAAGAACCCAGTGAACCGGTTGATTTCAATCTTCTTACTTAGGATCCAGAAATTTCCTACTCTACTTACAAACCAAATAGTTTTAATCCCAAGCAAGATCTAGAAATCGATGATGGGTTCTCCGATTGTGAGGTTTTGCTCAGGAGCCCATGGTAGGTTGAACAGCTTTGCCGTGATGAACTTGAAGATCTTGTTCACATTAATGTTGTAGGTTGCTCTTGAAAAGAAAAGTGTTGCATTCAGGGCTCTTGCATATGCTCTTGCTTGTTAACAACAATACCCACATGTTAAATACTTTCTGATATTGGATTTAGGGTTTAGGTGGGAACAACGAACTGCTGTTCTTCTCAAAATAGATTATTGGAAAGGTTTGGTATTGCTCGTTTTTTTGGGAATTGATATTGAGACCTTGTGTGTTTCTGAAAATTATTTGTTGGAAACATATTAGTTTTAGGAAAGCCTTATAAATTGTTTCATGAATTTTTGAAAATTGTTTCTACACAAAAATGAAAATGAAAATTGTTTTTGAAACTTTTCATTATTTTTGTTTCTAAGGTGGTGTTTGGGAAGGAAATGAGTTGGGTTTTTTCTCATTTTTTCTACTAAAAGACAAAAATTTTGCAAAATCAAAAAAAGTACATCCAAACAAAATATCACATCCAACCTCATAATCATTTCACTTTTTCTCTCACAAACATCACATTTAACTACAAAAAAACCCAACTATCTTCTCAAACACAAAAAATTTTTTATTCAATAATATCCTACATCTAATAAAATCTACATAAAAACCCACTTTCCAAACACCATCTAAATACACGAAATTAAATCTTTTTGAAAATAATACTGAACAGGTTGTGTTTGCGACTTAATCAGTGTGTACCGAGAGTGAAAAAGATGTTTCTTTCTGAAGAATTGACTAAGATGTCTGTGTCCCTTCGATCCCTTTCTGTGAATATACTCAAAAGAAGAATAATCAAATTTGATTTGTATTTTTTCCAGCTAGAAATCATTAAATGGATGACCCAATAAATCATGCTTGCACTAATAGCCCTGTTCTCTCTCCCTTTTTTTTTTTTTGTGCTTTTAATTCTGTTTTTTCTTCTATCAGGTGAAAATCAATTATAGCAAATTTCTCAGTTAATTGATCCATGAGTCTCACCAGCTTGGTCCACATTTTGACACAGGATAATAGTAAATGGATAAGATTTTAGAGATTGTTACTTTAGTCATATATATTCTGTGTCTGAATCGATTATATGCATATTGTTGCATGATCAGAAGAGATCAAATATATTACTTGACTTGCAATTGTCCACTGAACATCTATCGGTAATTGTACAAAATCGTTGAATTTAGTCCCTATGAGTACTGGAATTGCCGTCTACAACAATTACAAAAAATTTAGTTAATGGTCAAGGGTCCTCTATATTTAAATTTCTATATCGTTCCAATCTGATGCATTTTTAATTATACAATTATGTCTCGAAATTTATGTATCTTCAAATTCTTACTACATCATGTAATACTAATGCACATTCAATTCAATCCAACGATTGTCTCAAAATTCCCACTAGATTATCCATTAAGGAATATAATAAGACAAAAGACCAAAGAGGTTATGAATGAAAAATGATTTTCGAACAGAATGTTTATACAAAAAACATATCTAAAATGATTGTCGATGACATTTTTAAAAATATGAGGGCAATGATGAGTGTTTTGATTAGAAATTAAGAGATTATAAGAATTCACATCATTTTTTTTTTTATATAAACATGAGTTTGTAGATCATTACTTTTTGGGAATATATTAATATTAAAGAACAGAGAGATTTGGGTAAAAAGATGGGGAAATTACCACTCAGTGGTACTTTTAGAAAGTTATTATAGATTTGTGAAAAAAATTCTAACTTTAATTATTAATATTTGTAAAACTTATCACTTATTTGTAATTATTATTATTTTTTTTATAATTTACACTAAATTGAAATTTTCCCTAAAAAGATCAGATGAGGTGGTGAAGCAGAGCATGGGTACTTGATTCCGTTTCCTTGATTCTTGATATCATCTGACAACACTACAAACCAGAGAGAGTTAAGTAGTAAACTCATGAGTTTACTTTATTATTCAAACCTAAACAATAACTACAATTTTATAATCATAATCTATGAAAACCTTGGGCATTTTGAAAAATTACCTGTTTAAAGTACATCGGCTTGTTAGATCAAACATGAATAACATTGCTACCGAGTCTTTATAAGCACTTGGAATCTGATTCTGGAATGTTTCATCTCCTTGTACACCATTCAAAATTATAATTGATCAGTAGATATATATACACATATTGCCATTTCAATCAATAAAAAGTTTAGCGATGAGACGGAATCAATCAACATTAGATGGTAAGGCTTGTCATTAGAGAAACAATTTTATTCAGATTGTTCCATTTGTATTTTTTACGAATAGTTTTATACTTGTAGACTTATTATTCAGTAAATTATTATGCAAAGAAGGAACCATGCATACCTGCAACCTCCCAAATTCTACAAGCGATATGTTCCCTTCCAATATAGAGTGTTTTATCCATCTGATTTAGTCTTGAATTTGATATCTCAAATCCTTCTTGCCTCTCTCCCCCAACATACATTGTCTAAAAATGAATAACAAAAAAGAAAAAAAAAAATTCGAACAAGAACAACATTTTAATATGCTATGTTTGGTTGCCAGGAAAGCATAAAACAACATTTCCAAGAAAAAAAAAAAAAAAATGCACTTGCCAGAAAACTAGTTTTCCCAATTTGGGAATCACCCAATAGACTGATCTTCAATGCAACGAAGTCCGAAGAGTCCCTACTATGTTCACAGCACCCACAAGGCATGTCGGGGGTCTCAAACCCTCTCTCTGAAGCCACCAGAGATGGAGACGACATGGTGGCGGTGTGTGGTAGCTGCCTATAAGTACATGACTTCCCTAGAGTGCAAGCCAAGATTTGGTTCCAGAGAGAGCGAAAGCAGCGCTGGAGGCTCAAGGCCCGACAGAGGATTCGTCAACGGATGGTGACACGTAACATTTTTTTTAATTTTTAATTTTTATTTTTTTGGGCGAAGCTTAAGTAGTGAAAAAAAGGTCATGTGGGATGGCCTCAAAACAGCAAGTGCAGTGCGGCCATGGAAAGGGAAAGCTGGGTTCTTTGTGGTATCATATTTTTGTGGGTGTGTTTGGGGGTATTTTTAGAACTCACTACTTATATATTTTTAACTACTATTTGGCTAAGATGGTGGCCGATATATATGGATAGTTGACCTTTTTTTTGGGGTAGGCTAAATCTAAAACAAATTTAATATTGTCAGCTTTTCAGATCCACTTATTGATTAACATGTGATAAAAAGTGAGGTCGAAATTTGATATGGCCGAACACTTAATATTTTGGGCCAAGTACAAAGAGATTTATTGAATTTTATTTTTATCACATGTTAATTAATAAATGAAAGAATACGCTACTTTATCTTATTTACATAATATACCCATTACATAAAATGTTTTCTTCTCTGGCTACTGTTGCTCCAACAACTTATCTAATGATGTGACAAACGACTTTTTAGGCTGAAACTTGGATAAATTCGATCGGGTTTAAGTCTGGTTATTCAATTTCACTCTAAAGCATGCAGAGATTTGTCTAAATTTGATCCAAACTAATCTCTAGTCTTAACTGACTTGTAATGTTTTTTTTTTTTTTGAAAAAATTGAAATTTTTTTTTTTTTGTGCAAAATTGAAAATTTTGTGTCTATGAAGGAGTATGATTATAGAACATTGATGTGCAAAATTGAAAAAAAAAAAAAAAAAAAAAAACTTTATAAATGAAAAATTGATAATGTTCTCAGTCTTAAAACTGAAAAAACTGATAATATTCTCGGTTTTATTGGATATTTGTATCAAACCAATAAGTAGAAGAGTAAAAATGTTTAATCTCATGCTCTATTTTTTTTTATCAATTAGTGAAACAGTTATGTAGAACATTACTATGCAAAATTGATAATGTTCTTTAAAAATTGGGAAAAATTGATAATATTATCAGTTTTACTAAATAGAACTTTTTTGTTCAAAAAATCTTAGATAGGACCTGAACTACCATAACATTTGTAAATAGGACTTTTAGGTAATTAACTCATAATTTAATTCAACTAAGGAAAAATAATTAGCTAGTATTATATATAATTATATATTAGGGTAAATTACAAATGCACTCCTTGAGGTTTGTTTAAAATACAGATTGTCCATGTGGTTTGGAAAATTACAAATACTCCATTGTCAAAAAATTTTATTTAACAGAATTAATTGAAAAAATAAAATTTCTAACTGCTCTCTTATACAATAATAAAATTACTTAAATTATTAATTGAAATATATTTTTAACATCATTAAAAAATGTTAATTAATTTGATGATTTATTAATAAAAATGGGCTATTTATTATGAACTTAGAAACCTTAGGGGGCAGGGGTGTAATTTTAAAAATTACATAAAACAATTTGTATTTTAAGCAAACTTCAGAGGGTGTTTGTAATTTATTCTGATGTATTAATAGTAGTATTCAAATTGTTTGGATTGTGAGAGTTATGCCTAGATACCGATCAAAATTTTGGGTTGACAAATTTTATTTTAGAAATTGATTAAATTTAAAAGAGTCATGCTAATGATAGTCTCAAGAGTTGTTAATAAGAAATCAAAAGCGATAAAATATTTATAATCCCAATATATATATTTTTACATATTTTAAAATACTTTTATATACCTTTTACACATTTCAAAATAATTTTATATATTTTTCAACACCAACAACTATTTTTTTAACAATTTTCAATTTAAAATTATATTGTCAATGTTCTAATTTTTTTTATATATGGATTTGGATTTGGATTGCTTAGATTGAACTCCTAACAATTTTATATGTACAAACTCTATTTTTACATTACACAATGTCGTATTTGAGGAACGTGAAATCTTATCTATGATATGAATTTGAATCATTTTTTTTTTTTTTTAGTGTAGTGCAAATAATAGTGGTGTGTAAATATCATTTAGTGAAATTTCATTAATCCCTCAGCTGCTTGATTAAATTAATTGCATAATGAGAGAACCTTGATAGGTGTGGACAAAACAAGCCGAAGAGGCTTGTATTCAACCAAATGATTGGGGGAAAAAGTGGCTTAACCTCATCAAGACATGTGGTCATCATTTATTATAAAGTATTGAGAAATTTATTAAAAAATCATTTTTTAAGTGTTTGTATCCCAATTAGTTCATAAGATATTTTTATATTTTAATAAGTCCTATTATTTGGACATTTGATATACCAAATCCTCATTCTCATATTTATGGAATTTTATGGATATTTCTATCATTACAAATATTTTTTTGAACGGTTAGCAATTTGGTGATACGAACATTCATATTTTACAATGTGAATATTCACATTGATGATGTGAACATTCACATCATAGAATATTTACACTGTAAATGTGAATATTATTATGGGTACTTTGGTAACTATGTCACTCATAAAACTTATTGGAACATAAAAAAATAATGTGAACTAAATAAAACATAAGTAGGTGAAAAGAAATTTATGAAAAAGTGCCCCTAATGTATTCTATTTTTAATTAGTATAATATTATGATAGCTTCCAATGTCCTTGATTGGAATTTGGTTTTTCTTTCCAAAAAATTAACCAATCATATAAATATGTCTCACACGTTTTCAGGAAATATGCTATTCCAATGATTGTTTAATGGAATCATATGGTTCAAGAGCTTCATATCATATTCATAAGGTATAAAAATAAGAATTAGAATTGTATGATTACTAAGGTCTCGTTTGAGAGCATCATATTTTAGTAATTTTTTAAATTTTTACAAAAAAGTGTACAGAAAAATAAAGAGAGTGATATGACAACTTATAGTGACTTTTTGAATAAAATATATAGTTGACAAAGAAGGCTTAAGTAGATACCAACATTGGGTCAATGTTGGAATTAAAATACTTTATTATTGCAATTTGGCAAATCTCATATATAATGGGATTACTTATTGATTAAAACTTATGGACTTAATGGACACACGGTTTGCAACTTGACTTTGGATATTTGGGATTTACTATGTGCTAGAAAATAATAATTTTTTGGTGACTTTAATGTGAAATTAAAGTGGGTTTTAATCCTCTATTGATGTGGGTTAAAGTGGGTTTAGATTTTTTATAATGAGATCTTTACACCACAAAAAGAATGACAAAAAATTATTAACATGAGAAATTGACTCATTAAGCTGGCCTCATGAAGAGGTGTTGGGAAAGGTGAAACCTTCTATCCCACATTGATTGTAGAGGAGAGCATTGATGGGTATTTAAATCTCATTTTTTGCCTAATGGTGTAAGCCCTTTGCGGCATCCAAATTTTTCGAAGGAAGGGAGTTATGGATGCTTCAAGGATGGGTTTGGGCTAAAACAATGGTCCAAGTTGGTTATGCAAAAATTGCCATACGCGCTGCCTGAACCGGTCCGGGTTCGTGGATTTTGAATCTTGGATCTTGGGGCTTGGGCTTAGGCTTGAGGCTTGCTGGACTAGATTGAGTGTGGGGGTTGGGTTTGGCCCACCCATCTTAATCTTTTTGGGCCAAGCCAGTGTTGTGGGCTGTAGAATTATACACATTACACGTGTATAAAATGTGTGTAACTCCTCTATAATGATGATGAATTAATCCATCAATTTTGCGAGTTAATACAAAATTCATTTCTACATTTGTGATGGGCTTTGATGGCCGGAGTTTTTTCCTCTCTCCCTCCATGTGTATAAAAGGAGGCCTTCTGCTTCAGTTTTCACCACCAGAAAATTTGCTCTTCCTGTCTTTAAAAGTTTTTCTCCAATTTTATATTCTTCCTAGTGAGAGAGTGCTGCCATAGTTCTGTTAGCCGAAGCTACTTTTATATTCTTCCTAGTGAGAGAGTACTGCCATAGTTTTGTTCGCCGAAACTACTCAGTAGGTGCATTGCTGTAGTTGGTCTAACCGTACCGTCGTATCCTGGGAGACAGACATTAAACAACCTCTAGTACCCAACCGGTGAGGCAACGAATCTGTTTTAAGGAGATTGTCTAGTGCAGGCTTCAGTTTACTTACTTTTGCTATGCTATTTTATTAAATATTTCTATTCTTCTCATTGTTATTCCTACCATGTTGTTTTATCACACAATTTCAATTATAAAATATGGATTTATGTATTCTATTTGATTTCACAATTTTTATAACAATCTTAAAACAGAACCACAATGTTTCCCATGAATTAGATAAATAAATTCGCATATGTAATAGGTTAAGTATTACATTATATTTGCTTATGTTAGGTTTTTAATATAGAACATCACGTCCGTTGCACTGTTTCAGAAACCTGTGAGTTCCTGGGTTCTGTAGCATGTGAAGGTAAATTACCATATTAATATATGAATCTGCATGCTGTTGTGTTAGCCCCATAGTAATAAAATATCTAAGGTCAATTAGTTTTTAATTTCGAGTATGTCACTGTGAATTGCTTTGGCTACAATATCTAGTTTTCTTTGGTTTTCGTGTCATATTTGCATAATATAAATTTTTCCCAGAAATTCTATGATAGTCATGATTGGAATATTAAATTCATATAATTTGAATGTCATTGTTTTCATTTTTATTGCCTACTGTTGCATAGTAGTTGTTTGTCATTATTAGTGTATGAATATAAAATAGTAATTCATGGAAAATTATTCAATACTCCCAGAACACTATGTGGTTATACTCTAAACCAATCACCAATTACTTAACCCCATGTTATTCTTCCATCACCAACATAAATTGTGGGCCCTTACGCCTCTCCACCAATCAAAATCTTATGGAGCACTCCGTGTCCATACTCTAGAAGTACAGAATAATCACCCGTAATTCATACTTAACCGTTTCAAAGAATTGTATTGCCCACTCTACCTTTTTTTTTTTTTTTTTTGAGAATGCATGATTGGAATTAAGATATGCAATGTTAAGTTTTAATTTTTCCAATTCATAAGAATGTTTGTTTTTTTGACCTCTAATATAATTTTGCATGCTTATGGGATTTTAATATAAGTATATGAGCATGATACATTGTTTCTACCATAATTTGCATATCTTTTAATTTATAACTTTATAATCTAATTTACATGCTAATTGCTTTCTAATTTTTAGTGGAATTTGCATGTTAGTTGGTTTATAATTTCTAGAATTATTTATTTACATGTTAATTGTTTATAGTTATGGACATGTTTAATGTGTAATAAGTTCATATGTCACTCTTGCAATTAAAAGTTTTAATTTAATTGTGGAGTTATAAATTTTATTTTTGTAACTCATCTAGCATTTTAATTCATTAGTTAATTTTATTTTTAAATAGTTTGGTAGATGGTTTCAATTAATTTATTAGATTTACAGTTTCTTTAGATTGTCTGGTTTGTATTTTTTTGTGTTTTTCTACTAACTTTCTTTACAAGAATACTGTAGACACCCTATTTTTGACCGTCTCTAAGACTTGGGCGCCTCAGGGTGATTACTCGATGATGAAAAGATACGCTGTACAAACATTCAATTTTCTCAACAAGAAGCTTCAGTTTTGAGTATCTAATCCCAACCTTACACCCCATTTTGATCAAAACTATTTTAGACCTTAAAATCCTCTTTTTTAAAACATTTTTTTTCAAATGCTTCTACGATGTTTCGAGGCTCGCATTTTGTTTAAAATATTGCACTTTTCGGTAAACCGAGTAAGGACAAAGTGGAAATAAATGGAACGGAGGTGAACTATTTGAAAAATATTTAAAATATCTTATTTATAGGTTTGGAGTTGAAGGAAATAGGAGGGGAGGGAAGAAAACTAGTTTAGAAAGAAATTGGGTATCAATCCGTTAAGAAAGAAATGAGTAGCCTTCACTAAATTAGAAATATCTCATTGTACACTTAGAATTTAGATGTGAGGCCACCACTATTGAAAAGTAGACTTCTGAGGTTTCAATTTGGATTCAAGAATCATCTAAAATCGAGTCTGGATGAGGGAGATATGGTCGTTTGAAGTTGGGCATTAATTTGTTAAGAAATAAATGAGCAACCTTCACTAAATTAGGCATATCTCTTTTTACATTTAGAATTTAGATGCGAGGCCATCATCATTGGAAAATAGATTTCTGAGGCTTCAATTTCAACTAAAGAATCACTTGAAACAGAGTCCGGATGAAGCAGATATGCCCGTTTTGAAGTCGGGTTTGAGAGTAGTTATTTTTTCTTTTTCCTTTCTTTCTCTCTCTCTCTCTTTTTTTTTTTTTTATGTGGCTAGCCATACAAGTCATTGGCCGGCCGGCCGGCCAGGTGTCCCCATAGGCCAATTTTAGTAGCCGACCTTCCCCCTAATGGCCGGCCGGCTAGGTTTCCCGGTAAAATAGATATTTTGCTGCCAGGTGCATGCACTGCACTAGCTAGCTCAACACAGATATTTCCGAGAGAGGCACATGTTTTTCTATATATGCTTGACCATCCCTCATGATTTAGGGTTAGAAAAATTTGTGAAGAGCCAAATTCTTGTAAAGCACTCTCTCTCTCTCTCTCTCTCTCTCTCTCTCTCTCTCTCTTGGAATATGCATACAACCTACATACACTTCCTAAACCAATATTTTAGAGTTCCTTGCTGAGGTTCTTGAGCCAAAATATCAGCCCTTGAGAGTGAGAATCTTGTGGTTTATGAACAAAAGAGTGTCTTCTCTTCAAAGGTATAGCTCTTGCCATCTCTTGTCTACTTTGCTCACCACTTTTTCTTACTGTTTTTGAACTGTTTTTGGACTGTTTTTTATAGGCTGAAACTTGTGGCTTAAACCTATCAAAGGTGGACGGGTTAACCACCCTTCTTTGAACCTTGTTTCCTAGGCCCTTGCCCTTGTGTTTCCCATTTCTTTCTCAACTTTTTTTTCATCTTTTTATCACTGTTTTTTAGAGGTTTTCAGAGGCTAAAAATGTGGTTTTGAAGTCCCAAAAATGGAGGGGTTAGCCACCTCTCCTTAGGCTTGCTTTCTAGCTTTATTTCTCTCTTATTTTAGCTCACTTTTTCTAGCTTTTTCATACTAATTCCAGCACTGTTTTGGTGAGTTTTAGGACTAGTTTAGTGTGTTTACTTTATTCATGATTTGTATAGAGTTCTTGTATTGTTGTAAGTCCTCATAGGTTTGGGAGTTTAGACCTTAGATACCAACCTATTTGTAACGCCCTCAAATTAAAACCCATATATATATATCATTGACATGCAATATATAGAGAAAACAATTCATCAGAGTATTACTAAATAAAAGCATTACATGTAACATCAAATTAAATGCCCTACGGGCTTACATCTTTCCAAGCCAACACTTGGTCACAAAAACATGAGTTCTATCTCAAATACAAGTAAAGCCCTAGGCTCGGATGTTTACATGTACTATTAAATAAAAACAACTAACTAAAGATAGTCTTCAGAAATCCATAAGCTAAATCCTTCCAAGCTAAGTCCTTGGAGGTTGCTTATCACCTGAACCTGAAAATGATGTTCCCATATAGGGTGAGCCACAGCCCAGTAGAAATATACTAAACCAAATATAAGCATTGAATAAAGCAATAACATTTAATAGATGGTTAAACAGGATAATCACTATATCATTATCTATGACATGTTTCACTTTTCATTATTACCAATATGGCTCAGAACCTGGCCAAACTTACAACAGTGAAATATATATATCAATTTCTCATTACTTCCAATATCAACAACACAAATGAGACTCAGCTCATATCAAAACACTTCATACTTCCTTTTTGATACACATTTTAATGCTGTATCAACAAAACACTTCAATATAAATAAGCACACATAAAAGTGATGCTAATGGAGTCCATCCCCTATCTCCTCCCAAACAAAAATTCGGTTTAGAGGTCCATCCCCTATCTTCCCTTAAACCGTGGAGTACATCCCCTATCTCCTCCCACACAATATGCATATGCAAATGCTCAATCAACACATGTAATTTTCTGTATTAATTCAATAGTCAAAAGTAATGACTTAACCAATGTGATTAGTTCCAGTTATCCCTAATCCACATGCAATATCTACAACAATCATGACTATCCTCCACCGATAGCCCAAAACAATTATTTCTATACTGGAAATAAATAAATAAACAATTCAATAGGCGAGCGATTTAAAGTATCCAACTACACCAATTAATCAATAAATTCCTCAATTTTATGAATTTAGCTAAATTCCCTCAATTTTCCTTAAATTAATTATACAAATTAATTTATAGAGTTATTCCCAAAATTACCAAAATACCCCCAACATATTAAAATGCCAGAACTTAGAACAAAACGTATACATTGGAGTAGGAAATCCCTACCTCGAAGAAATAGCCCAAAAAGAAGATGGAGATGAAGACCCAAACTCCAAAGTGCTCCAAATCCAAAATCGTTTAGATTAAACTGAAGCCCTCGACCCACACTAGCTTTTTAACAAAGGATCTAAGGTAGAAACCCACCCTAAATAGATCAAACCCAAGAGAAAAGTTGAATAGGAAGAGAGAGAAGTCGGACCTTAGGGTTTAGAACAAAAAGGAGATCAAAAACTGCTTAAAATCCCGCTGCTGCCTATTTAAACCTGACAGGCTCGCTCGAGCGAAGACTTGGTCGCTCGAGCGACCAGACACAAGAAATACTCGCTCGAGCGAAGGAAAGCTCGCTCGAGCCAACAATACGAAGCTTCAGGTCTGCAACCCAGAAGCACGCTCGAGCGAAGAAAAGCTCGCTCGAGCGAAGAACTCGAAAACATACACCTCGCTCGCTCGAGCGAAGGAAAGCTCGCTCGAGCGAGGAAACACAACTTTCAGGTCTATACTAGACGCAATCGCTCGCTCGAGCGAAGAAACCCTGGCTCGAGCCACCAGACACAAACACAACCCTCGCTCGAGCGACCAGCCCAAAAACTGGACAGCAACACTTGGTTTCTGAACCTAACTAACCTGAAACAAACCTGCCCAACACATCCTATAACTTAAGAATAAGGAATTAAAGGACAATAACAACAATTATATAATGACAGAATCTACGGAACCTAAGCCCGGATACAATAATCAAAAGGGAAAAGATCGGGGTCGCTATACTATTTGAGTTGATAGCTTTTATTTTATGCTCTTTCATACTTGTGTTCACACTTGCAATAACCATCTCTGCACTCTCCCTCATTTCTTGGTTTTATTTGTTTGAGAGTCATTTCAAACGAGTGTTCTTTAAGCATGAGAAAGAGACCTTCCATGCTTTATGGTTTAATCTCTTCGAAGGTTCATTACCAGGGCATTACATCTCTCTCATGTCCAAAACAACTTCTTGTTTGACACTTCTTTCCATTTAGTGGACATAACGCTCATTTTTGGGCTAAAATGATTAAAGAATGGAAAGGTAAATTAAAAGAGGCTAATAAATTGGACTAAAAGAAGCAAAAGTAATAAAAATGAGTCGGGTTCAATCGGACGTTAATTGAACTCATTGAGTCTTGAGTCATTTCATACTCTTTAGTGATGATAATGATTTAAGATTCAAGGTGTACCACTTCCCTTGATCAATTCCATGATAGGGAGAAGGTTTTGTTGGTCTTTCATTTTCATTTATTGAAACTTTGTCCATTGATTCATAGATCATCACACTATGAGATTGCGTCGATTGATAATTTGCGAATCAAGCCTAACCCTCCTTTGATCTGTTTAATGATAAGGAGAGGTAGAGTGGACAAACATCCCCTGAAAATACTCTGTTTGTGCTCTGTTTCTTTTCTGTTGTAGCAAGGCAGAGCCCAAAAATAGTGGCCGATTGGCCACCTAACCATCCGGCCGACCACTTTTCAAGGCCGGCTAACCACCTCATTTTAGACCAATTGTGCCATTTTCATGGCAGAACAGAGCAGAGGCTGGGGTAAATACAGTTCAATTTTTTGACTGCAAAATAGAACAATTCTGGTAGCAAAACAGAGGGATTTTCGGGTGAAAATTCTTGTTCATGCATAGGCGATTCCACGCTTCCCGTAGCTCGTTAATTAAATTGTAGTATGTTGTACTTAAATTAATTAATGCTTTTGAACTTGTAATAACTTAGTTAATTAATTCTGTGTTGTAATTAATTAATTAGATTCATTCAATTTGTAATAATTAGTTAAAATAGCTAGTTAAATTTTGGTATTGTAATAATTAGTTAAGTAGGGCATTTATTCGGACCCTCTTGCATGAGGGAAAAATTGTAATATTGTGTATGTTTTCCAACCCGCACTTCTTTCTCCCTTTTATTTACTCGCTTATAATGGTAGCATCATATTTTGATTTCATATCATTTCCATATGTACATATTCATGTTCGCATGCATGAGGATTCGGCTTATCATACTAATTAATGTCAAATTTCAAATTCTTACTTGAATACGTGCTTAAACCGCATGCTATCAAATTGATTCACATACCATACAGGCCCTCTTGGGCTGCTCTTTCTCCTGGTCAATCAGATCTTGTTTCATACGATCTTCTATCTGTATCCCTATCTCATGGAGATCAGCAAAGGTAGGGAGGGGTAAGACAATCATCTTCTGCAGTAGCTTCGGTTGCAGATTCCGCACGACCATCCTTATCTGGTCTTTCTCAGCTAGCCTGGTGGTCATCATGGAGGCCTTGGCCCTCCACCGGGTGACAAAGTCAAAGAAGCCTTCCTTCGGCTTTTGTCTAGTTTCCTCGAGATCACGAGTTGTGACCTCGATTTGAGTATTGTATGAATATTAGGCGACGAAAGCCTTGGCCATCTCTTCCCAACTCCTCTTCACTGAATCCTCCAGTTTAGCATACTAGATAGCCGCAATACTCGATAGGGTCCGGCCAAAGAGGGAAAGCTTTGGCAATTGGAGAGGCCCATTGGCCGTAGAATATCTGAGAAAAGTCGTAGGTGAACCATAGGATCTCCCGAACCGTCAAAGCAGTCTATGTGAGGCATTTTAAATCTGTCCGGCAATGTCACTGCCGAATCTGCGTAGCCATCCTCTATATCTGGAATCGAGTTGACTTCCTGAGCTCGTTTGAACAGCTTCTCGAGCTTGCTCACTTTCAGAACGGTTGGATCGACCTCAAACTCGAACGGTGTATCCATTGGGTAGGCTGGTGCTTTGGAAGTTTGTGGTAGGACAGGCCCTACTGTCTGAGATGGGACTGGCCCTGCTGGAATGTCCGTATTCTCCTGGACATTAATTGTATCCTTGGGTATTGGAACCCTAGGTGGGAGTGGGTGCGAAACAGAAGCTGCTATTTGTTATGGTTGCTGATGCTGTTGCTGTTGAAGCCTGGCAATTACCCCAGCCTGCTGGGCTACAACCTCTGTTTGACGAGTGGTAACTTCTGCTTAGCAAACAGCATCCTGCTGTATGGCCTCAATGGTTTGCTGGAGTTGACACATCATTTCCTCCATACTGACTGAGGGGTGCTGATCTATCAGACTCGGTGTACACTCTGAAGTGGAGGCGGAAAACTGGTTTTCACTAAGCACAGGTGACTGACGAACTGGTGAATTATGCCGAACTCTCCTCCGTCTTGTAACCGGGGGGAGCGAAGCAAACATTGGTTGTCCTCTCACAAGATCCCCAGATCGATAAAGCCTCCTTACTCTAGTCCAGAGTGCTTGGGGGGTAACTGCCTCGTCAGAAGCAATGATGAAAATACTACCTTGCAAAACATAAAATAAAGCAAAAGAAACAAAAATCAGAAAAACGTACAGCACCTCGTTTTAGACAAAGACAACACACAGTTGAAATCATAAACTGGATAATCTGTACTCAAACACTGATTTCTGCCCCCCTAAATTTTCTGCCTCACTAAATTTTCTGCCTCAAAACTGATACCCTCAAACACTGATGTCCTCAGACTGATACCCAGACTTGCAACTGATATATACATTCCTGTAGAGACACACCCTAACAGCACATATCAAGCAAGTGAGAGCCAAAACACCCCTTTGGTGGGGTAAGGTTTCCCTGTCCTAGTTTCGTCAGGAGCTAGGGTTTCACTACGCACGCATGCGGTTTCATACAATCCTGCATTCGGGTGAGCAACCTGTCCTAGTTTGAAATAGTCTCTAAGGCTTCCGATATGCAACTAGGTCAATTGGTCGAAAGGGTGCCTCAGCAAGACCACCTAATATACCTCTCGCCCCTAACACCGAAAAGTGAAAAGGGGGATCGAACGGTACAGCAGTAGTCCAGATCCAAGGTTTGTGTTCCCATCGTGGCAGAGCCCGTAACCGGTCAGCCTTATGGCACGCTTTTCCAAGCAAGCCTCCAGCAAACCGTTTAGGAATAGCAGATGGCAAACACTGTGACTTAGGCGCACCTATGAAAATGCAATGCAAAGAAACACATAAATGTAGATAAAACAACATATCATGAGTTCAAGTCAAGTTCTCTAAGTCCCCAGCAGAGTCGCCAGAAACTGTAGCTCGACTTTTTTCGCGCGCCCCCCTTTCGGAGAGGCTCGAATTGGTCCTCTACAGTTCGGACTCCTGTCACGGTTCTGAATCTAATCTCACAAAGTGCAATGTGAAACTAATAAATCACCAAAGAGTCCAATTCGGCAAATCATTTTGGAAAATCAGATTTTGAATCAAATAATGCCAAAATTGGACTGCTTTGCCAGATTACAAAGTCGCCACCTAAATATTTTATTTTTGGGAAATTTCGGAAACCCTGACTCATGCCAAAGGCCACCTGTCCGTCATCACCCAAGTTGCCTCCGCTCGGGAACTTGGGTACGAGGGGGGAAGGTCATGAAATGAGCACCCCCGCTTGCCCAATCAAAGGATCGGCCTCTACTAAGCATGATATGTTGTTTTATAAACACATGTGTTCTTATTCCGATTATTAGCTAACTTTACTATGTGATGCGCACAGTATATAAGTATATACTAAATCGCTTAAGTTAGAACAACTCAACTCATGTTTGTTTTTAAAAATGGTTTGAAAGTGCCACCCTCAAGTGGGCTTAAAACATGATGATTTTGCCACTTCGCAAAGTGGGCTTAAAACTTACATTTATTGAATTGTTCCAATTCAAGTAATAAAGCCTTCATCCACAGGCATTCATGCAGTTTAGCATTTAAGCAAATAGCCTCATGGCAAGCATGCTGTCATGGCAACACTCACACTCATGCAAGTATGCTAAAGTGTAACACTTACAATGCATGATCCTAGTTAGAAACAATGCATGATCCTAACTATGTTAAGTGCCTAATGCAACACATGCAATAATGCAACTAAATAGGCTCAGCTATCTAAGATGGCATATGAATGTGACAATTTTGATACATGTATTTAAAGAGGTATTGAAATATAATGCAGTTTGTATGATGCGCCGAGCCCGATGCATGCAAAACAAATGAATGATGCAAACCTACAAGCATAAGATATGCTAATCAAAACGTGCCCTAATCTAACCATTGAAAGCGGATAAATAAAAGGGGGAAAGACGTGGGGTTGGAAGACATGCACACATGCACGCACACTTGTTACAACATTTTACCCTCGCGAAGGAGGGTCTCAATAAATAAGCAAACTAGCTACGCTAAGCTAAGCTACTTATTACAAATCAACTAATTAACTATTCTAGCCAATTAATTATTACAAACCGAATTGAATAACTATCTACACTAAGCTAATTAATTACAAAACGACTAAGCTAATGAACTAATTAGCTAAGTAATTCAAATGAACGGCCTCGGGAAGCGAGGGAGATATGCATGCTCGATTGGCTTCGCCCGAAAATCCACCACCTTGCCTCTAGGTGCCTCTGTTTGCACATCTTCTGACCTCTGAAAAATTATGCCAACCTCCAGGTTGCCTTTGTTACATCTCAAGAACATACTGATGGCTGATCGGCTAGAAATGGT
Organism: Camellia granthamiana; assembly: GCA_036172215.1. NCBI lineage: Eukaryota > Viridiplantae > Streptophyta > Magnoliopsida > Ericales > Theaceae > Camellia > Camellia granthamiana. The sequence goes on from CM069907.1 coordinate 93,713,436, forward strand.
GGCCATCGGCCACTACTAATGGCCGGTTGGCTAGCTTTGGTGGCCAGTTGGCTAGTATATGTGGCTGGTCGGCCACTGCTCTCCTGAACTTCCTCCTTTTGCTGCAACAGAGAGCAAACACAGGCATGGCAGTGTATTTTACAAGGAATGTGTGTACTGCCACCCTCCTTATCATTTTTCAAGCTCAAAGGAGTATGGCACTTGGCTCTCAAGCCACCAATCAAACATTTTCAATGCATGATAGCCAAAGAACCAAGCTTGTACAATGTTAATGAATGCACAAGTAAGACTCAAAAGACCTCCACCCTATCATGCACAATCAAAGGGGACGGCGACCAAGAAACATGACATATTTCATCACTTTGAGTGTGAAACGTCCCACATTTCTTGTGTTTGGATTAACGTCCGATCCAAACACATGCAATGCAACACAAATGCTTATCTTGTTCATGTTTTACTTTGCTCAATTCTTGTTTACACATTTTACATTACTGATTAATCCTTTAACCGATTAAGTCCAATGTGAAAGTCCTCTAATGTGAGAGGGATCAACCAAATGATGATTTAAGACATGAGAGAGATCATGCCTTTGACTAGGAGGAACCCTCAAAGAGGGTTAAAGCCATTTAAGCACAAACTCTAACTCATGCTTAAACACAACCTTAAGGCCAAACAACCCTCAAATCAAATAGAAAAATGAAGAAATGAGGGAGGTTGCAGAATTTTAGTGCTGAAATGGCATGAGAAATGATGCTACAACATGTTAAGGGCCAAAAACATTAAAGCTAGTGAAGAGCATTACACAAGAGGCATGCAATATCAAGCTTAAATGACTAACCAACTCTGGACAGAGCTTAAACATGCCAAAATAATAGCCAAAACATGCTGAAATTTAGGCACAAAAGGCAAGAAAATCATGCGCACATGTTGGCTCATAAGCAAGACACAAAGCACAACTCTTAGAAGCAATGAAAGAGTGATATATGTGACAGTGTGACAATGATATATGCACTGAAATTACATGCTAAATGATGCTATGGCATGCAAACAACTCAAGCAAAGCATGTTAGAAGCCTTAAATCACAAAGCTAGTGAAGCCAACTACACTATAGCCATGCAAGGCAAAGCATATATGACCAAGGCCACCCAAAACATAGCCAAAGCATGCTAAATCAGTAGCAAAAATGTGCTGGAGCTAAGCTCACACAAGCTAGAATGATAGGCTAAATCATCAAGTATGCTAGGCTAGTAAGCATGATTGCACTACAAGTACAAAAAGCAAGCAAGAAGTGTTCCAACCAACCAAAAGCAGAGTTGAAGCATGTCAAAACAAAGCCAAAAACATGCTTGAACTAAGCTACAAAAAGGCAGAAAAGCATGCTCAAATATTAGGCCATCTACACATGCAAACAAGATACAAGGAGGGGAGGCCAACCCCTCCTATTTTGGACCTCAAAACAAACTTTTTACCACTGATATTCCCCTGGAATTCAGTGGTTAAAGGGCCAAAAAAGAGTTGTTTGGAAAGCTTTAAAAGAAGGCTCAAAAGCTTCACAGGCTCAAAAGCTTCACAAGCTCCATCCATACACGTGTATGGTGATGTCTTTTAGTGATAAACAGCTGGCACAACTGGCACAAAAAATATCTGAAAAAGGAGAAAAATGGCCGCCGGACATCAATGTGGCTGACCGGCCATCAGTGTAGCCGACCGGCCACCACTGATAGCCGGCAGGCACAAGCCATGGCCGATGGACACTAGGGATGGCCGACAAGCCACCCTCTCCTCCAGATGCAAAGCAACAAGCTCTTGGTCCACAACCAAGCATAAAATAGACAAGTTTCAAAAGCTCAAAGGGAAGGCACTCTGCCAAGAACTTCGGGCGTTCAAAACGAACACAAACATAGATGATCATCGAGTGTTCAAACAATGACGTCCAAGACTTGAGGACAGTAAAAAATGGGGTGTCTACACATAGCGATTTTAGATCATTGGGACACAACACTGCTTCTACTCTTCATTCCTCTTCTCTCCCTTTTCGAAACCCTAAACTTCTACCATCAAATACCTTTCTACACTTGTGATCCACCCAAAATTGTTTGCTTGGGGCGGAGAGCACTTGAAGAGGATCATTCTCAACCGATTGGATTGTGGGTTTGTGGTAGATTTGTGAAGGGGCTTGGACATTTGTCTTTATAGTTGAGGTAGGGATACTTTTACCCTTGTATGTCTTTTTCATTGAAGAGATTTATGGTATTTAGTGTGATTTGTGGACTAATTTATGGTTTGATGATATTGAGCCCAAATTCCTCATTTTTATTCTTTTAGTTATCAATGGTTAGAAATCTCTCATCTCTATCTTTCAATAATGATTAGGAATGTGATTGAGGAATTAGATTAGTGACAAACAATGAGAAACCCCAAATTTTGTAAAACCCTAAGCTTCTAAATTAATAGAAGTTACTTAGTATGATGAAATTTCCTCATGAATCATGGACATGGGTAAATAATGGAGAAATACAATGCGGGCAATGATGTGATTAGAGAGATGGTGACTTGAATGCTATGATTCTTTGAATTTTATGCATTGCTTATCCATGACTATGCTTAATGTTCAAATGTGGGATTGAAATGTGATTTACATTGTTGACATGCATGAGTCCTTGTGTGTGTCGGTGAAGTATAGAGATGGTGTTGTGTTGGTACCCGCGCGGGCAGTTTAAAAAGGTGCCCAATTGCCCTGTCTAGGCTTATCGCTGGACGAATGTGGGAAAAATGTTTTTGGGTGTCCACACAGTCCTGCCGTATAGTAGCCGGCGAAAGTGGGAAAACGGATGATTTTCTTAGGGTGCCCATCTCCCGCCGTATAGTAGCCGGCGAATGTGAGGGTTGTCTTTACAAAGTAAATGTTGTTCTTGGTTGGGTTCATGTAGAGAGAAGTGTGGTCTATTTCTCATGTTTGTGGATATTTGATTGTAGTACATGATTAAGGTGAGTTGTATTCATCATATTATCTCAAAATACTTCCTTATGAATTGTTGACCGTTTTTATGAAAACAAATCTTATTAGAACACTTTATCTCATTGATGCCATTATCTCGTTCAAGGATTAAATACATGGATAAATGTATTCCTACTGGGCATCTAGCTCAACCCTAATCTAAATTTTCAAGAATTGATGAAGGGCAGCCTCATTTAAAGATTGGTTCAAGCACTAGCGTTATCAACTTTTGGGAACTAATTGAAGACAAGGACTCTAATAGTTACGTGTTTATTTTGGGGCTTTTGTAACAAACTTCTCTTTATGTTTTGGAATGTTGTATGCCTAGGAGGCCTTATTTTTTGTAAGTTATCTAGTTCACTGAACAGAGAGAGCATGTTTTGAACTTCATAGGAATGTAATGTATGTGATGTAAACGTTTAACTCTTTGTTCAATGAGAAAGATGATTTGTGTGGGTGTTCATGAATATAGTGTCGGTGTATATTATGCTGTGTTTTTCTAGGGCGTTACAAACCACATTTTCAAAGCAATCATAATCAACCCGTGATCTCCCGTCTCTCCAGAAAAAATTAGTCATGCGATTTTCTTGATCTACTGGAACTGTGAAAAAGAACATGGGATCTTCTGTATGTTTCTGCTTAAGATGATTCAATAGGCTTTGAGCATCTCCAGCGCTAATCATCATCATCTTTTGCTTGTTCACATAATTATAACAATCCCTTTTGGTAAAACCCACATTCCCACTGCCTCTAACTTCTTCTCTTAGATATGGGTAAGCATTCTTTGTGCTTATACCAGCATTTACCATAGAATCAATCACACCTACCTTCAATTTTGAAATGTGACAAGCAGATCTTAGCAAATGTCGCTCTGATTGTAATGCAAGTTCATGATTATGTTCAGGATTGAAGGCAGTAACCCTCCAAATTCCATCTTTAACAATTAAACGAATAAATGCTTTGCAACCAGTTCTAGTCTCTAGCCTATTCAATTTTTTCTTTTCACAAGGGTCTTCATCTACTTTAAAACCCTCTTTAGAACATAAAAATTCATGTTGCCTTATGTTCTTTGATCCACTATAATATCTTGGCTTTCCTTTTCGAATACTAAAACCCATTCGTAATGCATAATTGTTGTATAAAGCATATTCTTTGTCTTCACTACATACCACCTTATCTAACAAACTGTCATCACTATTTTCTTGCCTTGCAACAAACATGCAATTATGTTCACTTCTTTCAGCACTACTAGAAGTGTTGATTTCTACAGTAATTCTTGTATTAAATGTTAGAAACTACAATCGTATTTTTATAACAACTATAAAAAAAAATGTTAGTATGGTATGCCTTAGTTAAGGCGGAATTTTTTTTTTCATGTTGGAACAGTATGGCCAAGATGGTGCCTTTCACTATTTTGGTTGATAAGAATTCATCAATTTTTAGTCAATTTTTAGATACATCAAGATTACATACATTTTTTTTAAAAAAAAAAATAACTAAAATATAAAATAAAATAAAAAAGCTTTACTAAAAATGAACGAAACAAAAATACACACATAATTTTGTTCATATTTTTTTTTAAATTTTATTTTTAATACATTTTAGTCAATTTATTTTATTTTTTAAATGCATCTAGAATGCATTTAAAAAATGTAAAAAAAAAAATGATTATCATATAAAAAAATTCATTAAAAACAAGCAAAAAAAAATCATCTTACTTCTTTTGCACTCATGTTTACTTTGATTATCATATAAAAAAGTTCATTAAAAATGTTAGAGTAATAGTAATCAAATTATTTAAATTCAAATAATAACCAAAATAAAATTTAGATCACACTATAAAAATGAAAAGTGTAATTTACTTTTTAAAAAAAAAAAAACCTTTTACTTCTTTTGCACTCATGTTTGAAGAGCAAAACGGGAATGATTATTTGGTATTTTATACTATTTATTACTTGACACTTATCAAAATATTTTTCAAAATATTAACAAAAACTATTGATGAATGCCAAGTTGGAGGAGCAAAATAGAGACAGATAGAGTGAGAAGGGAAGAAGAATGTGAGTCCATCTCTTTATATAATTCATTTTATATCATTAGGGGTGAATTGGAAGTGTTCAATTAGTGCTATCAAACATTTTTCAATATACCACCGAGGGTGGTGGTCTAATAAAGAATGCAATTCTCTCCATAGGGGGTGCAAAAAATAGTTGATTTTCTAGCTGGCTCTCTTTGAGACCTCGCACTATACTCCGTTCGACCTTGGGTTCTTCTGTGGTGTGTGGCTAAGCTCTATTGGTGCCTCGGTAGTGAGGGCCTTGCTATGGGTTTAGTAAAATCTGATTGGCAACCGACTACTCTGAAATCAAGGCCCACAGATGCAGTGACAACACCACATATCATCTTTTTTTCCTGTTTTTCAATCGAGTAATGTTAGAGATTTCAAAGGTTTTATCAAATTTTCTACTAAATATCTCACATTGGTAGGGGACCTATATGAAACCTACATAGTGTAAGTCTCTTACCTATTTAAGACATTGAATAGAAAAATTGATAAAATTTTTAGGTTGACTAACATTTTGCTTGTCAATATAATTTATGGGAAAACGCTGCTGAGTCAGCTTACCATCGGTCATCCATTTCGTTGGTGCCTGCGCGGCGAAAACGGGGTTTGACCCTATGAACCCCTAATAATTTAGGACCCTTGTGTTGTTCTAATAAAATGGTGGGTTCTAGATTTGAACCTGTCACGACCCAAACCCGCCCCTATGGGTTTAGCACCGTAACCGGCCAGTAATCCGAGATTACCGAAGGCCTGCTTAACAGTAATACAGTAATACAGAGTACAGGGGCTTGGCGGAAGCCAATACAGTAATTAAACAATGTCCAATGAGCTGTGACAGTCTGTATGCCAAAAAGATTTTTCATACATATTTACAGAACAGTACATATACATACATGTCATTCAATGAAACAGGGACTTAATCCCTATTACAGTACAGTACGGTGCAACATACAGTCTATACAATATTACAAAACAGTGCGGAGGGGGGGATTACTAAAACACCCCTAAGCCTTAGCTTGGCAGGCTCGGAACCTCGCAGTGAGGCACATTGGTTGGCTTGACAAAACTGGAGTTTACCCCGACGCCTCTAGCATTGGTCCGGTGCCTGTACACCTACATATATATATGAACAGTGAGCTAAAGCCCAGTGAATAACATAATGCGTAAAGAGGTTTAGAATGAATGTCCTTACAGTAATGAAAACAGTTCAATTCAATCAGTGTATCAGTTGTTCAGTACAGTAAACAGTCATATGTGGTACATCCATTAGCATAACAGGAACAGTAGGTCTTAAAAGACCGAACAGTAATGATGGCCATCAGTCAGTAGACAGTACCGGTTCCACGAGGGAACCAACAGAGATCTCTGTAACAGTAATAGTAAACAGTGGGTGCTAAGGATGCCACAGTACAGTTCAGAATATAGGACATACATTCATTCAGTAAACAATATCAGTTCAGTAAACAGTTCAGTTCAGTATTCAGAAGATAATTATTTTGAACATATCTTTACACAATTGTTACTCATAGGGGCTACAGTGTACTAGAGCGTCTCCTCGGAAAGCCAACCCTATACAGTTAACAAATTGAACACACACTAAGCTATACAGTTGGGAAAGATAATAATTTAATCCCTAAATTTGCCTCGGTGTGTTCTACATCTATATCCTCCTTAAGATGCCTTAAACTAGGCCTAGGAATGCCTAGGATGGAAAGAGGATGCAAAGATGCACTTAGAAAACACTTAACAAATTTTGCTGAAAACAGGGGTCTCGCTCGAGCGAGGCTTTCTTCGCTCGAGCGGACATGCAGACAAAGGAGCTCCGCTCGAGCGTGGATTCCGTCACTCGAGCGGACTGCGTGCTACAGTAAAAATGCTGGATGCTCAGATTTTACGCTCGATGCTCGCTCGAGCGTGAGACACAGCTCTTCGCTCGAGCGTAGGTCCCTTCGCTCGAGCGCACGCCTGCGTGCACCAAGATTCTGAGAGCTTGCAATTTACACTCGAGCCACCATTCCTTCGCTCGAGCGGAGCTCAGAAGAAACGATGGTCGCTCGAGCGTAGAATCCTTCGCTCGAGCGTAGAAGCCAAATTCTGGAATTTCCAGATTTGCCTTCCAAGCTCAAACCAAGTATTCCAAAGCTCAAAACTCAACCTCTTGGACCCAAATTCTGGAAAACACATTCAAACTCAATATACCACAAGTTACAAAGCTCAATTTGTGAATTTAAAGCCCAAGAGTGAGTCAATTAAATCCAAATTTCAAACATGAAGAACATGCAAACATGCATGAATTCAAACCATTTCAAAACTTCAAAACTTGCTCTAATGAGTTCATTCTCTTTAAAACAAGTTGAAAACATGGACTTAAGCTTAATTATGAACTTGCATGTGACAATTTGCCATGAAATCAACTCAAAATTCATCAATACACACATGCATGCATAAAATGAGTTCTAATTCAACATCATTGAACCAATCCATGCCTCTACTCTTCAATTTAGCATGAACCATGCAAGAATAAGCTTAAACACAACAATGAGAAGGTGAAGTCCTTTACCTAAGTCTTGAATTTAAGGGGTAAGAGCTCAACTATGCAATCTATGCTCCAAATCCTTCAATTTCCAAGCAATTCTCTAGATGAACAAGATGAACTCACACTTTCCTCTCACTCTCTCTTCCTAGTCGGCAAGAACAATGAAGTAGGCTGAGGAAATGTTTTGCATTGAGTGCAATAAGGCTCCACAATAATAATAAACAATGGCCCCACTCACCATGGCAATTTGGTAAATATGCCAAACTTTTTAATCTAATTTAATCATACCAAATCAGTTTTCGGATAATTACACTACAAAATCACATAAATTATGGCGATCACAAATCACTAATCAATTTCTGGTTTGGCCGCCGATAAGGCCTTCAATTTACAGTTTAAACATAAAAACTGAACAGATAATTAAGCACTCAAACAGATAAACATGCAATTAAACAGATACAGTTAATCGATTCAGTTTCGGATTTCAATTAGTCAGTTCAGTAATTCGGTCAGTTCATTTACTTTCCATAATCAGTCGTAATTTAGCAGTAATCGGCATTAATCAGTGATCAGTATGAGGGTTGTTACAGAACCCTTCAAAATTGGAGTTCATTTAATAATAGTACTAGGTACAATTGGGGTTCAATAGTCGAATTATAAGAGATGAGGGAGGAAGGAAAGTCAAAATTTGAAGTTAATAGTGAGACAGTTTTAATAGCAAAGTTAAGTTATGGAATTAATGGGTGTTTTTTGTGTGTTGTAGACGCTCTCTATGTTGGTTTGTGTTTAACCACTGAAGATGTCAAGTGAAGAAGAAGATTTAATGTCGAAGTTCTTCGATTGGTTGTCGTCGTTGGATTCTCCAACAGACAAGCTTTTAGGAGATTTGATCTCTGATGCTAACATCAATCCCTGCAGCCCCATCGTCCCTTTTATGTCTCTCCACCAATATCAACTGCCCTCGTCTCCGAAATGTAATTTATCAGATACTACTACTATCTCGTTGTCTACTTCCACTTGTCTCTCTCTCTCTTTCTCCTCGCTAAATGTAAGTATTTTTAATGAAATTTTTTCAAGTAATTTTTCTAGACTGGTGGAATTATATTTTATGCGTTCATTATATGTTATTAACGAATTCGAATACTAAAGTAATTCACATGAGGTTTATTTTGAATTTTTCAAAATTCACCAATACCTATATTTTATGTTTAATTAATTTTATTTTCTCTAAGAGATATTAAAATAAAGAGAGAACTTTTTAGATAAAATACATACATTGTTGGAAGGTAATAAAAATATAAGTAAATAATTAATGATAAATGGAGAGTAAATAAATAGAGAAAGAATTTGAGGGAGAAAAAGGGAAAGTTTTTCCATATGGGGAGAGAGAGAGAGAGAGAGAGGGGGGGTTAAACCATTATACCTAAATACTAGTTTATATTTTGACGTTGGGTTAATAATTTATATTGTTGATGTAATAGAAGCAGGGAAAAGTTAAAATTATATTTGTTTTATGTAATAGTAAGGAAAAGCAATTTTAATGCATTAATTAAGGCATATTTTGATAAATGACTTTTTTTTTTTTAAAGCTTATTGGCTTATTATAAAAAAAAACGTGTAAAAAGTAGAGTTATGATGTGTCTTAAATAAGTTAATATATCAATAAGTTAGCTTCTTTTTTTCTTTTCTTTTTTTGTCTTTCCAAAAGAGGCTAAGTAGCACAATAGGCACATTCTCATGATAATTTTCAAAAAAAAAATGAAAGACACAATATAGTTGAGACATTTTTAAAATTTATATTTTATTAATTTACCTTTCACTTTTGAATTTAATTTAAATTTCACTTTGATCTCTTATCTTCTAATTATAACAATTAAGTCCTTAAATTTCAACCCATTTTTTAGTGTGGATTTCCTATTGGCCCATCGTTTAAAATTTGAGTAAAAATTTAAACTTAAAAGGGCCAAAGTAGAATTTGACTAAAGTTTGAGGGTGAAGTGCAATTTTCATGTCAATTTTTTCCTCTTATATTCCTAAAATGAACTCACATAGCCCCCATGAGTACTTTTTCCATTCAAATTTGTAACGATGAGTGACTCATAAGTCATGATCACTTAAAAAAATGGGTTGAAGTATGATGACTTAGTTGTTGCAATTAGAAGATGAGGGATCAAAATAAAATTCAAATGAAAGTTTAAGAGTGAAAAGTGTAACTTACTCTTTATTTTATTTCAATTAGCATGTGAATTATTTATTCAAAGGTAATTAAAAAAATTAACACTAATTAAAATTAAGAAGTCATATATCATAACATAAATATCAAGATATTATTTACGTAACAGTTGCATTATAAAAAATGAAAAATAATTGTAGAACATTAAAATACACATGGTACATAAGGAAAGAGTGAAATGTATCCGAATGTTTGTCATGTATCTTGTATATCATATTGCATGTCGCACAAATATGTGTATTATAAGTTACAATCAAGATGGAATAAGTACAACGAAATTGAGAGTGATTAAGAAACAATTTTTTTTTTTTTTTGAATTCAACAGTAGACTTATCTCCTCTCTCTCTCTCTCTCTCTCTCTCTCTCTCTTAGCAAGAATATAATTCATTTAATCATCAAAGATATCTCTTTCGCACGGATCCAACAAAGCAAGAGCAGTCAAAGAACACATTGAAACAAACATAGACAAATATGAAAGCTATTGTTCTTTGCTGTTTCAAATATAGCATAGATTATTGTTAACTTTCATTTATCTTAGTCCAGAATGTTTCAAAAAAAAAAAAAAAAAAGAATGATATTGAGTAAAATTCTTTGGAATGTCACATTGTTCTAATATGGCTGGAATTGTTAACTTCATAGGCTATCACCAATGATGGTCATGCTGCTTATTTAATGCATTCTAGAGGTTCATTCAATCACTCATAAGTTGAAAATTTCAGTAATCATAGACATATCTGATTTGGAGTCCAAAAGCCTAGAATTACAAATGCTTGGTAATGAAGCATAGCTGGTTTGCTTGAAACTCTCAATAATGAAAGAGGTGCTTCTTGACTTAGCAAAATGTCCGTCTGGAAAATTAAAATTATTACTGCAAGAGACAGAAACTTTGAAGCCAATACAGTTGCCAAGCTAGCCAAGCCGGTGGAAAAACGGCGCGGCTCGACAGGCACAACGCATGACATGTGCGTGGCAGCGCACACGGTGCGGCTCAAAGCAGCACAGCTCAGCACGCACGTGGGAAAGACGCAAGTCGAGCGTGCAGAAAGCGTGCTTAGAGCGTGCGGCTAATGGTGAAGCGTACGGCTAATGGTGATGCGTGGCGCGCATGTGATGGCGCATGGAAACACATGGGAAGCACGTGGCCCACTGCTGACAGCGTCATCTGGCGTGGACGGCTTATGCACCGCCTTCCGGGGTGTTTTCTGGTTCAATTTTGGTACTACCAGACTCCATTTTCCAAAATAAAAATATTAGTGGACTAAAAAATGGCATTAAACAAACACAAACAATGGAGTGTTGCACACTCTCTCTCTAATGAGGGTGGAAGTGCAGAAACTCTGCACTTCATCTTCTTTCTTAAGCCACTAAAAACACAAAACGAACCCAAATTAGGGTTTGCTTTTTCTTATCAACCGTAAGTCGGAATCAGGCCCATAATATACCATTTTGAAGGTATCAAAACAAGGATTCCAAATATATAATTTTCATAATATAAAAACAAAGCATGTAAAGCTAGCATGCAAAACTAGCATGCAATCAAAGTTACAAAAAATTAAATATGAATCTCCATTTTCTCAAAATCCGACAGTTGGATTTTCATGAAACTTTGCAGTTATATTCTACATGAAATATACTACAACATATGTAAATTTCAGGTTGATCGGAGAAAGTTCAAAAAAATATTAATTTTTCATGCATATATCATGTGTATATATATAATTATATACATATTTTAATGCACAAAAAAAAGTACGAAAATACTCATTTATTGCTCTGACACCAATGTAAGATACAGATAACACAGCGTGTAAAAGAATTCAAATTCATACCTTGTGTAAAAGAATTCAGAACAAAGAACCTTGTGAGTAAATCACGTACTCGACAATCACGAACTATGAACTCCCAACAATGGAGTGATACCACAGTGTGAGTATCACCCTCTCTAGTCACAGTGTAAAGGCTTGATCGTTTTTCATGTGGGAGAGAGTTAGAGAGAGAGTATGGGAAAAAATGTTATGGGTAAATCAACATAACGTATCTGATATCTATTAAATAGATTAGATATATAATCTCACATCTCTATCTCCTAATAGGATAAGATAGATTGGATGGAGATAATGGGTTATCCTAACAGGATAAATAGAAATTCAAATTACATGAGTAATTTAAATGGGCCATGGGTCATGCCACATGGGCGCCCAAATCCGGGTCCAATACCCGGCCCAATTTCCAACAATTTATTTTTATAGAATCGAGTTCATTGCTATAAGCTAGAAAGCCAAATAAAATGATGCCATCAAATTAATTAGTCTTATTTGTTTAATTGCTCAATCAAAATTCATGCATGCTCTTTCTTTTTTTTTGCAAGAGCACAAAATTTATTATTTTTATTGAACCAGAGAAAAATAAATAAATAAAAAGGATAGAAAAGGCACAAGATGCTCTGTTTGTAAATTTCTCAATTTTTTTATTTTAATCATATCTTCAGATTTCAACATGATTCTATGACTGAAAGTGCATTGAAATTGAAAGACAAGGAAATTTTTTTTTTAAAACATTCATATGATATGACCTGCATAATTCTTCTATTCTTTTTTTTAGCTTGAAACTAATATTTTTTTTAAAGTTATTCTATGTCTCAATGGCATGGCCAGATAATGCCACTGAAGAATTGTAATTAGTAAATACAGTGAGGTTCACCATTTAGTGCCGGTGATCATGGGAAGACAACATGAGAGCATGAAATTTTGTTATTGAATTGTGGCATGGCCGTGCAGGGCACTGAATAATTTTCTAATATTTTCTCATTTTCAAGTATTCCGAGGGTCTTAATATCATCTTGCAACTATCTCAGAATTTGCTATATATAGTCTAATACTACTGGATTTCTCTTGATAATAGTCATAAATATTTAAAAAAAAACTCTTAGTACTCTTCCTTTATGTAAGAGATAATAAACTAAATAATATATAATAGCTGAAAAAATTCTTCGAAACTGATAATAATATACAACAAATTTTTTTTTTTTTATCAAATTGGAGTTATCCAATAGAAGATGATTTACTAATGCAGAAAACATTGGAAGCAGAATTAGATTTGTGACATTGAAGCTTGGAAACTACCTGTTTTCAAGTCTACATGTGCAAGCAAGTAATGCAGAAAAAGAAAATGAAAAAAAAAAGAAGAACAGAGAGAGAGAGAGAGAGAAAGAGAGAACTTCAAGCTTTGACTGTCTCCAAGGAAGCAAATTGGGAGGCCTCAGCCTCAGGAGTTGCAGAGCCCCTGAAGAGCAAGATGGCAAGGCTACCAATGCAGAAATAGATGAAACAACCATAGCAATGAGTCACAAAAGACCCAAAATCTGTACCCACTATGCATTGGCATCCTCCTCCATATGCCTTATCAAATTCTTGCATTACATATATCCATTCCAACCCCATATTAATATTTAAAAAGAATAAAATGACTATTTTTTGGTCTCTAATGGCCCAGGTCCCAAGCGAGTCGACACTAATCTGGCTCGATCGGTGCCAAATGTTACTGCAAGGCAAGAAGTGAGCACCCTCGTGAAGGCAACATATAGAGAAGACAAGATACGATTTCGATTTTGGCCAACCTCCAAAATCATTGAACTGAAGAATAAGGTAACAGAGAGGCTACCGTTAAAGGTTGGTACTTTTAACATAAAAGTATGAGGATGACAATCAGGAGTTGATCTTAATGGCCTGTGATGAAGACTTGAAGGAGTGCATGGATATTTGGACTTCACGTGGCAACAACGAAGTCAGATTATTTATTCATAATCAAATTACCACTTCAAAAATTGCCTGTGAAAGCAGAGGGGTGAAAAGAAAACAGACATATTAGTGAAATTAATTGCCTTAGGATCAATTAGAATTTTAGAAGTAAAGAGTTCTATTTGTGTTGATTGTAAATTTTTTTTGTTTTCTTTGGCAGTATTGATTGGAATTTGGAACCAGCAAATGTAGCAAAGGAATTGTATTTTCGTGCAATTATTATGGCCAACTAATCAATTAAGTGTATGTATGTTAAGTGTATTTAAAAATTAAAAAAAAAAGTTGAAATTATTTTTAAAAATTCAATAAAACTAAAAAATTACGAAAAACAAGAAAGTAGAATTTTATGAAAACTTAATTTTGAAAACTGAAAACAAACCAGCTGAATAGTATTAGGGACAATTGGGGTTAATCATTCGTCGAATTATAAGAGAGGAGGAGAAGTCAAAATTTGACCCCATGAACCCCTAATAATTGAGGACCGTTGTCCTTTTTTCCTAATAAAATCGTGGGTTCTAGATTAGAACTCTTCAAAATTGGGGTTCGTTTTTGTTTGGTTTGAGCTTTTAAAAAACAGTTTTCAGAAAAATTTTATTTTTTTATTTTCTGTATTTTAATATTTTTAATGAATTTTTTTAATATTTGCAGTTTTTTTTTAGATTTTTAGACACACCTAACATAAATACACTTAAAATGTATAATATTTGTGAAAAAAAATATTTAAAAATACACTAAATACCAAAAAATTTAAAAAAAAATTAAAAAAAAGTTAAGAAAATTCAGTACGTTTTTTTGTATTTTTGTGCATTTATTAATTTTTTAAAAATATTTTTTCACAAATATTTTATTATTTAGATACATCTAAGTAAGGTGCATCTAAAAAAGTAAAAAAATTGTTTAAAATTTTAAAAATATTCACTAAAAACAAAAAAATATGAAAACAAAAAACTGAATTTTCAAAAACTAAATTCAGAAAACTAAAACCAAATACACTACTATTGGGGACAATTGGGGTTTAATCATTCGTAGAATTATAAGAGAGGAGGAGCAAAAGTAAAAATTTGACCGCATGAACCCCTAATAATTGAGGACCCTTGTGCGTTTCTAATAAAATCGTGGGTTCTAGATTAGAACTCTTCAAAATTAGGGTTTATTTAATAATAGTATTGGGGACAATTTGGGTTTAATCATTCATCGAATTGTAAGAGAGGAGAAGGGAAAGTCAAAATTTGAAGTTAACAGTGAAAGTTTTAATAGCAGAGTTAAGTTATGGATTAATGGGTGTTTTTTGTGTGTTGTCGACTCTCTCTCTCTCTCTCTCTCTCTCTCTCTCTCTCTCTATCTATCTATCTATCTCTCTCTCTGCTGGTTTGTGTTTAACTACTGAAGATGTCAGGTAAAGAAGAAGGTACGCGGAAGTTCGACGATTGGAGTTCATCGGTGGATTTTCCAAGAGATGGGTTGTGGGGAGATTTGATCTCTGATGCTAACATCGATCTCCTTATCCCAATCGACCAGTGGCCCTGGTCTCTGACACTTAATTTATCGAGCCTTTTGCAACACATTAATACTACTAATACTCCAGCCAGAAACACCACCTCGTTGTCTACTTCGTCTTATCTCTCTCTCCTCACTAAATGTAAGTATTTATAATGAAATTTTTTCAATTAATTTTTCTAGACTGATGGAACTAGATTTTATGTGTTAATTATTATGCTATTAACGAATTCGAAAACTAAAGTAATTCACATGAGGTCACCAAGACCTATAGCCATGTTTGATTCACAAAATTAATAGTGAAGGTATTAATAATCTAATCAAATTAGTGTGGTATTCACTATCCAATTGGATTAGTAGGACAAATTATCCCCTTACCCATTATTTAATTAGCATTGGATAAGAAAACATATGAATGTAGGATTACAACTATATTTATCTTTTTTCCGATCTTACCCTCTATCAATGTTTCTTCACAATCTTTACTTTATCAAAATTTCTTCATAAACGTCGTTTTGAAAAAAATTATAAATAAATAAATAAAAGCAAAATAAAAATAGAAAATACAAAGCTATGCTTGATTTGTTTTTTAATTTTTCTTTTTTGAAAATATAAACTAATTTGATAAAATAAATATCAAAAAATATTTTTAAATTTTTAAAAATTATTTTTAGCCTTCTAAGATATAAAATTATATAAAAATAATAAGTTTTTTAATTTTTAGTCAGGGATAAAAGAGTTTTTTTTATTTTATTTCCCAACTCAGGATATATAATCTCACCCACCCCTACCCCATTACTAATAATCTTACAAATTTGTTGGATTAATTATCCATTGGATTAATAATTCTGAAACAAAATTTCAAAACAAACACAAGATTATTGGGCCTACGGATTAATAATGTCAATCCCATGTTCTAATCCTATCAATCAAGCATGCTCATATTTTGTTACGTTAACTTTATTTAGAAAATCATTATAATCTTATGTTTTTCATTGATACTACATGTTTTGGCAGTGAATTGGATTGAACAATAGGTGGAAAAATGAAGAAATTTAGCTTAAACTAAACAGGTTTTCTCGGACAGATTTCCTCACCCAGCGCTGCACGTGCGGCGGGGTTTTCCACACGTGCGGCCGTCTATTTCCAGCACCCAAATTGATTTTGAAATAAAAGCACTTGCCCCCGCACGTGCCCTGATTTTCCCGCACGTGCGGTTTTGGTCCCGCACGTGCGGAACCCCCCTGTTTCAGCCCAACTTCGAATAGGTATATCTCCTTCATCTGAACTTCGTTTGAAGTGATTCTTGAGCCTAAATTCAAGCCTCAAAAATGTAGTTTCCAATGGTGGTGGTCTCACATCCAAATTCTAAATACACAAATAGATATGCCCAAATTAAGGAAGGTTGTTCACTTTTTATCTACTCATTTCATGCTATTTATTCTCCTAACCCAGTTTCTTTCTGTTTCTTCCTATTTTCCTTGATATGAATTATGACCCATTGAAGACTAATGAGTTTAGAACCAACATAACTAATTGGTTAAAGAGCAAATTAATAGATCTATTTATGTGATTAAGAAAAGATTAAGCGAAGTAACTCTGATCAAGAGAATAATTCTATGTTCGATATGTTGTGCTATGTAATAATTTTGGTTTTCAATTCACAAATACTAATTCCTGTTGGAATGTGTCCCACATCGCCTGGAGTTGCCCCATCTATGTTAGTTATAGGGCTCTAGTTTCCTTCTCCTTAATACTTGGGTTTTAAGGAGAAGTGTAGGCTGGGCTTTTCAACTTGGTATCAGAGCTTGGTTGGGCCTATGACTAGTGGGCTATTTGTCCAGCTAGTGTTTGTTGTGGTCTAAGAGAGTGTGTTGGAATGTGTCCCACATCGCCTGGAGTTGCCCCATCTATGCTAGTTATAAGGCTCTAGTTTCCTTCTCCTTAATACCTGGGTTTTAAGGAGAAGTGTGGGTTGGGCTTTTCAACTATTCCTTCTGCTGTACTCCCTGTTGGTAACAATGATGCAGGAAATCAGAGTTACCGAATCATCTACAAATGAGAAACTTGATTTGAGGCTCGACTATTTTCAGATATTGCAAACTGCTAGGTCTCTGCCGCAGCCTCAAGCCCGACAAAATGGTGGTCCTATAGAGAATGGAAGTAATATTATTAGTGCATGTCAAAGCCACAATGCTGTTGTGTTGTCAAAGATAGAAGATACCAGAGAACTATCCAAGATAAAATCTGGAAAGAAAAAAAAAAGGGAGGGGGGAACTCACTTAGTCGGGAGATTCTTGAACAACATTTTCATCTGACTCTTCTAAACGCTGCAAGCAAGCTAAAAGGTACGCATGTGTTCTTGAAGTTGAAGTGTTGCTTCCTGCTCATGTTGCTTTCAACTGGCTGAATTGTTCTTATATTATATGAAAGCTGACTAATCCAATAGTTGCAGCATCAGAAATCACTTGCAATAATAAAATAAAATAAATAATGAAAAAAAAATAGTAGCAGCACAGAAATGGAGTATTTCTTATTTGTATTGTTGTTTTTGCAGTTAGCAAATCTACTCTAAAATGCAGATGTAGGACGCTTGAGATCGAAGAGTGGCCATCTCGTAAGAGAAACAAGGTAAAGCCAGTAGATGAATCTGTTCCAGGTGCAGGAGCAAAAAATCTTACTTTGTCTACGAGTCCAAGTCTACTTGATCAACCAAAGCCTCCAGGCTCTGAACTTCAAAGAGAAAAAGGGCAAATCACTCTGCTATAGAACGAAAGTGGGTTTTGGACAGGTTGAGAGGCTGCTGGATCATATGCCTGGGGGCTATCACAATGAACTCCGTGTGCAAACTAGTAATTTGCAAGAGTTTGGTAAAATGATTCCGAAGGAGAATTTATTCATTGGTGTTACTAACGAACAATGTTCAAAAGTTGGGGGCTCTTCTGAATTGGTGTTTCAACCAACTAGACCAAATCCCTCAATTGCTCATTGCAAGCCTGATGCCATTCTTTCCACACTGCCTCAAACCCCCTCAAGAGATCTACTGCTAATAAGAAGTTCAGAAGGCTTTTCAGAGAATGCAATGTTGGGATCTAGTTAGAGAGCTGGCCTAGCTCCCAAGCGAGTCAAGACTAATCTGGCTCGACTAGTGCCAAATGTTACTGCAAGGCAAGAAGTGAGCACTCTGATTGTGAAGGCAACATATAGAGAAGACATGATACGATTTCGATTTTCGTCAAACTTCGGAATTATTGAGCTGAAGAATAAGATAACAAAGAGGCTACCGTTAAAGGTTGGTACTTTTAACATAAAGTACGAGGATGACAATCACGAGTTGATCTTAATGGCCTGTGATGAAGACTTGCAGGAGTGCATGGATATTTGGACTTCACTTGGCAACAACAAAGTCAGATTATTCATTCATGATAAAATTACCACTTCAAGGATTGCCTGTGAAAGCAGAGGGGTAAAAAGAAAACATACATATTAGTGAAATTAATTGCCTTAGGATCAATTAGAATTTTAGAAGTAAAGAGTTCTGTTTGTATTGATTAGAATTTTTTTTTTTTTTTTTTTTTGTGGCAATATTGATTGGAATTTGGAACCAGTAAATGCAGCAAAGGAATAGTATTTTCATCCAATTATTATGGCCAACTAATAAGTCAAGTTTTTTTTTTTTTTTTTTTTTCTTCTACTTCTTTTCTTTAAATTAATAATTTTTACCGATTCTTCAATTAAAGAGTTGAAGTAAACTCCATGGTGGTATGGTGAATGGAATGACAAGCTCATTCTCTTCCACTGTTTAGTTGTTAACATAGAATGATGTAGGAAGCAAATAATAATTATCATTTCCATATTTGATTATACCTAATTTAACTGTTAGAATGGATGGAGTTTGTCAATTGGTCAAATCTTTACACTATGTTTGGATTTTGAGTGATTTGGAGAGAAAAGAAAAGAAATTGAGAGATATGTATTTTTCTTATTTGTTTAGATAACTTAAGTGGAGAGAAATAGGGAGCAATGAAAAGAAACGGAGAGAAACTTATTTCTCTTACAACCCTTATTTTCAATCTTCCCAAAAGTGGAGAGATTGGAAGAGAAAAGAAACCAACAAATTCTTATATTTTCATAACACCAAATTTGTCCCTATAAAAATAAAAGAAATAAAATGATTCACAATATATAAAAAGGCTATTTTGGTAATATAACATAAAATAATTTCTTTTATTTTCTCTTATGAAATATAACCAAACAAGAAGAGAAATTGCAATCATTTTTTTTCTTTTATTTCTTACTTATCCAGATAAGAATGAGAGAAATCACAATTATTTTTTTTCGTTACTTTTCTCTTATAACTTAAATAATCATTTCTTTTCTTTTTTCTCTTACGTTCCCAAACATAGTGTTAATGTTCTATTATAATCAGCCTAGGGGGCTTGGCCTTGATCTTACGATTTGGAGTGGAAAAGTTAGTAATTGATTGGGCTATCTAGTCCATTAACCATTTAAAGACTTCTAATCAATGTAGCGTTTTCTAATTAAAAAAGAAAAAGAATAATTACAACCAAAAAAAAAATGTCAAGGTTTGATTCTTATAACAAAATAAATTATAAATTTTTAATTTTATCAATTTAAATCTTGATTTTTTGATTTGTTTCTAATATAAACCATTTGTCTATTTTTGTTAACTAAAACTAACAAAGAAAAAAAAAAATAGGAGAATTTTTTTTAAGGTCTCTGCTATTAAGATTTTATAGGATAAAAGACATGGAATATTTGCATAATGGTTGGGATCCCTCAACATTTTTTCAGAGAAATTTCGATCTGGAGAAATTTCAAAACACAGATCTATGTTTTGAAATTTCTTTGGTTTGCTCAATTTCTTTGATTTTCTCTATGTTTTGAAATTTTCCGTAGCATTTAAAATTTCTCTAACAACATTGGACTCCAGATTTGTGTGTGATAGCCAGAGAAATTTGCAAAAATGAAATTTTTCTTGCATGTTAATTTTCTCTGGGATAAATTTCTCTATGTGATGGCCAAAGAAATTTGATTTTCTTCTCATTATCATATTGATTTTCTCTACTCAAATCACACATTCCCCTTGTGATTTTCCCTGGCCAAATTAACTCGAAATCAATAAACAAGAATGATTCCCAAAAGGGAGTCTGAATCGAAGTTTCACACAACACAATCCCATTGTGATATGAAGATGAAGATCTAATTGTAGTAAAATGAATACAATAATAATAATAATAATAATAAAGTAGAAGTAGGAAGGAAAGAAAAAACACACAGAAAGGAAGGAAAGGAAGAGAGTGGGGAGATTAAAATTACTTGCAATCCTACCATTCCATGACAGGGGAAAAGGGTTTGAAGATTGAAGAAGAAGAAGATGAAGTGCTCTTGTTCTTCTTGTTGTTGTTGTGGGTCCCATGTGGAAGTGGATATCGAAATCCGACGAAGATCTAGCCGATGACGGATGAGCTTCTGGAATTGAGAAGAAGGGAATGGTGGTGGTGATCAAAGATGAAGACTTCATATGTGCATCTTCTTCTTCTTCTCAAATTCAATAGGTGGTTGTAGGAAGGGTGGTGAGAGCAATCCAGTTGAAGAAGCAAAAGGACTCGGCGTCGGAGTGGGAGCATCTGATGTTTTAGACGAGCTCGAAGGTGACGGTGGAGGAGGCGATTCACATCTTATTTAGGGTTCACTACATGTAGATGTCACGGTGGACGATATTGGAGATGTGGTGGATTGCTGCAAAGTAGAGAGAGGAGAGAACCGATTTGAAGAGAGAGAAAAGAGAGAATGAGAGAGTAGGTATGGGTGTGGGTGTGAGGGACCTTAGGCTATAAAAATAAATATTGTAGATCTCTTTTATTATCAAAAGTTAACTAGGGATGTTAGACTAATTATCTTTAAAAAAATATTATTTTAGTCATTAAACTCAATACAAGCATACGTAAAACGTTTAAAATATTCATTTTTATTGAGTTTAACGATTAAAATACTCATTTTTTTAGTCGATTTTATTTAACAAAAATAGGTCAATGGTTCAGATTGAAAAACAAAAATTAAAATTTCAATGTTTAAATTAACAAAATTAAAAACTCAGGATTTATCTTGTTACAAAGGTCAATCCTTGAGATTTATTTATTTATTTTTATTTTTTTGTAATTTCCCCTAAAAAAAATCTGATTCTTGATCATTCAAAAAAAAATTATTTTTTATTTTTTTATAACAAATTGAATAAGTTATCACAGTAAGATCGATTATTTTTTTTTTAAGGACATATATAAATAATTTTACAAAAACAAATAATTTAAATTATCAAAATAACTATAAACCTAAATAACAAACTCAAATTGAGTCTAGATAACTGGATGGGAGGGAAGCACAGCTCAACACATGACTAGTAAGTCAGTCCTTCTACGTCTAAAATTAGAAAACTAGCTTTCTAGACATCGATGCCATTACATTACCATAAAGCAATCCCAATTGGTCCAAAATTAGAAAACTGAAATAATAATAATTGTTAGTATATTTTCAAGAAAGGAATCCTAATTTTATTGAAACCAATAAGGGTTTTCTTTTCCTATAGGTGACCTATATATGTGTGTGTTTTTATGTGTCTCCAAACTAATCAGAGGCAAACAGTTGTTCGATGCAAGAAAAAAAAAAGATTGGAGTGTTGAAGAAATAGAGAAACAAGATGATCGACAAGAGGTTCTTAACACTTAGAGATGTGAATTTTATTGAGGTTAATTCTAGTTGTTCTCCATTTGAGTGCTTGATACAGATTTCAAAAGTTGCAGAGAAAAAATTGGAGGAAGAAAACTTGATTAAAAAGACATCCATGGCAAAGGAGGCCAATCCTAGTCCTGGTCCTGGCTTAGAAGAGTACTTTAAAATTAAAATTCAAACGTTTATCTCCAAGGAGGAGATGAAAGCGAAGATGAAGAGAGAAAACTTCGAAAAAACGATTGAAAAGCTTCTCAAGAATTCTATTATTGATGAGCCAGTTGATAATTTGCCCAAGGAAGAGAAGATGAAGAGAGAAAAGTGGCTCAAGAGGCCTGTCACAGAGGAAAAACCCAAGAACAAGAAGAGATATGAGAGTGAAGAGAGCGAAGATCAAGAAAAACCTAATCCAATCAAGAAGAAGAAGAAGATGAGTAGTAATAAGGGAATTGACAATGTTTCATACCCACCACCAGAACTTCCTTCAGAATTTAAGGAAAAAATCAACAACTTGAATGGTTCTAAATTGAAGTTGTTGATACAAAAGAGGGTGACCGCAACCGATGTAAGTCATACTCACAATCGTATATCAATGCCTTGAATGGCATCAAAGTAGATTTCCTAAGTGATGAAGAGAAGAAGCATCTAGACTCGCATACTGGAACGAATGTGGCAGAGATACCAGTGAAGCTAATCCAACCTGATTCGTGCCAAGAATGCGATGTAACGTTCAAGAAGTGGGATATGAAGAAAGAAAGAGGCAAAACTAGCTCAATGTATGTGTTTAGTAAAGAATGGAATGAAATTAAGAGGAGGAATGGAGTAGAACAAGGTATGATGGTGCAAGTTTGGTCGTTTCGTGGACCGGGTGATGAACTATGCTTTGCTCTTGTTATTGTTGAAGAGGGTGGCGATGGCAACACAAGCAGTGCAAGTCAAAGTGGAGAAAAAAATACACCAAGCACTTCCCAGTCTCACCATCAAGAAGATTAGTGTTTCTTAAATTTTTTAATTTTTAATTTTTTAATTCTACTTTAGAAGTTGCATGAATTTGTCTTTCTGCAGATTTTGGGTATTTGCTTATCAGTGTAACTAACAAATTCATAAGATCACGAAAAATGTTTCACGAAATCCGTTATGAAATCATGCCAATCAACCAGCCATCAATCGGCCGATAGATCAAGCATGGCTTCGAGACGAATTTCGTCAATCTAACATTGCTATTTACATATAGAATTTTTATACGTAAAATTTTATTAAATAATGTGATAGTGGTATTCTTTAAATTTTAAGTCAAATGGTAGTATTTTAATTTGAACTAAAACATCATATAAATTTTGTATGAAAAAATGTTGTATACAATTATCCTTAGAATAAATCTCAGTTTTAAATAATAAAAAAAAAGAAATAATTTTTTTTTAAAAATTTACTATTTTTTAAATAAATTAAGTATGTGATGGACATCATACTTGCTACTGAAGTTCTTACCCCCCCCCCCCCCCCTCCCAACCCAAAAAAAAAAAAAAAAATCACAGAGAGAAATCGAGCTTATTTATTTATTAGGAAGAACAAACGTCAAAAATAAATTTCATGTCTATCCTTCAAAAGTCCAAATAATACCGTTTTTGGCGTGTCACAACTTGTCATGTTCAAAACCTATTCAATTATATTGCCAAAACAAAACTATCTAAATCAATTCTAATCCAACAATTTGATTAAGATAAAAAAGAAAAGAAAAAGAAGAAAAGAGAAAGAAAAATGAAAAAGGTGTTGTTGTTGAAAGATACAGCAGTATGGAATTTTGTCAAATTGATGACCATGTGTTTTATGGGTGGCCTATAGAAGTTTGGTTGCATTTGTATGGTTTATCTGATCTTTGAAATAGTTCCCATGCATAATGATTTTATTTTATTTATTTATGTAAGATACAGATAACAAAACGGGTAAAAGGATTCAAATTCATACCTTGTGTAAAAGAATCCGGAACGAAGAATCTTGTGGGTAAATCACGTGCTTAACAACCACGAACTATGAACTCCCAGTAATGGAGTGATACCATAGTATGAGTATCACCCTCTCTAGTCACAGTGCAAAGGCTTGATCATTTTTCATGTGGAAGAGAATTAGAGAGAGAGTATAGGAAAAAATGTTATGGGTAAATCAACATAACGTATCTGATATCTATTAAATAGATCAAATATATAATCTCACATTCCTATCTCCTAATAGGATAAGATAGATTGGATGGAGATAGTGGGTTATCCTAACAGGATAAATAGAAATTCAAATTACATGAGTAATTTGAATGAGCCATGGGTCATGCCACATGGACGCCCAAATCCAGGTCCAATACCCGACCTAACTTCCAACATCTCCCACTCGCACATGAGTTGACATGACACTGCCACATCTCTATCTTAATCTCCCCAAATATTTAACAATCACATACTAGCCAATGAACCGTGCAACCATTGAGAAACACCTGCATGTGGGAGCTCTATACTACAAACTCAAAATGAGCCAGCTTAGAGACATCAACCCAAAAACAATAGAAATAGTGTCTCATATACCCCAGACCCATCTAATTACACTGGTCCAAAAAACATCTCTAATCCCTCAAAAGAGCATGTTTGACCCTCTCAATTCTTACAATATATATTCACACTCAATCCGCCTCTCATACATAGTAATGTGAGTTGCCAACAGTAAATATACAACAGTGGTGTAATACTAGATGATCTTCCCTTTGCCCTCATGCCATTTCGTTTAAGATTTATCACTTTCCCAGTGATGTCCCTTAAGGCCGAATCATACATAACCGCAGGCAACATACCAAAGTAGCAGGACATCAACCACTTACCTTATGACATAGTCAAAAGTCACAAAATGGTACATAAATGAAAGTCATATCAATAATGACACATAAGACTCATACGGTAAGGAAATAGGGATCCATTCTCTCACCTCATTACTCAGTCACCAAGCACATGTAATATGAATACATGCTACGGTAGAGTGACTCTTCCAAAGAGTGACGTCATACTCGATACACCGTACAGATCTTAGTCTAGTCGCTTTCTAGCACCTAACCCGAATTCTCTATTTGCTCGCCTTCCAAACGCCAAATGAGATCTCGCATCTAGCTAATCATAACAGGCACAACATGGAAAGTGGGTACTAACATCCATGTTTGGTCCTTAACATGACCTCATCTTGGTTGTAACTAAGGCAACATACATAATGGATAAATTAAGCCTCTCTTGGCTCCAAATAAAAAATAAACCACTAGTCTCATCCTTGCTTGCTCCTAAGCGCCAAGGGCGATTGCTCGTGTGAGTGAGCCAATCTTGCTTGCTGGCATCTTCATCTGCTAATCATTATGACACAAACCATAATAGTGTCAACATCCCATCATCTCACAACAAATAAGTGATCGATTTTAAAAAACACAACCACAGTCTACACAATTCTAGATTCCAAGCATAAGCCTTATCAGTACCTCGTCCGATAAGCATATACAATGGAATCCACCATGTGCGCCTCACATGAAATGGTTCAAAAAAAGATCAAGAAATATAGGTCATCTGTTTCTCCCAAAGACAATCTGAGGATTCACTCAATAGCTAAGGCTCTGGCTTTTTCCGATAGGTAAGTCAATGGGTTTGCAATTTTGCATCTAGAATCATTCTAGGATATTCCTTATGTAAGTCATCAAAGACAAACTGGGAATTCTCCCAAAACAATCCCTAAGGATTGTACATCCGAGCATATAAATTACATCACCCATGTCCATCATATCTAAAACAGAGGACTACCCACCCTAGGTGGCGATAACCTTATAAATTCCTGGCTCATAATGACTAAGGAAAAACTTCTTTTGGACCATTGATCATGCCTCAGTGGTCTTCATCGATCATCGTTGGCCTATCATGGCTCGACGAAATCTAAGAACCACTATTTGGATAACTGTTTTAGGCTGTAAAAGATTTATTGGAACTAGCAACCTTTTTGCGCTCCCAACTTTTCACCATAAAAGCATTAGGTAAATTCGTACGGATCTACTTATCCAATTCTCCAACGAGAAGTTGGGTCACAACGTCCACAAATCAATGTTCCAAACTTATGTCAATCATAGCCTAAGTCGAAATAACCTCACTCCCAGGAGGAAGTCTTCTCATGGTCTACACCTTCCTCAATGGTGTGACTTTTCGGTATCTAGCGAGCCTTATGCCTCAACAATGACTATCCAAATTGCGCATAACTTTAGAACAGTTTCACGTCATAATGGAAAGTCAACCAAATTATAGAAATGGTTAATCCTCAAAGACTTTGTCTTAGACCGCGCAACATTGATCCACTTTCTAAAAACAGGGGATTAGAACCTTTGGCATTATCCTAGGCTCTTTATCATATTGCGAAGCAATCATGAATGTTTCCCTCTCAATCACCCAGTGATGACATGGAAAATTTTCACATTCGCTACCACGCAACTAAGAATGTAGAGTATTCTTCTCTAATGGCGTAATCCATTATTAGGCACATCGCTCCCACTATCCCTAGGATATTGGAAATTTCTTTCCATTCTCAACTAGGCTACATAGAGCACTATGCTTAGAATTCTCTATCTTATAGAGTTCCAAAACTCTATTCACATCACCTTTACTAAGAAAACTTTATGTGACTTAGTTACACTCCCACAAAGCTGTTTATCTATAAGCACATGACCTGGAGGGTTTACATGACTGCATACAATAATGCGCCACACGACCCGAAGCGTTTACAAGACAACATACAATAATGCGCCATAGAACCCTAGGTCTTAACTTTGCAACCTTATGAGAAGTAAAATAAAGATAAGCTACTTAACGATTACAGATCGCCCATAGATGGCTCTCCGTTAACCCATTACTCAAATGAAGTATAAAATCTGATATGGAGGGCACTTAGTTAGGGATATAGGCAACAAACTAGTGCAATTCCCAATTGGGAAACATTTTGCGCCATCATCCACCTTACATAAACAATACTTAATTCCTTATCTCTACTACACCATTGTGTTGCTAAGTACTAGGAATAATCAATTTTCTAAGCATCCATCTCTCTTCACAGAGCTTTCAAAAAAAAAAAAAAAACTCAAATAAATACTTGCCACCTTGGTTAAAACTAAAAGCACAAAAGCTCTTATCTAATTGATCTCAACCTCATGTGTGCAATGTCAAAAATCATCTCAAAACTTTTGACTTGTGGGAGATCAAATAGTCTTAACTCAGATGCATATCGTAATCTATAAATGTGTCGAGATTGAGGCTATCTATCATAAACTTACACATATCTAGTCACAAATATCATAATGGACTAAATGAGCCGATACAAATGCCCTTATGCGGCTTTCCTACTTGTGCGCAACCATTGCGAACAAATTACACGTTCACATGAGAGCATGATGTCACAAGTGAGTGGGCCCGAGAGGGCCTACTTAAACCATCCATGTTATCTTCTTATTAATGTGATTAAGTATTATAAGCCACCGGTTCATGACCAAAGTCATAAACTAATTCCAATCATCCTGGTATATGAGTTCTCAAAGACAAGTGTAAAGGTTTAGGCCCAACTAGGTAATGACTCACAACTAATTCATGATCACTAGATCATAAAGGGATGTCATGGAGATATCAAGTGCATCTAAGTCGCAAATTTAACTAGTAAGTGCTAATCCCATGCACCTTCAAGTCAATTTTATTCTCCATACACTTTACTGCATCTAGTTGAAACATGACGATACTCCTCTTGCCATATCTGTTTCTCGCTTCATAGTTAGTTGCAATTAATTCTACTATCCACAAGAAGGAGAGAATAAGCTATCAATCTATGACAACTCCTGAAGTAACTTAAGCGCGAATTAGGCTAAAGAGTCTAATTCAACACAATGCTCTCATGAGTGATGCGTCAAATTCTCAGAGTCATAACAACCTTGTATGCCTTGACCTTTTCATTACTATGCTGCAACTTTTGCGCTTAGTGGTAAATGTTATTCAAAAGCGTTAGCCTAGCTCAGGAATCATATAAAGAAGCACCTCCTCATGTCTCACACTCAAGGAGAAACAGTAAGTGTCTATACTTAGACAAGTTGGTAATGCTAATAGATTTTGCAGCCACTTTGCGCTAATCTTTTCACTTAATGTTAATAGATTTTTGCAGCCACTTGGCACTAATCTTTTCACTTAGTGTTAATAGATTTTGCTGCTACTAAGCGCTAATTTTTAACTTCAAGTGATACTTTAATGCACACTATTATAGTGTGTGAAATTTTGCTCCATCCCCTCCCAACAGTTGGGTAGAGAGCAAAACACTAGTCATACTGGCTACTCGTCTTACACTTAATTACTAATTCATTTAAGCTTGCATTTCTTGGATGACGTGACTCTTTAATATTACTACATCCAATGATGCAACATTATTACAAGTCAAATTATAAAGTCAATCCACGCAGCTCAATAGTCAAGATCATATACAGATCTATTGAGGGCTTACTAATTTTACAACTTCAAAACTCGCCAATCAAAACTACGTAGCATGCCGCTAACCATAGCGCACACATCAATTTTTATTGTGCCAAACAAGGCAACAAAACCACGGTGACTTTGAGTCATGTTTCCTTACTTTGGCTCAATTAAGGTCTGGCCTAAAGTCTCCTAGACTTTTTTCTCATCTAAAGAATATAATTGCATTGTTCACGTTTGAACATCTTTACTAAGTCTAGGTCAACCAAATTAACTTCCATAAGCTAAGTCAATTTAGAGAGAAATTCGCATTGGGATTAATTTGATTAGAATAATATAATTTTGCCGCAAAAATCTAAATTAAATAGTGACAATATTGCACAAGTCACAAAATCGAAAATCCGCTATGCTCGTAATCATCTCTTGTGCCACAGGTGACAATTATCCAAAATTTAATTTAATTCATGGGCAAAATATTAGTTTTCGGGAGTAAATTTACAAAGATATCTCTCAACCGAACAACCTCCCACTGACTATGGCATGTCCAAAGCATGATAAAATATTCTAATTCCATACAATAGCATCTCAATGTAGATTCACAATCAACTCATGCTATGTTACATTTAATAATGGAATTTAAATAAATAAATAAAATTAATCATGTTATTCTAATCACAACATATTAGAAACTCTAGGGCAAAAAACAACAATATGCTGTGTTTAATATTCAAATTATGCCGTAAAAGAAAGTACATCACTTCTGAAATTTTCTGAAATTTTTTGAAATTTTAAATAATTAATAAATACACATAAAATCAAAAATAAATATTCCAAAATCTGGAAAAATGTAAAAATCATACCAGTAAATAGTAAATCATTGCAATAGTCTACTGTAAAAATTTCAG
The DNA here is from genome assembly GCA_036172215.1 of Camellia granthamiana. Lineage (NCBI taxonomy): Eukaryota > Viridiplantae > Streptophyta > Magnoliopsida > Ericales > Theaceae > Camellia > Camellia granthamiana. The sequence continues at coordinate 93,742,715 of CM069907.1, forward strand.
CCTTAAAAACTTTCATGCAACCCTAGAAGCATTTTAAAGCAGAAATAATGAATTATTATTTCAGGAAAATTATTTTTTACTTTCATAAAAATTGAAAATTTTACAATAGATAAAAAAAATTTAATTCTAAGTCCAACAGTACCAACCACGCTCAAAACAAAGCAATATCGAATTATTTATGACCATTTAACGCGATTCAAGATTTAAGGGAAAAACAAACAGCGCCTTAACATCTAGCTGCCAAGCCAGCCAAGCCGGAGCGGAAAAATGGCGCGGCTCGGCAGGCACAGCACACGGCGTGCACGTGGTAGCGCACATGTCGCGGCTCAAAGCAGCGTAGCTCAGCACGCACGTGGAAAAGACACAAGTTGAGCGTGCAGAAAGCGCGCCTGGAGCGTACGGCTAATGGTGAAGCGTGCAACTAATGGTGACGCGTGGCATGCACGTGATGGTGCATGGAAACACGTGGGAAGCACGTGGCCCGTTGCTGACAGCGTCATATGGCGCGTGCAGCTCACGCGCCACCTTCCGGGGTGTTTTCTGGTCCAATTTTGGTACTGCCGGACTCCATTTTCCAAAATAAAAATATTGGTGGACTCAAAAATGGCATTAAACAAACACAAATAATGGAGTGTTGCACACTCTCTCTCTCTAATGAGGGTGGAAGTGCAGAAACTCTGCACTTCATCTTCTTCCTTAAGCCACCAAAAACACAAAACGGACCCAAATTAGGGTTTGCTTTTTCTTATCAACTGTAAGTCGGAATCAGACCCATAATATACTATTTTGAAGGTATCAAAACAAGGATTCCAAATATATAGTTTTCATAACATAAAAACAAAGCATGTAAAACTAGCATGCAATCAAAGTTACAAAAAATTAAATATGAATCTCCATTTTTCTTAAAATCTGACCGTTGGATTTTCATGAAACTTTGCAGATATATTTTACATGAAATATACTACAACATATATAAATTTCAGGTTGATCGGAGAAAGTTCGGAAAAATATTAATTTTTCATGCATATATCATGTGTATATATATAATTATATACATATTTTAATGCACAAAAAAAAGCACGAAAATACCCATTTATTGCTCTGATACCAATGTAAGATACAGATAACACAGCGGGTAAAAGAATTCAAATTCATGCCCAGTGTAAAAGAATTCAGAACAAAGAACCTTGTGAGTAAATCACATACTTGACAACCACGAACTATGAACTCCCAGCAATGGAGTGATACCACAGTGTGAGTATCACCCTCTAGTCACAATGCAAAGGCTTGATCGTTTTTCATGTGGGAGAGAGTTAGAGAGAGAGTATGGGAAAAAATGTTATGGGTAAATCAACATAACGTATCTGATATCCATTAAATAGATCAGATATATAATCTCACATCCCTATCTCCTAATAGGATAAGACAAATTGGATGGAGATAATGGGTTATCCTAACAGGATAAATAGAAATTCAAATTACATGAGTAATTTAAATGGGCCATGGGTCATGCCACATGGGCGCCCAAATCCGGGTCCAATACCCGACCCAATTTCCAACAATTTATTTTTATAGAATCGAGTTCATTGCTATAAGCTAGAAAGCCAAATAAAATGATGCCATCAAATTAATTAGTATTATTTGTTTAATTGCTCAATCAAAATTCATGCATGCTCTTTCTTTTTTTTGCAAGAGCACAAAATTGATTATTTTTATTGAACCAGAGAAAAATAAATAAATAAAAAGGATAGAAAAGGCACAAGATGCTCTGTTTGTAAATTTCTCAATTTTTTTATTTTAATCATAAATATTTAACAAAACTCTTAGTACTCTTCCTTTATGTAAGAGATAATAAACTAAATAATATATAATAGCTGAAAAAATTCTTCGAAACTGATAATAATATACAACCAAAAAAAAAAAATTTATCAAATTGGAGTTATCCAATAGAAGATGATTTACTAATACAGAAAACATTGGAAGCAGAATTAGATTTGTGACATGGAAGCTTGGAAACTACCTCTTTTCAAGTCTACATGTACAAGCAAGTAATGCAGAAAAAGAAAAGAAAAAAAAAAAGAAGAAGAAGAAGAAAAGAGAGAGAGAGAGAGAGAGAGAGAGAGAGAGAGAGAGAGAGAGAGAACTTCAAGCTTTGACTGTCTCCAAGGAAGCAAATTGGGAGGCCTCAGCCTTAGGAGCTGCAGAGCCCCTGAAGAGCAAGATGGCAAGGCTACCAATGCAGAAATAGATGAAACAGCCATAGCGGTGAGTCACAAAAGACCCAAAATCTGTACCCACTATGCATTGCCATCCTCCTCCATATGCCTTATCAAATTCCTGCATTACATATATCCATTCCAACCCCATATTAATATTTAAAAGGAATAAAATGACTATTTTGCATGATTGAAGACTCATGCTGAATCGCTGAGTAGAAAACTTAATATAGAACTTTGAAAGATGTTCCAAATTTTGGGTTTACCCTCCCCGTTGGTTTTCCCTCTGGAGCATTACTGTGGCATTGCTTCCTCTCCAATTCTACTGACAATTTGTTTTGGCAAACCAGCAGTCCAATATAAAAACTCCAAACGGCTCTACCATCCTAGTATGGTCCACCTTAAATATGTGCCTAAGTTCCAGGAACACGTTACTGAAGTAATCTCTTTTTGGATAGTCAATGGGATTCGAACCCTGGCATCCGCTCCACAATAGCTTCCACATATTACCACTGCCCCTAGACATCAGTTTACAAAGTTTATCTGACTGGTGGATTCAGCTTGTGATCATCATCTCACCAAATTTGTCTGAACTGAAATCAAAAAATCAGTTTTTTAAGTTTCAATGAAACAGGTCTTCTATTTAAGTGCAATGAAGAAGACAGTATATGAGCATCAAAGACACCACCAGTCCTTCCAGTTGTCCCCGAAATTCTGAACCTTGTACACCAGTTGAAGAATATTCTTTGACAAGTATGAATATAGAAACACGAGGTTATTGATAAGTACAAAGAACTATGAAAGGACCAGTTTCAAACATTTTCAAATATGGAGATTCAGCTATGCAAAGCATTACAAATGCAAAACATGTGCTACGTGTGTCCACCACCTTCGTGCTACGTGTGTCCACCACCTTCTTGCAAACCAATTAAGACTGGTTTGTCACACGTCTCCCACAATATATTTGTTCTTTGACACAAATCAGTATATAACAACTTATTTGTGATGAGGATGAAATGGATGGTATTTTCTTATCTCAAAATTGTAGAATATTCATTTTCCAAACTGGAAAAATATGTATGGATGTAGACCCTCCACAGTGACCATTGACTTTGGAGCATGTTTTCTTAAATTACCTACTGTTCCTGCACGAGTGCAAGCTGACTAGCAAAACTGTTTCACCTCCCATCTGGGGCAGTTAAGAATCTTAACAACTCAACCAACTATGATATTCCATATGATGACACGGTGTGCACGGGTCGAGTTGGCTCGGTTTTATCATAGAACCGTCACTCGAACCGACCTGCTTCAGGTAGAAATGTTCATCCGATTTCGACCGGGGTAATGATTGAAACTGTGCTCATCAGGTGTCCAGTTTAACGGGCAGTTTTTCGATCGAGTGATTTTCGTTCACCATTTCAGTTATATATGGCTTCTGTTCCTCTCGTCTAGAAAATCAATACCAAACAAATATACGCACAACAAAATCATAACACACTATACAAATCTGCCTCTCTTACATACACACTAAAGATGATAGAAAACAGTGGACAAAATTGAAAATAGAGAGGAGATACTTACCTTTCTACCATGGCACAATGTCACCATCGTCCTTACCCACCGTGCATCTCTTCAATCGTCTCTCTTTTGCGAGAATGGTTTCAGATTCGGTAGATTTATAAGCTGAAGATGAGGATTTTAGTGTTCAATTAGGTAAATCGGAGAGAGAGGGTGAGAGAAAGAAAGAAACAGAAGGAAGAGAGAGAGAGAGAGAGAGAGAGAGAGAGAGAGACGAGATGGAGACGAGAGTTGAGGGAGAGGAGACGAGAGAGAGCCTTCATTTGGGAAGAGAGAGGGATGGGGGATATTAATCAGTGAGAGAGAGAGATATATGTGCTCTTGTGGAAGCTGGTAAAAAGCCAGCTTCCAGCTTTTTACTAATTTTGGATCACATCATCTCTCACACAACTTATCTACAAAAAGATAAAATAAGTTAAAAAAGCCAAAAAGTTAGCTTTTTACCAACTTCTCAAAACACCCCTATATTTTACAGTCTTTTGGGGGAGAGAGACAGAAGTAATGGAGAAGAGGAGAGAGAGTGGGTGTGAGAGAACTGAGAAGAGAGGGAGACAAGGTGGTAGGTGAAACGTCAATGTCTCTGTACTTGGGAGAAGTGTTGTTTGTCTTGGGAAGGGTTTTTTTTTATTAAAAACATATTTATATTTTGAGTAGTGGGTACGTTTATCTTAACTCAGCCCCCACTGAAGTTATCAGTGTTCTGACGAAAGTAAATATATATTTGTATATAATTCAATCGGTCAATTATAATAATATTTTTTTTATTTAAGTTTGACCACCGACCAAACATAGATGACAATTTTCAAAATAGAACTACAGTCGACCGTTGAAGTGGTCGAAACTGTCTGTAACCATAGCGGGTCGGGCGGGTGCGCGGTTAATTTGGTTTTTTTGCACACACCTAGACACATGATGGAGTCAAATGCTAACTGAATAGAAGTGTCACATCAAGATATTAGCAAGAGGGAAAGACCTAAACTGATATGAGATGCGACAGTATGAAAAGATATGAATTTATTAAATTTAACTGAGCATGTCGCCCTTGATAAAAAAGAACGGTGAAAAAATTATTCATGCAACCAACTCCATTTGAGTAGGACATATTTTTACTCCGTTACATGTGTTAATATCATTTTGTTTAAGCCATTTCTCTATAAATGGGTTAAAGAACTGCAAGGCATTTATTTTAGAGAAAATTGTTGAAAAATCCAATCTAAGAAGGGTATAATGCATTAGGTTCTATGGGTATTTTAAGTCCACTCTCTGTAAAATATTGTAATGAGAAGTCTATTTATTATTTTGGAAGACATTTTGTTTCCAATTTTACTTTTTTAACCTATGTTGAAATCTTTTTTCATCTGTTGAATTTTTTAACCTATTTTTTTCTTATCCGTTGAACTTTGTTCAAATCTCTCTCTCTCCATAAACCACTAGCTATTCAAATCTATTTTATCTATTGAATTTTTTTAACTTTTTTTTTTCCTTAAATGTTTAACATATCTGTTCAGATCTAAGCCATCTCCCACTATCTATCAAAATTTGTCTGTTCAAACATAGCATGAGAAAAACTGAACAAAACTCCTCCCAATTTTCTCAACAACCAAACAGATCCCAGTCATCAAAACCTTAAAAACTTCCCCAAAAACATCTAAAATCCTACTGACCAACAAGTTCAACAGCCAAAAAAATATCTAGAACATCTAAAATCCTACTGATAGTTGTTTTTGATTCCTTTTGTTTTTGCTTCCTCTGTTTTCTAAACATTTCCCAACAAAAAAAAAAAAAAAATTCAATAGCCGAAACATTAGTAGAGAGAGAGAGATTGATGAGGGGAGAGATACCCTTCCATAGCCGCCGCTACTGAAACCCTAACCTCCGCCGCCATCCCCACCTTCAACTCCTCCGCCTGCCGCTCCTCTGCTGCCCACGGCCTCACCGTCAAACCCCCTCCGTTCGCAAACGTCATCTCTTTGTTCCCCTTCGCCACCATTTCTATTTCTCTGCAATAATTTTGTATTCAATTAATATATTTTACTCATCATCATCAAAATCATAGAATCTGATTCATATACACACATATCATATTTATAACAAATAGATTAGGATTTAGGGCGAAGAGTAGCTTAATATTAGCCATCTAAATGTGAAATATATCGATCCATCAAACAATAGTAATCTGTATGTTGAGAGAAAACACAGATCAACACATGTAAATCAAATAGTAAGATCTAAACACAGATCTAAAGAAAACACATATCTAAAACACAAAACACACACACACACACATATATATATACATACACAAACAACACACAGAGAAAGAGAGAGAATAACAGAGTCGGAAACATAGGTCTCGCTCAAATCTGTGTGGTGGTGGTCTTTCTCATTGATTTTTGTGGCGGAAGGAGGTGTTGCAACCTCCTCTCAATGGTGTTTAGGAAAGAGAGAGGCGACAGTGGAGGAGATCGGCGGCTGAAGAAGGCAGAGGAGGGAGAGATCGCTAGCGGAGGGAGATGGAGCGGTGAGAGAGAGAGAGAGAGAACAGTTTGGTTCAGGAAACAATATATATATACATGGGTAATTTGGTCATTTTGTAGAAACTTGTCCTTATAGACAAAGTATTCTAGAGTATGAACTTTTGGACAAAGAAAATCCAAAATTGAATTTATGGACCGAGTGCTCTTTATTTTAATATTTAAACTAGAAATTATTCCTAGTTCTTTTTTCTTGTTATACTCGTCCATAATCCATCAAAAGTCCATGACACATGAAAGGTTAGCATAGATTCCGTGAATATTCACAGCATAAAGTCCATCTAAAAACATAAAGAAAATAAAGAGCTAAAACGAACAAATCACCTCAGTGAAATCTTCGTAATACTCTGAGAAGTCTTCCCCAAGCCTATCAGATGGTTGGCCAATCACTATCTTGAAGACTTGAATTAAATTTTGGTAAGAACACGCTCCTCTCTCAAACACTCACAAGTTATAGAACTGAAAATACATTTCCACTCGAGGTTAACATTAAAAGATGCAAAAATATTAAAGGCAAACAATAAACTCTTTTTCTAATAATATTAAAGCACTTGAAGAAAGCACAAACGTCATCGTGAACCTCAAGAATTGATTGAACCTCTGAGTTGTGGATAAAAAACAATCAATCAGTGCTTTGTGTCTTTTGTTGGGTTTGGGATGGATGGTGAGCAAGAACCCATGGGTAAGTAAACAATTCCCTAATATCAAGGTTGTTAAAATCGGGATCCTAAGTAGGATCGGTGAGAGGGTCTGGTGGATCGGATTGAGGATCGTAAGATCCTACTTTCTATTAAAAAAAAAGATAAAAATTAAAATTAAAATTAAAATGATACATATTAAAAATAAGGTGAAAAATCATAAAATCTACGATCCTACTTGCGATCCTACCTACGATCCCATACGATCCTACACGATCCCATGCGATCCTACACGATCCTACTTGCGATCCTGTTATAACAACGATCTGGATCGTTTTGGCAAAGTAGGATCGTAGGATCGTAGGATCCTACAATCCGGATCGCGATTTTAACAACCATGCCTAATATAAAAGCACCCTAGACTCTCTCACTCATAATGAGACAGCTTTAATGTCCTCCCCTCTAAAAAAATATAGTACAATGTAGTACTTACAATAGCTGTTGCAATCAATGTTTTAAAAACCGGACCGGTGAATGAACCGGAAAAATGATCGGGTGGACGGGTCACCGGTTCAACCGTCGGGTTGAACCGGAATCGAACCGTGACGTCATAAATATATTAAAATTATATTTAAATAAAAATATAAGTAATAAAATTATAAATTAAAAATTTTAATAATCTTAAATATTTCTCTTAATACTTTTTTTTATTAAAAAATATAAAAATATAAGTAATAAAATTATAAATTAAAAATTTTAATAATCTTAAATATTTCTCTTAATACTTTTTTTATTAAAAAATATAAAAATATATTTAGAAATATTATTAATTTTAATTTTGGAAGAAGAAATCAAATATTCAATATTCTCTTCCCTCCATATGATTTTAATTCAAATACTTTGATTGAAAGAAGAGCAAAATTTTTGGAGGGATATCAAAATTTTAAGTTTCCCTCCAATGAATTTGATTGAATCCCACATAGATTTCTTGAGTTTTTTTTGAAAGAATTTTTTTCTTATAAATAGATAGAAGCTCTTTCACAATAATTTCAAGCTCTCAATGGGATTCCTCGCAAGAGGAGACCCTTAAAAAAGAGTTTCCAATTAAATTTTTATTATATTATATATATATATAATAAGAAAGAAAGAAAGAAAAAAAAAAAAAAAAAAACTCCGGACCGGTTCAATCAACCCGTGTCCGGGTCGACCGGTTCACCGGTTTAACCGGTGGGTTCACCGGTTTTCAATAAATAGGCCGGTTTTTACAACTGGCCGGTTTAAGGGGGCTGACCGGACCGGAACCCCATCCGGTCACCGGTTCAACCGGTTGAACCGGCCGGTCCGGTCCGGTTTTTAAAACCATGGTTGCAATTATAAATTATAAATTTCTCTATCAAGCATTACAGGCATGTGGTGTGGGGTAATTTTGTAGGCATGGAAAATGATTTTGGAGACACAAGGTGCTCAAAACAGATACTGGATTGTGCAGCACAACCCAGAGGTTTAGACACAGCTGTAATAATGATCTAACCCAACAAACCGTCCTTACAAATTGATTATGGAGTGATTACTACAATTCTTTTAAATTAAGACTCATTTGCACTTTGTCCCTGAACTTCCAAACGCAAAAGTTAACCCCCTCGACCAATTATACTATAACACTTAACACCTTCCATTACAATTTTATCCTAGATTTAAAGGGAATCAGATCATATGTGAAGCATATGACACGCTTATTAATTTTTTGGGACAATAGTACACCTTTATTAATTTTTTTAATTTTATTTTAAATAGTAATACTGGTATCTAGTGATCTCGTTTGCACTTTGCCTCTCGTTATCTTAGTGGTAAAATGCAAACGGGATCACTAGAAAAGGGCATTATTACCTTAGAAATTTAATAAATGTTTCAGATACGTTTAATATATGATTTGATTGTGTAAAATACCTAACAAAATCCTTAACAAAAGGGGTCAACTCTTTTAAAGAAAAAGTTCATATCGTATCGTATGAAAGACATTGACGAGTGTAAATTTAGGCTTGATATGTACAACATTATTGAACTACCACTAAAAAAACACAAACTAATTTTTTTTTAAAGCTTCAACAAGCTAAAAGTAGTTTCATTATGCAAGTTTATCTACCACCAAACCAAATCAAAGCACAAGGATGGAAATTGACAAAAACGATAATGATTTCAGAACCACAAAGCAAAGCAAAGCAAACCAAAGGAAAATCAGAAATTGATTTCAGAACCACAAAGCAAAGCAAACCAAAGGAAAATCGGCCTCGTTTGAGAAGTAACATTTTTAGCCTAAAAGTCAAAAAGTCACTAAAAAAACCAAAAAGCCAACAACATATACCAAAAGGTCAAAGATTCTCTGTTCTCTCTACTTTTTGTACATCTTTTCATAAAAAATCAAAAAGTCATCTCAAACATACTTTTTTTTTTTTTTTTTTACATCCTATTTTAGCCAAAAAAACCAAAAAATTACTTAAAAAGCCTGTTCCCAAACGAGGTAGAGACAAAAATATAACAACGCATAATGAATTCAAACATTAAAATAAAACAACTCACAACGAATTCAAACATTAAAATGAAACTACTACACATGCACAAGTATAGAGCCTGCTCTTTCTCACCTTACTTTCTATGAAATTACATGCTCTAAAGTACGGAACAAAACCCCAACAAAAAAAAAAAAAAAAAAAAAAAAAAAAAAAAAACACGAACTATTATAACCACACATTTATTAATTTAAATCCTACTTTTCTCTTTAAATGTACTGTCTTCGTGGACTGACTTAAAGTTTGGTAACACACTCCTCTCAATCACTTACAATAGAACTGAAAATACATTTCCACTCAAGCTTAACATTAAAAGAAGTAAAAATATTAAATGCAAACAATAAGCTCTTTATGTAATAATATTAAAGCACTTGAGGAAAGCACAAACGTCATCGTGAACCACAAGAATTGATTTAACCTCTAAGTTGAGGATAAAACAATCAGTGCTTTGTGTCTTTTGTCGGGTTTGGGATGAATGGTCGGCAAGAACCCAAGGGTAAGTAAACAATTCCCTAATCTAAAAGCACCCTAGACTCTCTCACTCATTATGAGACAGTCTTATCGTCCTCACCTATTAAAGACAGAGTACAATGGATAACTCCTTACAACAGCCGTTGCAATTACAAATTATAGATTTCTCTATCATGCATTACAGGCATGTGGGGTAATTTTCCAAGCATGGAAATTGATTTTGGAGACACAAGGTGCTAAAAACAGATAGTTGATTATGCAGCACAACCCATAGGTTTTGACACAGTTGTAATAACGGCCTAACCCAACAAACCGTCCTTAAAAATTGATTATGGAGCGATTACAACTCCCTTAAACTATGACTCATTTGCACTTTGCCCCTGAACTTCCAAACACAAAAGTTAACCACCTCGAACAATTATACCATAACACTTGACACCTCCCATTACAATTTTGCCCCAGATTTAAATCGAATCAAATCATATGTGAAGCATATGACACACTTACTAATTTTTTAGGACAACAATACTGATTTTTATTATTTTTAAGACAATAATACCCTAATATAGTGATATCATTTTCACTTTTGTCTTCGTTATCTTTGAGGCAAAGTATAACTGGGATCAACTTTTTAATAAATATTTCACTAGATAAGGGCATTACTGCCCTGAAAATTTAATAAATATTTCATATACTTTACATATGATTTAATTTTGTGTAAATTCCTAAAAGAATCATAACATAACAGGCCAACTTTTTTAAAGCAAAAGTAAGTATGGGGGACATTGGCAAGTGTAAATTCAGGCTTCATATGTAAAACATTGAACTACCACTACAAATAGTTTAAATTCCTAAACTTTTAAAGCTTCAACAAGCCAAAAGTAGTTTCATATGCAAGTTTATCTACCACCAAACTTGTTGGAAATTGGGTCGGATTTAAAATCCATTCCTGATTGGATCGCTCATGGTAGCATGACCTAGGACCCATAAGGAGAGACCTAGTCAAAGTAAGCTTGGATTAACTTATCCTGGGAATCAGTGTGATTAACCCACTATCTCATCGCTTGACGAGATAGAGTTATGGGTGTTATAACTCTCCCACATAATATACGTGTTATACTTGGAAGAATAAGAATTTAATTTGTTCTCTCTCCTAGACTCTCTTCTTTCTCTCTCCATAAAAACACATAATAGCCCTTCGTACTGTGACGAGTGTGAGTAGTTCTAATAGTTTTACTCCATTGCTAAGAATTATTTAAAAATATCAATAGAAACATGTATGATCTATGGATTTGGTTTGAATGAAAAGGTATATCAAATCCGTTTATTTCTGAGGCATAATATTTCTTATTTTTCCTACAAAACCGAAGCACAAAAGAGCAAAATGAGAGACAAAATAACTCACAAGTTCAGAAGTCAAATGATTTTTGTCGTCTTGCACATTTAGGTCTAGTTGCAGCTTATTTCCGATAACTATGCAAGCCTGGCGCACTCTGATACGAGCAACTGCAACTTGAGCCTCTAATGTGTTGTGCTGAGATTGCTGAGTCTCGGGATCAAATTCTCTAGCTTCCGGTAGTAAACTCTTCCCCAACTTGATCTCTTGAATTTCCTTCCTCAACTTCATCTCCCAAAATGTTTTCCGATCCTCACTCAAATCTAGATGCATAAGTTCGAAATTTGATTTCTTCATAGCCTCGTTTTGCTTCTCCAGTTCCAAAATCTGATTTGCCAACCCAATCTCTTCTTGCGATGTCTCCATTTGCTTTTCAGATATAAATCTCCCAGTCGTAGAGACAAGACAGATAGCTTACTCACTTCACAACTAGGAGATTTATATTTGAAAAGCAAATGGAGATATCGCAAGAAGAGATTGGACTGGCAAATCAGATTTTGGAACTGGAGAAGCAAAACGAGGCTATGAAGAAATCGAATTTCGAACTTATGCGTCCAGATTTGAGTGAGGATCGGAAAACATTTTGGGAGATGAAGTTGAGGAAGGAAATTCAAGAGATCAAGTTGGGGAAGAGTTTACTCCCGGAAGCTAGGGAATTTGATCACGAGACTCTGCAATCTCAGTACAACAAATTAGAGGCTCAAGTTGCAGGTGCTCGTATCAGAGTGCGCCAGGCTTGCATAGTTACCAGAAATAAGCTGCAACTAGACCTAAATATGTAAGACAACAAAAATCATTTGACTTCTAAACTTGTGAGTTATTTTGTCTCTCATTTTGCTCTTTTGTGCTTCGGTTTTGTAGGAAAAATAAGAAATATTATGCCCCAGAAATAAACGGATTTGATATACCTTTTCATTCAAACCAAATCCATAGATCATACGTGTTTCTATTGATATTTTTGAATAATTCTTAGCAATGGAGTTGAACTATTAGAACTATCCACACTCATCACAGTACAAAGGGCTATTATGTGTTTTTATTGATATTTTTAAATAATTCTTAGCAATGGAGTAAAACTATTAGAACTACTCACACTCGTCACAGTACAAAGGGCTATTATGTGTTTTTATGGAGAGAGAAAGAAGAGAGTCTAGGAGAGAGAAAACAGATTAAATTCTTATTCTTCCAAATATAATACGTATATTATGTGGAGAGTTATAACACCCATAACTCTATCTCATCAAGCGATGAGATAGTGGGTTAATCACACTGATTCCCAGGATAAGTTAATCCAAGCGTACTTTGACTAGGTCTCTCCTTATGGGTCCTAGGTCATGCTACCATGAGCGATCCAATCAGTAATAGATTTTAAACCCGACCCAATTTCCAACAAGTTTGGTGGTAGATAAACTTGCATATGAAACTACTTTTGGCTTGTTGAAGCTTTAAAAGTTTAGGAATTTAAACTACTTGTAGTGGTAGTTCAATGTTATACATATGAAGCCTGAATTTACACGTGCCAATGTCCCCAATACTTTTGCTTTAAAAAAGTTGACCTGTTATGTTATGATTCTTTTAAGAATTTACACAAAATTAAATCATATGTAAAGTATATGAAATATTTATTAAATTTTTAGGGCAGTAATGCCCTTATCTAGTGAAATATTTATTAAAAAGTTGATCCTAGTTATACTTTGCCTCAAAGATAACGAAGACAAAAGTGAAAATAATGTCACTATATTAGGGTATTATTGTCTTAAAAATAATAAAAATCACTATTGTTGTCCTAAAAAATTAATAAGTATGTCATATGCTTCACATATGATTTGATTCGATTTAAATCTGGGACAAAATTGTAATGGGAGGTGTCAACTGTTATAGTATAATTGTTCGAGGTGGTTAACTATTATGAAAACTGTCTCTAGCTTTAGATATGTTGATGTTTATGCCCAGCCATATAAAATTGGATTGTTCATCGATGAATAGCCTGACTTAGTCCTACCATTTAGATAAATCTTACTCAGCAAAATTTTTACAAGATAAACATCAATGTAAAGGCCAAATCAAGTGACAATGCGCCACTAATGACAAATATGCATGACTTAACAACAACAGCTTGTAAGAAAAAATGTTCATGAAGGAGCAACTTTGACACCAAAACCCAATGTATAGGGATGCCAGTGAAAATATACACATTGCCTATAATGGCCATTACTCAAACAATAACATATCTAACGCACCCATGAGCATACCTTCCTGTGTAGAGGAACCATTCACCGTGATCCTCATCATCTTCATAGCCTCCAGAGAGTGCTACAGACTGAACCATGCACCCTGATTTCTATCTGGGTCATTCTCTGCTAGAATTGGTCCAACATGGGGAAGACAGCAACACATTTTTAATCAACTAAACCTAATATCCCTAAATCATTTTCCCTAATTGAGAAAATAAACCTTTATAGCAGTGTAAAAGAAAAATATCCAAAATAAGTTGACAACTAAAAATCATCCGAAGAACCTAAACAAGCAGTCACACATACAGGTCATGTATATATATAGAACCAAAACAATGAATCCAATATCAGAGAGAACACGTATACACGTATATATATATCAAATAGATTTTGTGTATTGTTCACCCATGAGCGAGATCTGTTCTATAAGTTACAAATCTGAGCGAGATTTGGATGTTGTACCCATGAGTTTGTGTAATACATATATATATATGTAACATATATATATATGTATCATATATAATAAAAACTTACAAATCTGAGCGATCGATTGAGAATGAGGGTTTCTGAGCTTCAAATCGAATAGGTTTCTCTGAGAGAGAGAGAGAGAGAGAGGGCGGTAACGGAGGTGATGGCGGCGGCGCGGTAGTCACAGTGGCAATAGCGGTGGCGTCGGAGCAGAGGGGAGAGAGAGAGGAAGTGTAACCGTGTATGGTTTGGACCGTATATGATGTGGAAGATTGGATCGAGTGTGGTGCAGTCTGTGGAAGTTTGATCTGTTGATGATGATGAGTAGGAGGTTAGGGTTTCTGGTTCTGGGGTTGAAGTGTTGTATCGTCGAGAGAGATACAGGGAGGAAGAGAGAGAGATAGAGAGATAAGGAAGGATTGATCGATGATATGGCTCGACGCCGTCGTCTGCCTTGCTTACAGTCGTGAGAGAGAGAGAGAGAGAGATGGGGATTTTTGTGGTTCAAAAATTGGGATTTGAGATTTGAGATTTAGGGATTTTTGGTTGAGGGGAAAAATGAGCGCTAATCAGATTTTGAGTTTTATTTTTTATTTTTTTGTGACGTTAAGTATAATCGTCACAAATAAAAATTTAAGGTAGTGTTTGGTAAAGTTTACGTTTTTTGTTTATGTTTATAAAAATTTTATAAATTGATTTTTGTTTATTTTTAGAAAAATATATAAATTACAAACGCGTTTGATTTGAACAAAATGTTTAAAAAAAAATAAAAATATAAACTAAAAAACATGTTTGTATAGGTTTAAAATATTTATATTTATTTTTTTATTATTTATGACGATGGGATCATACACATTATAATTGAGAAAAAAATTAATTGAAAAAATATTAATTGAAAAAAATATTTGTAAAGAGAGATGAGTAGAGAGATAGAGAAGAGAGATGAGTGAAAGAGAGAGAGAAGAGAAATGAATGAGAAACACAGAGAGAAAGAGAAAGAGAAACTCATTTCATTTTTTGACTTTTTCCTCTTTCAACAAGAATGAGCTCAAAGAAAGAGATGAGTGTGATTGAGAGAAATGAACGATTGAAAGAGAAGAGAGATGAGTGAGAGAGAGAAAAAAAAAAGAGGGATAAACAAGATGAGCAAGAGATAGACAAAGAGAGAGAGAGAGAGAGAGAGAGAGCGAACAAAAAGAGATGAACAAGAGATATAGAGAGAGTGAGAAGGAGAAGAAAGATAAGCAAGAGAGATAGAGAGAGGAGATGGAGTGGTGGTGGTGAAGGAAAGGTAATAGTAGTAGTAGTGATGGTAGTAGTGGTGGTAATGGTAGTGGAATGGTAGTGATGGTGGTAGTAATGGTAGTTGTAGAGGTAGAGTGGCAACAGTGGTAATAATTGTGGTAGTGAAATGACATTTGCAGTAGTGGTGAAGGTGGTAGAGAAGATAGGTTGTAAAAGAGAGATGAGTGAGAAACAGATAGAGAGAGACAGAGACAAAGTGATGAGCGAGAGAGAGACAAAGTGGTTGCTAAAAGTGCATTTTCTCGTAGTGGAGAGCTCGGTAAATAGAGAAGAGGGGAGGGAAAGAGTGAGCAAGGTGAACACAATGGGGAAGAGAGGCAAACAGACAGACAGATAGACATAGAGAGAGATAAAGAGAGAGAAATGGAGAGACAGAGAGAAAGAGATAGAGAAAGAGAGACAGATAGAAAAAAGAGAGAGAAACAAGAGATGAGCGAGAGATAGAAAAAAAAAGAGAGAGCGAAAAGAGACGATCAAGAGAAAGACATAGAAAAAGAGAAAAAGAGAGAGATAGAGAGAAGACAGATGAACGAGAGACAAAAAGAGAAAGAGAGAGAGACAAAGACAGAGACAGACAGACAAAGAAGAGTGATGAGTGAGAGAGAGAGAGAGATAGAGAGACAAAAAGAGAAAGAGATAGAGAGTGAGAGACAGAAAAAGAAACAGAGAGAGAAGAGAGATAAACGAGAGAGACAGAGAGAGAAATAGAGAGAAGAGTAATGAGCGAGAGAGACATAGAGAGAAGAGAGATAAACGAGAGAGAGAGAGATAGAGAGAAGAGAGATGAGCGAAAGAGACAGAGAGAGATGGGAGATCAGAGAGATAAAGAGAAGAGAGATGAGCGAAAGAGAGAGAGAGAGAGAGAGAGAGAAAAGAGATGAGAGAAGAGATAGATGAGTGAGAGACACAGAAAGAGAGAAAGAGATATATATATATAGATAGACAGATAGAGAGAGAAGAGTGATGAGTGAGAGAGAGAAAGAGAAGACAGAGAGGAAGATGAAAAAATGGGTGAAAAGAGATAGACAAAGAAAAAGAGAGAAAAGAGTGAAAAGAGATAAACGAGACAGAGACAGATGAGCGAGAGAGCGAGAGAGATAAAGAGAAGAGAGATGAGAGAGATAGAGAGAAGAGAGATGGACGAAAGACATAGAGAGAAAGAGAGAGACAAACAGACAGAGAAGAGTGATGAGTGATGAGTGAGAGAGAGAAAGAGAAGAGAGACAGAGATACATAGAGAAAAAGAGAGATAGACAGACAGAGAAGAGTAATGAGTGAAAGAGAGAAAGAGAAGAGAGACAGAGACAGAGACAAAGAGATAGGAAGATGAAAAAATAGGTGAAAAGAGAAATGTTCAAAAGAGTAAGACAACGTTGTTTTTTTTTTTTTTTATGTGTGACCGAAAAATACCGTTGCATTTATTTAAACCATTTTGTGACTATATATATATGAAGTCGTCTCAAAGCCACAATATATATATATATATTTACTCTTTTTTTTTTTTGCAACGGTACCTATTATAGTCACAAAAAACTCTTCTTTTTTTTTTTGTGACTGCAGCTGGTGCCGTCGCAAAAATTCTATTTTTTTTCAATAGCAATCTCTGCCGTCGCAAATACTCTATTTTTTTTTTTTGCGACAGCAATTTCTGCCGTTGCAAATACTCTCCTTTTTCGCGATAGCATTTTATGCCGTCGCAAATACTCTATTTTTGCGACGACAAGTTGTGCCGTCTCAAAAAGTCATTTTTTGCGACGGCAAATGTGCCGTCGCAAAAAGTTCCGTCTTTTAAACCCCCTTTTATTGTAGTGCAAGAAAATAAATCAGAGGAGGCACTTCTTAATTACAACATTAAAAATATTTACAAAAATAGTTCACATAAATTTTTAGGATTGACTTAAAAAAAAAAAATATTATTTGTAATTAGTGTATCATGGACAACATTAAAAAAAGTTATGGATATAAAGTTTTAAAATAAATTATATAATGATAAAGTAATTTTTTTATATAAAATATGCGTAAAAATTCAATATAATAGTCATACCACGCAATCATTGACATGTGATATTGCCAACCAATAATAAAGAAACACATGGAGGGTGAACCCCGCTTATTAAATGTAACTAACAATTCAATAAATTCTATATTTTCATTGAAATTAATTATGTTTGCATATCAATAATGATAGAGATCACCATTATATTGAAATTTTTATAGATAATAATATCGTAGTCTCTTCATTTTCAATCAAAACAATCATTATTGTTCTTATAATTTTAAAAATATCATTGACATTTCACTCTAAACAATATTTTTATAAAAAATATTTTCTTTATGTTTGTTAAAAAAAAAATTCCAAAACTCTGGGGGGGGCACATGACCCCCCTGAGCCCTCCTTCCCTCCGCCCCTGAGTATCATCAAAAGTAAAACAAAAAAAAAAAGGGTAGTATCATCAAAAGTTACCTCTCTGAAATGCACTAATTTGTGAGCATTTTATTATCCTTCCATAAGTTTCTCTGGCATGTTCTATTATTACATTAAGTTAATTAACTCCATGCTTGCCTTTTGGAGTCAAGATTGCCCTTCAAAATATTCACCACATGCACTGTACATAGATGGAGTTAAAATCGAAATATGTTAAATAGGTTTATTGATGAATGCTAATAAATCTGGTGATTGCTTTTTATGGGTAGATCTTTGCTTTCAATTTTTTTTTTCTTTCCTTGTTTTAATAAATGGTGGTCAGTTTTTATTTTGTTTATAAGTACCTAACTGCTATTAGTATTATTTTGGATCTTCAGTTTCTATTCTGTAATATTGATATAAATCATGGAGTACAATACACCATACACTATCATATTATAGCAACATCTGATGTAATATTTATTTGAAATATCAGTTACGCTCTTCAATCTTCTTCTCATTCTCTCTCTCAGATCTCCACCTCTCTGTTTTTCCATTCATTTTAACTCGGATCGCCTCTTTGATGGTTCAAAATGATTCATATCTCTCTCTATATAACAATACACAATCCATCTCTTTCAGGTATTTTTTTTCCTGGTTAATGTTTTGTTTGCTTTCGAATTGCCATAGTTCTCTTTCTCCCTCTATTGCTTGTATAACGTATAACAGTGTGCTGTGTGATTTGCAGGATCTGCTAGTATTCTTTGCCTTGATCCTGACTCAATTCATCACCTTTTGAGGTATGTGTGTGTGTATATATATATGTTGTTAAAGCTATTGATTTTCTGTTCGTTTATGGAGTTTTTTTTTTTATATATTTTATTTTGGAATAGGATTGCTGGATTGGAAGTGGGAGTCTTTCTTCTTCTAGCTCTTAGAATCAGTGTGCCAAAGGTTGATTCTTGGGATGTAGTTTTGGTTGTAAAACAAAAGCCAAATTTTTTTTTTTCTTAAGATGCTGATGCATCTATCTGCTTTTCTTTTCTTTTGTACTCTTTTTGTTTCCCATTCAAATTTTTGGAACAATGCATGTTTTCTTTCAAGGATGCAACTTTTTATTTTACTTGGTCTTGTGATCTATAAGTTTTTGAACCATGTAAAATACCAATAATATATTCTTTGATTTATTTCTGTTCTTTTATTTATGCAGGTTGTGTTTTTTTCCCCCCTAAGAAATTAGTAGGTGGAGTTGTATATTTAAAGTCATATTTTGGAAATTAGTGAATCATATAATTTGGATACTTTTTCTTAGTTTGTACGTTTGTGAGGTTGTTATTAACTTGATATGATAGAAGTTGAGGATGGAAGCTAGTATGCAGGTTGTTTGGTGTGGATGTTAGTTTTTTTCCTTAACTCATAATTGTTGCTTCTGCTTGATTTGTTCACAAGTTGCCGCACTTTATAAGCTATTACCATTGTTTGGAGGTATATACGGCTAGGCAATGTTATGTTCTTGTGTGTGTATATATATATTAAAAATAACTTTCTATGGCATGCAAAATTATGCCTTGAAAAGTGTAATGACTTATGGCATGCAAGAAAATGTCGTAAAATATTATGTACGGCATACAAAGTATGTCATAAATATGTTAAAAATAATTTTTTATGGCATGCAAAATTATGTCGTGAAAAGTGCAATGATTTATGGCATGCAACAAAATGTCGTAAAAGATTATATACGACATTCAAAGTATGTTATGAGTATATTAAAAATAACCTTCTACGGCATGCAAAATAATGCCATGAAAAATATAATGATTTATGGCATGTAAAAAATGTCGTAAAAAATTATATACGACATACAAAGTATGTCATTAATGTTTAATTTATTACCTTTTACAACGTTACCTGCATGTCGTAAATGGTACTCAACTTTCCATGGCATGTCATATAATGGCATTTGTGTGCATGCCGTGAAACAGTTTTTACGGCATGCATTGCAAGCCGTGAAAATTCAATTTTGTTGTAGTGAACCCACTATCTCATCGCTTGACGAGATAGAGTTATGGGTGTTATAACTCTCCCATATAATATACGTATTATATTTGGAAGAATAAGAATTTAATTTGTTTTCTCTCTCTCCTAGACTCTCTTCTTTCTCTCTCTATAAAAACACATAATAGCCCTTTGTACTGTGACGAGTGTGAGTAGTTCTAATAGTTTTACTCCATTGCTAAGAATTATTTAAAAATATCAATAAAAACACAGAATAGCCCTTTGTATTGTGATGAGTGTGGATAGTTCTAATAGTTCTACTCCATTGCTAAGAATTATTCAAAAATATCAATAGAAACACGTATGATCTATGGATTTGGTTTGAATGAAAAGGTATATCAAATCCGTTTATTTCTAAGGCATAATATTTCTTATTTTTCCTATAAAACCGAAGCACAAAAGAGCAAAATGAGAGACAAAATAACTCACAAGTTCAGAAGTCAAATGATTTTTGTCGTCTTGTACATTTAGGTCTAGTTGCAGCTTATTTCTGGTAACTATGCAAGCCTGGCGCACTCTGATACGAGCACCTGTAACTTAAGCCTCTAATTTTTTGTACTGAGATTGCAGAGTCTCGGGATCAAATTCCCTAGCTTCCGGGAGTAAACTCTTCCCCAGCTTGATCTCTTGAATTTCCTTCCTCAACTTCATCTCCCAAAATGTTTTCTGATCCTCATTCAAATCTGGATGCATGAGTTCGAAATTTGATTGCTTCATAGCCTCGTTTTGCTTCTCTAGTTCCGAAATCTGATTTGCCAGCCCAATCTCTTCTTGCGATGTCTCCATTTGCTTTTCAGATATAAATCTCCTAGTTGTAGAGACAAGACAGATAACTTACTCACTTCACTACACTATAACCCTAACCTGAGCAGCAGGGCCAATGCTGACATAGGCCATTAGGCCATGGGTTAGGGTACTTCAAAAAAGGACTCTTGCTTTAATTTAATGTAATATATTAGGTATGTTTTAAATTTAAAATAAATTAAAAAAAACTTAAATTAACTTAAAATAAATTGATCCATTAAAAATTTGAAAAGCACATTTAAAATTAAAATGACACATTCTCTCTCCCTATCTAATTCCTAACCCTAACTACTCTTAATCTAATTTTCCAACAGTTTGACAGTAGCAAGCAGCCCAACAAAGTAACGGAGCAGCAACACACAAACAGAGCACACGGAGCAGCAGCAGCACAGTAAGCACAAGTAGGTTTTTTTTTTTTTTTTTCTATTCAATTAATTAAATATTTGTATTGTCTTTTTCTTAATTTCTATTATAATATTGGTAATTACATCATCAAGAAGAATTTTTTTAAGTTTAATTTAAAAGTTCACATCACATAATTTAAAAGTTTTGTATTTTGTTAAGTGGTGGTGGTGCTATTTGTTTTGAATTTTGATCTAAAAAAGTATTTTGATCTCAGCTTATCATGACTCTTAAAAGAAATTATCCGCCTAAATTTGCAAAAAGGAAAAAGAAGCAAAGAGTCGAAAAATTGGTCAAGTGTCAAAGAGGAGCTATTGATAAGTTCTTTACGAGTGACAAACAAGCAGAACAATCAGTTGAAGACTTGAATAATGAAGAATTTGAAACTTTGGTGAATAACGAGAATGAAAATTTGGTGGATAAAGAAGGAAATGGGGAATTGGGAGTGTAGAAGCCAATCAAGATGATGAGATGAATGTGGAATGTAAGCATTCAAATATAGATGATCCAGGGACTTGGAAAATAATTAACTAGAATTTAAGAGATTTTTAGTCGAAAGAGGTCCTGTGAGAAGAAATTATGAGTTCAACTTCCCTAAGGATGATTCTTTTAGGCATAGGCATTTCTCACATGTTCATTACATTCGGCATTTACCAAATGGAGAAAAACTTGATAGGACATGGTTGATATACTCAGAACTTTTGGATAGAGTATTTTGCTTTTATTGTAAGTTGTTTAAGCAAGAGGGAAATAAGACTCAATTGGCTACCGAAGGATTTAAAGACTGGCGAAATGTTGGTGAGAGACTTAAAGGACATAAAAGTGGTAACGAGCACATTACTTGCATAAGCAAATGGATTGAGTTAGAGGAAAGATTGGGAAAGCATCAAACAATAGATAAAAGTATACAAGAACAAGTTAACAAAGAAAGAGAGCACTTGAGACGGGTTTTATTGATGATAATTACAGTTGTGAAAACACTTGCCAAGAATAATTTACCATTTCGTGGAAGCCATGAGAAGATTTATGAAGAGAGCCATGGACTTTTTTTAAGCATAAATGAAATGATTGGTGAGTTTGATCCAACAATGGAACAGCACTTGCGGTAGATAGAAAAGGATAAGATTCATTACCATTATTTGAGTCACAAAATTCAAAACGAGGTGATAAAAATGTTGGTCGAGGAAGTCAAAAGTGCAATTTTGTCTATAATCGAACTAGCAAAATACTTTTCGGTCATACTTGATTGTACTCTGGATATAAGCCATCAAGAACAAATGTCTCTTGTTGTATGATGCGTGGATGTTTCAACAAGTCCAATAACGGTGAAAGAGTTTTTTTTTTTTGAATTCTCAAATGTGGATAATACATCATGAATGAGACTTTTTGATAAACTTCAAGATGCATTAGTTAACCTTCAACTTGATATTGGTGACTTAAGAGAGCAAGGATATGACAATGGCTCTAGCACGAAAGGCAAAAACAAAGGTGTTCAAACAAGAGTACTTCAAGTAAATCCTAGAGCATTCTATATGCCGTGTGGTTGTCATAGTCTTAACCTTGAGCTTTATGATATGGTCAACTCTTGCTCTAAAGCAAAAACTTTTTTTGGTTTGGTACAATGCATATATGTATTGTTTTCATCTTCCGTTCAACGTTGGGCAATTTTAAAAGATAATCTAAAGGAAGGCCTCATGGTTAAGTCGTTGTCGCAAATGCATTGGGAAAGTCGCATTGAAAGTGTTAAACCACTAAGATACCATGCTTCAAAAATAAGAGATGCTTTAGTTGACTTGTACAACAATCCTACCACAGATTCGATTGCAAAAAGTGAAGCTAAATCCCTGGTAGCTCATGAACTTGAGACTTTTGAGTTCTTGTTTTAGTATTCTAATTTGGTACAATTTGTTGTTTCATGTGAACTCTATTAGCAAGCTTCTTCAAAGTGAAGATATGGATATAGCAGTTGTTGTAAAGCTGTTAGATGGGCTTGTTAAGTATGTTGCAATGTATAGAGAAGTTGGTTTCATGGAGGCTATGGTTGAAGCTAAAGAAATGGCAAGTGAATTGGGAATTGAACCTACATTTGTTGAAAAGCACATCATTTCTAGAAAGAAACAATTTGATGAGAATGTTAGCGAAGAGGTGACCTAGTCGACTGAAGAATCATTTAGAGTTGGTTACTTCTTCTATTTTGTTGATCAAGCCCTTTGTTCACTCAAAAATAGGTTTGAATGATTCAAAGTATATGAGGCAAACTTTGGCTTTTTATTTGACTTGAAAAAGTGCAGCAATGAATCGTTGAAGATGGGGTGTGTGAACCTTGAAGAATTTTTAAAACATGGTGAGATTTCTGATATTGATGGAGCTAAAAGTCTTGAAAGAGAGATTGCCAAAAGAAGTCCATAAACCAATTGAAGTGCTCAATCGTTTGCAGTTGATGGCAAATTGTTTGCCAAATTCATGGGTTGCTTACAGGATACTTTTGACTATTCCGGTTACAGTTGCATCGGGGGAAAGAAGTTTTCCAAAGTTGAAAATGATAAAAAAATTACATTCGATCAATCATGTCACAAGAAAGATTGAATGGATTAGCATTGTTATTTATTGAAAATGATTTTGCAAAAAAACTAGATTATGCAAGTATGATTGATTTATTTGCTTCTAAAAATGCAAGAAAAGAGAGGATCAAGTGATACTTATTAGTTGTTGTAATGTAATGCTAAGTATTTTTTTTTTTTGTGATTTTGACACAAATCTTTTGTCCATTACCTTTAATTTTTTTTTATTCAATGGAAAAAAAAATGTGAAGGACCCTAGAAATTTATTAGCTGATTATCGGCTTTGGGCCCCGGAAATCTCAGGGCTAGGCCTGTTGAGCAGAGGGAGGAGGGAGGCTGATATGATATGTTTGGTTGGCTAGTTGGCTAGGTGGGCTAACGTCCACATAGGGTTTGTTTGTAGTGATAACTACACTACAGTGGTAGAAGTGTAAATAATTACAAAAAGTTTTATAATTTTAATTATTATTATTTATAATAGAGTGCTACTATTAGCATCCTATGAATTATTTTGGACCCTTAATTTTTAACTTTTTTTATTACAATAATAACCTTAAATAAAATTATTAAAAATGACATCATTAATTTTGGGACACCTCATCTCACAATTAAACCCACTCACAATTAAACCCACACATCCACTACATCATGAATTAGGATTTGTGAGAGCACCCACCTCCATCACCATCCATTCATCTTCCCCAAATCCCACATTCAAAACTTACCCACCCTCAAACCTTGAAAACCCTTTGGCAGCAATATTCCGGCAGTAATGGTAGCAACCATTTGATTACCTACACTTCTCCGACAATGACAATGAGTTAAAGTTTTTTCGGCAACCACATCTCCATGAGACGAGAGGAGTACAACAATAAAAGTTCAGAGGAGCTTCATAACTTTGATGGTGTTCTTAATACGGAGGAGATTGGCCTTGTAAAGGTAGTTTCTTAAAAAAAAAATGACAAAAATAATAAAATATGTTCGTCATTTTTTCAGGATTGAACTCCCAAACATATGACTGAAATTCGGGAACACAGGCCCCAACATTATTTATTTGTTCGAGGAACCGGTAACCGACCATTTATTATTTGTTCGGAAATAGGTAACTGAACATTAATCACTAAAGAAAAGGATGAGGTGGCAGAGAGAGAGAGAGAGAGAGAGAGAGAGAGAGAGAGAGAAAGAGCATACCAACTGTGATAATAGTTAAACCGAAGAAAATGATGAGGCGGCAGAGACAGTAATCACACTTGGCTCTTCTTCTTCTTCGTGGGTTTTGTTAGGGTTTTTGGGAGAGAGGTTTTTTGGAGGTGTGAGGGGTGTGCATTTAATTGAATAGGTGAAATGTTTTCACAAAGATAATTTTGGTATTATTTGGGGGGATGAAAATAAATTTTAAGGGTTTCAAAGAAATGAGGGGTCCAAATAATAGATGGGGTGCTAATAGCGCCACTCTTATAATATATTTTTTTAATAATTATTATTAAGTATATTTGGTTTCAATTTTTTGAATTTAATTATTTAAAAATTGAATTTTTTGTTTTTCATTTTTTTTTTGTTTTTAATGAATATTTTTAAAATTTTAAACAATTTTTTTTAGATGTACCTTACTTAGATGTATCTAAAAAGTAAAATGTTTATGAAAAAATATTTTAAAAAAATTAATAAATACACAAAAAATGAAAAATATACTAAATTTTTGTAATTTTTTTAAAATATTTTTGGTATTTAGTAAATTTTTTAATTTTTTTTTCACAAAAATTATATTTTTTAAGTGTATTTATATTAGGTGTGTCTAAAAATTTAAAAAATTGCTTAAAATATTAAAAAAATTCAGTGAAAACAAAAAAAATATGAAAAATAAGAAAGTAGAATTTTCTGAAAAATGAATTCTAGAAACCAAAACTAAGCAGAGTGATTATTTTTTTTTTTTTCTTGTAAGGTTATTTCCCTTTGTTTGTTCTGGGAAATGATTAGGTGCGGGCAGCAAATTAATTTTTTTTTGGAATATTTAATCTAATATCTTTCTCAAACTTTTACTAATGGAAGGGATCTATAATATATATATATATATATATTTTGGTAGATTAAAGTCTCTCACACACACCTATATATCATACCCATCCTCTTATTTTTTCTCATCTCTTCTCTCTCTCGCCTTACCCACACCCACACCCACACCCATACCCATATCCATATCCACCAAAATCGTTGTCGAGGCAGGTGACGATGGCTCAGACAATGGCCGATGCAGTGAGAGAAGAGGAATCGGAGATTATGATTAAAGTTTCGAATTCTGTTGAGAATAATGAGAGTGGAATTGAGCGATGATAATAAGTGATTCGTTATCGGTATGTTCATCGTCTTCTTCTTCTTTTTTGTTGTCATCACAAGTAGCGATGACACTGAGTGGTTCGTTGAAAAGGATGTTAAGCACAAATAGATCTGAGCGTAAAATTCATCCATCAATGTCGCCCATTGTTAATGAATCAGACGATTGAGAGAGAGAGAGAGAGAGAGAGAGAGAGTGATGAGAAAGAAACCATCAATTTCCATCAATTTTTCAAGATTAGATATATGTACAGTTCCACCATAGTGTAGTAACCATATTTGTTTTGAATACTGTCACTCACCGCCGAATTCTTTGTATCCAAAATTTTAATTTTTGTGCTTCAAAGTGTGTTGTCAATGCCATTGTGTCAAAAGTTCTTGTTCAATGTATTAAATACATTTTGTGCACTACTTTAAAATTAAATTATAGACATACAAATCAGAGAAAATTATAAGTAATTAGAGAAAATTGGTCAAAATATGGAAAAAATTGTGAGCAAATCACAAAGAAATTTGTGAGTAAAGCCGAGAAAATTCAAATCAATGAAATTTCAAAACACAGAAAATTTGAAAACACAGAAAAAATCAAACAAATTTCAGACAAATTTTTCTGTGTTTTGAAATTTCTCTTGTTTGAAATTTCTCTAGATTGACATTTCTTTGAAAAAATGTTGAGGGACTCCAACCACTATGAAAATATTACATGTCATTTATCCTTTAAGATCTTAATATCAAGGATCTTTAAAAAAAAAAAATTCCCTTTTTTTTTTAATGTAAATACTAAAATAAAGGGTTAATTTCACTTTTTATCCCTTAAAATTATTTTTATTTTTCTTATTTCATTTTAAAACTATATCAATTTTGTATATTTTAGTCTCTAAATTTTTTAATTTTTATGAAGAAATTTCAATTAATTTTTTTTGACACTTATAACAAAATAAATTTGTTTTTTTGGGGTCAATTTAAACACTATTTTTTTTAATCTAAATCATCGTTTACTTTTATTAAGTCAAATTAGCAACATTTTTTTTTTGCTATTTTAGTCATTAAACTCAATATAGATGTACATAAAATATCTAAAATATCATTTTTATTGCTTTTTATTACTAAATTATCCTTTGTTATTAGTTTTATTTAATAAAAAAAATATAGTTTAGATTGAAAATAAATCAAAATGTTATGTACACGAGTGTGATTGGGTGAGGGGCAACAAATTTTAAAAAAAAAAAATTACATAAATGAAGTAAAGAGTAAATTACATTTTACCTTTGAAACTATTGCCTCATATCATTTTACCTCCGTTATCTATTAATTTTTTGGGTAATTCTATTTATACACCATTCATTTGCTCAATATCCACCATTTCTCAATTTTTTTTATTACAATTATGTCCCTCAATTAAATTACTTTTTTAGAAAAAATTCCAAACCATAATTTCTCAATACACATATACACCACCACTAACCACCACTGTAACCCACACACCTTCGGTTTCGGAGCCGCGTCGACGTCGATGCCACCCTCTATAGACACTTTATTTTTTGCTACTCTTATGACTTGGGCATCATCGCTTGCGCACCTAATGATGAATTTGTATATGCTTGTCAAGTGCTCGAAGTCCTCAGCAGAATGCCACAGCTTTGAGCCTTCAAACCCTACACACCATTTGCCTTGTTTTGGACCAAAACAACGGTTTTTCAAGCCTAAAAACCCTGGGACCTGTCGGCCACCAATGTGGGCTGCTGGCCATTTGTGTGTTTTTGCAGATATTTATGCCAGATGTGCCAACTGTTTCCACAGGTGCATGTATCTGCCTACACATGTATGTATGGATATTTCTGAGGGAGTTTCATGTTTTTTCTATAAATAGAAGACCTCCCCTTCCATTTTTGAGGATTGAAAATTTTGGAGCAAAAACATTTCTCTCTCTCTACAATTCCCTCTTTCTCTTGCAAATTCTTAAGCCTTTGCCTGTACACTCTAAACCAAATCTTGTGGTATTTGAGCTGAGATACTTTTGAGCTTACTTTGAGCTCTTGAGGGTGTGTAAGTGTTGATTTGTTATTTAGAAAGGGTTCTCCTTTTGAAGAGGTATAAGTCTTGGCTTGTTTCTTTGATTTATTTGCTATTTTTCCTACTGTTTTTGGACTATTTATACTCTGTATTTTTGGGTTGAAACTTGTGGTTTAAGGCCATTAAGGGTGGAGGGGTGGATCACCATTATTTGCACCTAACTTTTTAGGCCTTTGCTCTTGTGTTTCCTACATTTCTATTATTTTTTTAAGCTTTTTACTACTGAATATCAGAGCTTTTTCAGTGGCTAAAACCATATTTTGAAGTCCCAAAAATGGAGGGGGTAGCCTCCCTTCCTTGTGCTTGCTTACTAGCTTAACTTGCTCCATGTTTTAGCTTATTGTTCTAGCTATTGTTAGCTTAATTCTAGCACTTTTTTTGGACTGTTTTAGGACTATTTTTAGTTGTTCATTGCATTTGAGCTTTGTATAGCATGCTTGTAATGTAATTGTCCTCATTGGCTTGGTGGTTTAGGCCTTAGCCACTAACCTATTTGAGTTGATAGTGTTTATTTCTTGCTTTCCATACTTGTATTCATCTCTAATCACCTCCGCAACCTCCCTTCTTTCTTGGATTTTTCTTTTCTTTGAAAGTTGTTTCAAACTACTGGTTTGTTTAAGCTTGAGATTGAGGTATTGTGATTAATGGTTTAATCCCTTTGGGGTTCATTACCAACAGTATGACACTTCTCTCATGCCTAAAACAACACTTAGTTTGGTACTCCTTTCCATTAGAGGACTTAATCTTCACTTTTGGACTTAATGATCTAAGGAATGGTTGGTAATTAAAATGAAGTAATAAAATTGGGACTAAAAATGATGCAAGATAATAAGCAATTTGGTGTTCAATCGGACGTTAATTGAACACATGGGAACTTGAGGCATTTCATACTTGCTAGTGATAAAATGGTTCAAGTTTCCGAGGTCAACCACTTCCCTTGATCAATCCATGATAGGGAGGAGGTTTGAGAGTCTTTTTATTGTGCATTTATTGAAATTGTACACCTTGGTTCATAGGCCATCATGCAATGAAATTGCATTGATTGATGGCTTGCAAATTGAGCTTGCCACTCCTTTGAGCTGTTTGATGATAAGGAGGGATGAGGTGTATAAACATACCTTGAGAATACCTTGTTTGTGCTATGTATGCTTTCTGTTGCAGTAGGAGGAACCAAGCTTCAGTGGCCGGCCAGCCACTTTTTCTAGCTAGCAGGCCACTTCTTTTGGACGGCAGGCTATCATTTGTGGCTGGTTGGCCACTACTTCTGGCCTGCCGGCCACCTTTGTCAAACTGAGCAGCAATTTTTTGGAACAAAACAAAGTAGAGGCTGAGGTGAAAAGATGTTCTAACTGTGTAACAAAGGCATTCTGGCAGCAGAAGAGTGGGCTTTTCGGGTGGAAATCTGCGCATGCATGAGCATCCCTCACTTTCCGGGGCCGATTAGTTGGCTTAGTTACTTCTTTCATGTTGTATTCATGTCATAATTAATTAGTTAATTCTAATTTGTAATTAATTAATTAGCTTTAGTTCCATAGAATAGTTAATTAATTAATTGATTTTGTAATAACTAGCTAGCATAGTTAGTTTATTCGATTTGTAATAATTAGTTAATTCGTTTTGTAATAGCTAGTAAATGAGCTTAGCTAGTTAGTTTATTCGGACCCTTCTGTGCGAGGGCACAGTTGTAATAATGTGTATGTCTTCTAACCCTACGTTTTCTCCCTTTTATTTACCTACTTATGATGGTTAGTTTAGGACATCATGTTTCGTTTAGCATCTCTCATTCCTTCTATCCATTGTCTTGTATGCATTGAGCTCGGCATATCATTCTAACTTGCATTGTTAGTTAATATTTCTTTGAATACGTGCTTAGACCGCATGCTATCAAATTGATTCATATGCCATATTAATAGCCGAGCCTAATAATTGCATATTGTATGCGATACATTAGTCATATTGCATAGTTAGGATCATGCATTATTCTAACTTTGTCATCTTTTTTGGCTTGGAGTACTAGATGAGCTTTTGTTTGTTTTAGCATATCGCATGAGTGTGGTTGTTACCATGTCAAAGCATGTCCACTATGAAGCTAAGTGCTTAAGTGATAAACTGTTTGAATGCTCGTGGATGAAGGCTAGTTGCTTGAATTGGGATAGTTTGATTAATGTACATTTGAGCCCACTTTTTCCAGTGGCACATTCACAAACTCTTTTAAAAAACAAACATGAAATCAAATGTTCCAATTTTTATAAATTAGTCTATACTTGTGTGCATTACATAGCAACAATAGCCAAATAATTGAAACAAGAACATATATTATAAATGAAAATTACATCATGATTAGTAGAGGTCGATTCAAAATCGATTTTCTAAAAGATTTGTCAGATTTGGACTCTTTGGTGTTTATCTATTTCACATTGTGCTTGTGAGATTAGATTTAGAATCATGGGAGTCCGAGCTATAAGGCTAGTCGTATCCGAAAGGAGCACGAAAAGTCGAGCTATAGTTTGTAGTGACTCTACTGGGAAATTTAGAGAACTTGACTCGAACTTCATGATGTGAAATTTTATCTGCACTTATATGTTTCTTTGCATTTGTATTTTCATTTGCATTGGTGTGCTTAAATCACTGTGTTCACCATTTGCTATTCCTGGACGGTTTGCTGGAGACTTGTCCAAAAGCTTGCCAAAAGGCTGACCAATCGTGGGCTCTGCCATGATGGGAACACAACCCTTGGATCTAGATTGCCGCTATACCGTTTGATCCTCCTTTCACTTCTTGGTGTTAGGTGCGAGAGGTATATTAGGTAGTCTTACTGAGGTACCCTCTTTGACCATTTGGCCTAGCTGCATATAGTAAAGCCTTAATGACTGATCTAAACTAGGACATGATGTTCACCCAAAAATACAGGATTGTGTGAAAACCGCTTGATTGACTAGTGAAACCCTAGCTCTTGACAAAACTAGGACATGGTAACCCTAGCCTTTCATGGGGGTGTTTTGGCTCTCTCTTAACTAGTATATGTTTTACAGTGAAACTGTACAGGAATGTGCATAGCAGTTGCAAATTTGGTATCTGTTTTGGGGGCAGAATTCAGTGTGGAGTACAGTCCTACAGCTTTGATCATGTCTGTGTTGATAACATCTTAGCTGAGGTGCTGTGCGGTTTCTAATTACTACTATTTTGCTTTATTTCTTTTGCTAGGTAGCTTAAAAGCATAGCTTCAGAAAGTTCGAATATCCCCCAAGTACTTTGGACCTGAGTCAGAAGACTTTGTAAAGTCGGGGATCTTGTTTGGGGACAACCTGTGTTTACTTCACTCTCATCGGTTACAAGACGGAGGAGAATCAGGCAGAATTCAC
The DNA here is from genome assembly GCA_036172215.1 of Camellia granthamiana. Classification (NCBI taxonomy): domain Eukaryota; kingdom Viridiplantae; phylum Streptophyta; class Magnoliopsida; order Ericales; family Theaceae; genus Camellia; species Camellia granthamiana. Next base: position 93,774,114 of record CM069907.1, read on the forward strand.
CGGTTCAGTTTTTATAGCAGTTACCCCTCAACTCACCTGTGTCTTGTCCGGTTTGGGGACAGTTATCTACTTCTAGCCTAGCACAAGATCGATTGCCTATTCCAATGACACAATATCCCCCAGTCAGTATGGAAGAATTGATACATCATCTGCAGTAGACAGTTGAGACCCTACAGCAAGATGCTGCCCACTAGGCCCTGGTCACAGCCCGTCAGGCTGAGGTTATAACCATGTTACAACAATAGCAACCTCGGCCGGCTGCGGCCTCTGCATCTTATGTACCTACCATGGGTATCCCAACACTCGGAGCCACCGTTCATACTGCCAATGTCCAAGAAAACCAGGGCAATCCAACAGTGCCAATCCCAGCACAAGCCTTCAAAACCTCTGTTTATTAGACCGAGGCTCAGTTCGAGTTTGAGGTTGACCCAACTGTACTCAAGGTCAATAAACTAGAAAAGTTATTCAAGAGGGCATAAGGGGTTAACTCCATCCCAGATATAGAAGATGGGTATACTAATTTTGCAGTTACATTGCCAGATCGGTTTAAAATGCCGCACATCGATCAATTCGATGGTTCCGGAGATCCAATGGTCCACTTGCGTCTATTTTCTGATATCTTAAGGCCAATGGGCTTAACTAGACTATAGAAGCTGTCTCTCTTTGGTCGTACTATGTCTGGTATAGTGGCCATATGGTATGCTAAGTTGGAAGACTCTGTTAAACAGAATTGGGAGGAGATGGCCGGGGCCTTCATTGGGCAGTATTCGTACAATACTCAAATTGAGGTCACAACTCGTGATCTCGAGGCAACACGTCAAGATCCGAAGGAGGGTTTCTCTGAATTTGTGACATGATGGAGAGCTAAAGCCTCGATGATGACCACAAAGCCTTCCAAGAAGGACCAGATAAGCATGGTTGTCCTGAATCTATATGACAAGTTACTACAAAAGATGATTGTCCTACCTTTGTTCACATTTATAGAACTCCATGAAATGGGAGTGCAAATAGAAGACGCCATGAAACAAGGGTTTATTACAGATGAGAAGGAGTCGGCAAAAAGGCTGTTTGTTCGCAGTTCCAATGCTGCCAGTGGTAGCATAGCTGTGAGGCTGTCAGACGTAAGTGTTGTCACCATGACCAAGATTGCTGACCCTTTTGCCAACACAAGCTCACAAACGCCGTCCAACCCTACCCGATCCCAGAGGACCTTTAACCAACTTTACATGACTCTCTCTCAAGCCATGAAGGTGCTAGTCAAGAAAGGGCACCTCAAACCTTTAGAACCTCACCCACTTCCTGATCCTCTCCTACCCAAACACAATCCCGCAAAATACTGTGTGATTCACCAACAACATGGTCATGATACCGACCAATGCTTTCGATTATGTCATGAGATTCAGGATCTCATTGACAACAAGGTGATCGCTAATCCCCTCCCAGACCATAATCAAATCCCCCCACCTCGAAATCTCAATCTGATCTGTGCATGATGGACACGTCTAACCCTCAACCCAAGCCTGTGGTAATGAGAGTTACAGTGGAAGGGGAGTTAACCTTGGAGGAAGGTACTAGTCTGTTGTCAGAGTGTCCTGAGGACTTACCTGATAGGTTATATGATCCAAGTTGCTATATTGTGTCAACTAGTCAAATCAAGTCTAAATTGGTGCTGCTAACCTTGGTAGACATTAATGTGGCTAGGGAAGATGGCCCGAGCCAGGGGTTGGATGATTTGGCAGAACTCGAAGAGGATTTGGACAACCTGCAGTTCTTTGACGAGCAGGATCAGGAAGATGCGCAGATCGGGTGGTTCAACCTGAACGAATCAACTAACAATGCTGGATGGCTGAGTGATGAGCCAGACAAAAAGGAAAAAATTGGAATGAAATCAGAAGGAAAGGAAACAGAGATAGCTGCAGTAGTCGGAAGGGCTGATGAGAAAGGAAAGCTGCCGGAGAGTGCAAGTGTGGAAAACCCAGCCCAAGAACTGGGCGTTGTAAGCACTGTGGCTACTAAACAGGAAGCTGCACTAAGGCAATTTGAATGAGAAATGATTGAAGACTGTTGGGAAACTGTGAATTCACAACACCCTGTGGGGGACACCTATGATGTAAAGGTGATACAAGCAGAGCCAGACAACTGTTTATCGGTTGCTGAGGGCGAATGGTGGAACGATAATGATCTGATCTGGACCACACCGACGAAGACTGGGGTGAGTGCCTTCCAGACAATACATAGTATGCTAAAGAAATATACCATCTGACAAGAAGTGGGCGGTATTTTAAGCCGCCGCACCTGGATGAAGTAGAGGCGTCCGAAAAACAGAGAGAGGTCGAGAAACAACTAGAAGAAAAGACAGTGTTGAAACAACTCAAGAAAATCCAAACTGACATCTCCATCTGGGGTCCTTTCATGGCCTCCCGGGCATACCAACATGCGGTGTTGTCGGCAATGGACAAGGCTAAATTGTCCATTGACACCACGCCTGAGTAGCTTGTGGGTTTGGTTTTTCCAAGTGGTGCCAAGCCAACCCTTACCTTCTCTGACAAAGAGCTTCCGCTGGAGGGCTTGGCTCATAATAAACTGTTGTACATATCTGTGGAATGTAGGGAGAAATAGGTGTCAGTGGTGTTGGTAGATACTGGTTTGGCCATCAATGTTTGTCCTTCTCGCATCGCTTATGCAATTGGCCTCAAACCAGCGGATTTTGTTCCCACAGCCCAAGTAATACGGGCCTATGATAACAAGAGCAGAGAGGTCATGGACATAGTGCAGGTTAGAGTCCAAGTGGGTCTAGCTGAGCAAGAGGTCGAGTTTCATGTCTTAGATGTGCCTGTTACCTTCAATTTGTTGTTAGGGAAGCCCTGGTGGCATCATGTGAAGGTTGTCTCCTCAACTCTCCATCAGATGTTGAAATACCCTCATTGGGGAGGAGTGGCGATTGTTTTTGGGAATTCATCCATCCATCCGTGTAACAGGTTCGCGAGGGACCCCGCTACAGTTCAGACTCGATTTTGTCACGGTTCTTAATCTTGAACCAAAGAGTCCAAATCCGGCAAATCGTTTTGAGAAAACAGATTTTGAAAGAAGTGCCAAACATGGACTGCTTTGCCAGATACAAAGTCGCCACCTAAATATTTATTTTTGGGGAATTTAGGAAACCCTGACTCGTTGCCTAAGGCCATGTGTCCGTCATCACCAAAGTTGCCTCGGCTCGGGAACTTGGGTACGATTGGGGAAGGTCAGCTATGAGCACCCCCTCTCGCCCGATCCGAAGATCGGCCTCTACTAACCATGATATCTTGTTTTGAAAAAATTACGCATTCTTATTCCGGTTATTAGCCTAGAATTACTATGTTGTGCGCACAGCAAACAAGTATAGACCAAATCGCCCAAATTGGAACAAAACATTGCATGTTTGTTTTGAAAATGGTTTGCTACCCGCAAGTAGGCTAAAATGCAGGTTTTGCCACCCTCAAGTGGGCTTTAGAAAAGATGGTTTTGCCCCTATCTAGTGGGCTTAAAACTCACGTTCAATGCATTGTTCCAATTTAAACAACTCAACCTCTACCCACAGGCATTCAAGCAGTTATATCATATAAGCAACTAGTCTCATGGTAATCATGTTATTATGGCAACACTCACACGCATGCGGTATGCTAAAGCAAAAGAACTTACAGAGTACTCCAAGCCAAAACAGAAACTAGTTAGTAATCATATGCATGATCCTAGTTCATGTTTAAGATGGCTAATGCAACACATGCAAAATGCAACTAAGATAGGCTCGGCTAATCTACAATGACATGTGGAATGCTACAACTAACACGTATTCAATTTGGAATTGAAATACAGATGCAGTTAGAATGATGCGCTGAGCCCGGTGCATGCAAAACAGATGAATGAATGCAAACATGCTATCATACTGTATGCTAATTTGAATATGCCCTAAACTAACCATCGAAAGCTAGTAAATAAAAGGGAAAGAAAGACGTGGGGTTGGAAGACATACACACACTCACACACACTTATTACACAATTACCCTCGCTCGGAGGGTCCGAATAAATATTACAGTCCGAATAAATAATACTAAATCAACTATTACAGAATTTCTAATTAATTAACAAAATAAATGCGGAAAGAATGTGTCCACAGCCTTGCCTCGGAATGCGTGTGAGGATGCATGCTCGATCCACCTCGCTCGGAAACCCGTACCATGCCACCGCTGCCTCTGTTTACACTGCCCTGTTTCTCTGAAGACTGCAAAAGTCTTGGCACATGCTCTATGGATGTTGGGGAATAGCACCGGCCAAGCATAGACACGACCGGCCCAAGGGATGAACCACCGGCCACCTGTTTTGCTCACCGGCCGAAATTTATGGCCGGCCGGCACTGTATTTAGCCGACCGGCCAAAACTTCCTACAGAACCTGCAGTTGACAGCAGCAGAGGGCAAGCAGTGTATGGCATGGTATTTCAAGCAAATGTAAGCATGGCCACACTCCCCATCATGCATTGGACTCAAGGGAGCATGGCCCTCGATCCTCGGGCCATCAATTGTGCATTTTGATGCATGATGGCCTAAGGGACCAAGGTTGCAATTCAATGTAAATCCATGCAAACAAAACACATGAATGCCAACATCCTATCATGTTGAAGTCAAGGTCATTGGCGATCGAGGGTTGAAATGTGTTACATCACTTGGGGTATGAACACCTCTCACCCCTCAAGTTTGGCTTGACACCCCAAGCCAAACAATGCAATGCATGTATGCAATCATAGCAAATGCAATGTGTTCTAAGCATGCGAGTACGCGATGTGCTAATCATATGAGAGGCAAATGTAATGCAAACATGGACAATTATGCAATAAGGCTAGCATGTGACAACGTATAATGAGCCAAATATGCAACAAACAATATGATAATCATGCAATGGCGGACTTAAACCATAAAGGATAGACCTCAGCCTTGCCATATACAGTGGCCCCAAAATGGACTAAAATGATGATGCCAATTATGCAAAACAAGTATGCAAACTAATGAGCCTAAGACTAAGGCATGAAGGCCAACTTACAAGCATACCAAAGAAGGCAAACATGGGCACTAGATCAACCAAAAAAGGTGTCATGACATGCTAGAATGAGACCCAAAACCCGCACACCGGGCATCCCAAATGACTTAAGCAAAGAGGCATAAAACATGGAGCACAAGACTACTACTCTTCATGACCACACAGAACATGAACTAAGCAACCTAAAACAGAATTCTAGTATGCAAAAATGAGCCTCAAAACCCACGGATATGGTGGCTTAAGGGACCCAAACACATGGGCATACACAATGCACATTTCAAGGCATAGGAGGACACATCTTCAAAGCATGAGAGAAGTGATTAATGCAAGCATACAAGCATGGTTTAGGGACTGAAATAACATGCTAAGTGATTACAAATCACTGAAATAGCCTAACCAATGCATGTTTAGAACTCACATCCTTAGGGCTCACAAGCCAAAATGCAAAGCAACTATATCAAACATGCTAAACAAGACCAAATCAGTGGCCAACAGACCTTAAGCATGACAAAATATGATCAAGTACTTCACAAGGTTAGGTCAAAACATGAGGATATGCTAGGCTAAACACATGGCACACTTCTAGACAAAAATGGGAAATTACAAAGCATGTGTATTATACATGCCAAGGGCCATGAATCCAACCAAGGACAGAGGTATATCATAACCCAAAAACAACCAAAAACCTTTGAAATGGTACCAAATGCAACTACTCATGCATGCTATCCTTATGAGCCAAAAACATGCATAAATGAGGGACTAAGGGAGAGGGGTGTCCCTCCCCTTTACAAGTCCTTAGAGCCCCTTCCTCACCACTGAAAATCTACTGGATTTCAGTGGTGAGAAGGCCAACACACCAAGGTAAACAAAGCTTAACAAAAAGAGAGCACAAAAGGGCCAAACAAGGCCTAAGAGGGGGAGGTCGACCCCAAATGCCAAAACAACCTTAATGAAAGATCTCAAGCATGCAAAAATAAGACTTTTTCTAGTTATACACAAAGTCTAAAACAATAAGCAAGGTAGGCAAAAGTCTAGTGCAAGATTGGGGAATCTAAAGTAAAGAGATTACCCTTGAAGAACCTTTGATGAACAGCAGGTCCAGCCACCTTCTCTACATCAAAACCAGTCCAAGAACTCAAGAACAAACCCCTCAAGCCCCTCAAGGTCGAAGCAAGGTGTGATGGTGTGTGTCTTAGTGCAAAACTAAGGTCAAAACACACTTTCTAGGCCTCTAAACACACACTAAGGATGAGAGAGAGGGAAATATAGAGAGAGAGAGTATATGATAGATGTATATATGTATAATCTCTGGTTTTTTGTTCAAAACCTCCAACCCTTGACAATGGAAGAAGAGGGATCCTTATATAGGCAAAGGAGATGGCTTTAAGCTTCTCCAAGAAGCTATACCAAAAGGGGTCAAAGGGGCAAAGGGTTCAAGGCTTCCTGAGGAAGCTGGGACAACTGGCCAAGTTTCCCCAAGAAGCTTGGCCAAAGGTTCAAGCTTCTAGAAGGAAAAGGGGGTCAAAGGCTTAAAAAGGTCGCCCCCGTAAATGGGGAGTAGGGTCTGTGCATCCCAGCTGGCACAGCTGGCATGCACCAAGCCTGGAGGGTGCAAAAGGTTCACACTGGCCAGCAAAAGAGGTCACCGGCCAAACAAAGTGCCGGCCGGCCTCATAAAATGCCGACCGGCCATTGGTATCAAGAAACCATGGCCGGTGGCAACAATGACTAGCCGGTGAGGCAAAGGGAAGGCCGGTGGGGTGTGGGGGTGGCCAACAAGCCATTCCCTGCCCCTCAAAGCAAAAGCACAAGCATTTGGTGCAAAACCAAACACACAACAAATGAGTGGAGAGATCCTGAGGCAAGGCGCGGAGCCGATGCCTCCGGGAACTCAAAACGAGCACGAATATAGATGATCACTGAGTGTTCAAACGGTGACATCCAAGTCTTGAGGACGGTCAAAAATGGGGTGTCTACAGTTGCCCCTCTTTGACAGAACTCGAAAGTCATAACAATGACGGGAGTGATTGTCAAAGCCCAGAGATGACCCATTTTTGACAAGGCCGAAGACTTAGACAAAATATGCAAGACAATAGAAGGTATGCGCCCGAAGGCAGGGACAAAATGCAAGACAATGCACAAAGCCGAACATAACTTATGACCTATGCGAAGAAAGCTGTAATGAAGCATAACATGCGGCAGTTTTGAGCTAGCATACACCAAACTACACTTCAATGCAGAAAGGATGTAAGAGAATTATACAATTCTCGATACGTCTCACTCGGAGGATACAATACCTGTCCGGTTTGTCTGGTTGCACCAGCCTCAAATGAACCGTACATACAATATCGTGCCTGCAAAAGAAAGCAAACTTAACATGTACAATATTGTTGGCAACATGCCTAATAATGCAATCGAAAGTGCGTGGCAACGCAAGTCGAGTGGGACGCATGACAATGCTGTGAGGACACAAGCACATGTAAGTAAAGAAAACGCGACAACACATGCAATGTGTATAGAAACTTGGAATCAAACACATGTAAGTAAAGCGTGCGGTCTACGCAAGCAATGTGTATAAAAAGAAACTTGAACACATATAAGGAAGGCAATGCACGCATGCACGCAATGTGTATAAAAAGGAATTGAACACATACAAGTAAAGCAATGCACGCATGCACGCAATGTGTATAAAAAGGGAATTGAACACATATAAGTAAAGCAATGCACGCATGCACGCAATGTGTATAAAAAGGAATTGAACACATATAAGTAAAGCAATGCACGCATGCACGCAATGTGTATAAAAAGGAATTGAACACATATAAGTAAAGCAATGCACGCATGCACGCAATGTGTATAAAAAGGGAATTGAAATATGGTAAAGATAAGTCATTCACCGATATTGAAATGCAAAGCACTGCAACGCAGCATAATTGAAGTGATTTGTGGAGTTCACAAGATACGAAAAGGATACGGGAGGGGGGATTCCTCGTACGTATGGAGCATCACTCATAGTAGACACCTCTTGAGGTCGACTCGGGGGGGTCTATGAATGTTCTGACGGTGTACTTCCTTGCACTGCCCCAAGAGATGAAGGTGCCAAACCATACAATTGATCAGACAAGAACGCGAGAGATGTATTGACCACGAGGGAAGGGCTACTGGTATTAACCCCGATACTTTGCTGCCTTGTTCCTTCTTTTTGCTTTACTTTCCTTTTTTACCGGTAGTTAAAGCACATTGCACTGCCTCAGGCAGATTTTATTTTAAGAGAAACTGTATATGTTTGCAAAATACATGATGGAAATGAAACTGCCTTTTTGTTCAAAACGTGTTGCATTTGTACATCTTATGCATTGCATCGCACGTCATCACATAACAATGTGAATGAAAATTGTTTGAAAATAGAGCATTTGCATCGTAATAATCAGGTAGTGAACCAACTTACAACTCGATAAGCGAATTAGAGATTTGAAGAGAGTGACATACAACTCAATAAGCAAATATACAACAACTCGATAAGCAAATATGTGTGACTCCACAAGAATCGATCACCAGAGGGCATTGGAGGTGGTGGAATTCCCCAATTCTTAGCATAAACAGCTCAGAGAACGAGGAGGGAGACCACTGGCCAAAGATAAAGGCCGTCGGCCGTGAGAAATGGCCATCGGCCAGAATCTTTGGTTCATCGGCCAAAAGTGGTGGCCGGTCGGCACTATTTTTGGCCGGCCGGCCATGAATTGTCAATACCAACAGAATGCCGACACCTGTCCTCCACTCAACCTTATCTTCTACAAAAGGGCCTCAGCTTCGTGGTTCTTCTCAATTCAACACTGATTTATCCCAAATGGAAGCGTTCCTTGCCCAAAATCTCACAACTTGGATTAACAACTTGGATGGCTCGGAAAAGCTGAATTTTCGGGGCTTCGGCATAAATGCACTATTCACCTTGAGTCGTACCCCGCTGCACTTTCCGTTTCTCCATGCCGCGGCAAGGTTTTGGAATCCGGTGACACATGTTTTTAGCTTCGGCAGGCAAAAGGTATGTCCTACCTTTGAAGATTTTCAAGCTTTAATGGAGTCCGAGCGCAATGAAGAGATCCTGTCCCAACTTTGTTTTGGTCATGCCCAAGCCTTAGGACAAATGTGTGGGATCTCAATACCCGACGCTTGATCTTTGATTTGCGATGGAATGTTGGATATTCCAAGCTTGATTTGCCGTTTTTCTGATGTCGGCGACCGTGGCGACCGTCATTGGCAAGGTTTTCGGCAACATGCACTTTGCTTATGCATGCTATCCCATTTCTTACTTGCCTCGAATTCTGGAGGATCTAGCGTCCGATTGATTGAAGTTGCCCAAGGTTTGAAGGAGGGTAAGAGTTGCGTCGCCATGACTCTGGCTGAGACGTTGATGGGGTTGGATGCTTTCTATCGCCGTGAAACAACCAAATTTGTGGGGAGTCCACTACTACTGCAAGTAAAGTTTCCCACCCAATCTCACATATGTATTGCTCACATCACTCGGCCCTTAAACTGGGTTTTTCTAACAACACCCTTTTCCTCACTTTTCTCTCATCGTACATCCTCTATTCTTTATTCTCTTATTATTTTTTTTTTTATCCCTCCCCAGGTGTGGTTGATGGACAAGTTGCAGGTTGTGGACTCCTGCCTAACTTACTCAGCCCGCGGTTACTTCTTCAGGCAACGCCTAGTCAACGCCCTTGATGAGGGTTGGTGGTTCGACTGGATGTGCAGCTTGTCCGCAGACCGCATTGCTTGGCGGTGCCCTTGGCTCAATCTACCGGCAATGGGCTATAGTATGACCCGCCAACCTGGGATTCAGATGATTGGCTTGACTCACTGCGTGTTTTACTTCCCATTCTGGTTCCGACGCCAGTTTGGTCGTGATCAGACTTGCCCACCAGAAGGGATAGAGTATCCTGCTACGTTCCCGGTTCGAGGTGCACAGCTTGCCCGGTATACAACAACATGGAGGACTAGGGAGCTCCTGGCCTCCGCTCCCACTTTCAGTTGCACTTTGTCTGATAAGTGCTTGGATTGGCTTAATGAAGAGGCACAGGTCGGGCCCAGCTTGGCATCAGAGGCTTCGACCAGCTCTGGGAGGGGGCGCAGGAACACCTGACTTATCTATGCCCTAGATTTATTGCTTTATTAGTACTTTCGAGTTTTCCTTATGAATGTAATAAAAAGCAACTTCAATTTGTGTGCAAGAGCAGGAGAACTCTGAATTGAAATCAATGAAATTGAAGGTTGTGGTACTGAAAATCTCCCGTTTTGGTCGAAAAATGGTCTTAGTTGTAAAAAGATTAGTTTGAACAAAGTCAACTTTTATTAAAACTTCTCAAAACCATTTTCGGTATGGATCAGAACTGGACATGCCTGAGATCTGTCACTGAGCTGCACAACCCCGAACCCCTGCAACTGAAAAGTTGCCCCTAGTCTACATAGTACCGCGGCACTGCACAGCAACGGAAAGTTGCCCCTAGTCTGAAAAGCACTGCACCGGAGATCACGATGAATGCTGATGGGCAAAGATGGCCGAGATGATCAAATGGACAAAGTTGATCGGGGAAAATGTTTATGGCTGAACTTCAGGATGAAGTTGCCTACGTATCCCAAGGATGGGAATCAAGCCTTACGTAGTTCAGGCTTAGGTTCACTCGGGTATTTTTGCTTTCCTTTTACGCCCTAACTTTTGCCAAGACCGCCCTTTGCGGGTTTTCAATCTTGCGCGCTCAGTTTTTTATATTTTCAAATTTTTTGTGCTCTAACTTTTGCCTAGGTCGCCCTTTCGGGTTTTCGGCCTAGCGAGCCTCTCAAGGGTAATATTTCTTCAACTTGTCCATGTTGATCAGTTGGGAGAACTCTAGGCCATCTAGGTCCATCAAAACCACAGCTCCACCCGACCAAATAGACTTAATGATGTAGGGACCAGTCCAATTGGGTCTGAACTTGCCCCTTGGGTCATGGATGGGAGCTCTGTTGTCCTTGAGTACCAAATCCCCTTCCTTTAGATTCCTGGACTTAACTTTCTTGTTGAAAGCCCGGGCAATTCTGCGCTGGTAACCTTGAACGTGGTACAGTGCCTTCAATCTTCTCTCATCGAAGAGCATGAGTTCCTCAAATCTGCTATGTTGCCAATCTGCTTTGGCTATTTGACACTCAGCCAATACTCGCAATGACGGAACCTCAATTTTAATAGGTAGAACGGCCTCCATCCCATAGACTAATGAATACGGAGTCGCCCCAGTAGAAGTTCTAATTGAAGTCCGGTAGCCCCACAGAGCAAACGGCAACTTATCTGGCCAGTCCCGGTAGGTTTCCACCATCTTCTGCAGTATGTGCTTGATGTTCTTGTTGGCGGCCTCAATTGCTCCGTTGGTCTGCGGCCGGTATGTGGATGACTTATGAAAAACCACATCGTATTTTTTCAACAAATCAATCACCTCCTTCTTGAAGTGAGAACCATTGTCTAAAATAATCTCGTTTGGGACTCCGTAGCGACAGATGATGTTGTTTCTGATGAACTTCGCAACATGTGAAGCCTTCAACACCGCATAAGACTGGGCCTCGACCCACTTCGTGAAGTAATCTATCGCGACTAGGATGAACTCATGTCCATTCGACCCCTTCGGAGTAACGGCCCTGATGACATCGATTTCCCAAACTGAAAATGGCCATGGCGAAGTCATATTGTATAGCTTCGACGGCGGGATGTTCATGCGGTTTGCATGGATCTGGCATTTGTGGCATCGTCGAACAAAGCCAATACAATCCTCCTCCATGGTGGACCAATAATAACCCTGTCTGAGGATCTTTCACGCTAGCATCACTCCATTCATATGCGCCCCACATTCTCCTCCGTGGATGGCCTCCATCAGGCGCTTTGACTCCTCTGCTTCTACACACAGCTTATGCATTCCCAGATGACCTCTCTTGTACAGCTTACCCCCGCAAATGATGAATTGAACAGCCATTCTTCTGATTGCCCTTTTATCTTTGGCATTTGCTCCTGGTGGATACGTCTCCTTCTCCAAGAAGTTCCAAATGTCGTAATACCAAGGGTTTTCGTCCTGAACCTCATCTATGGCAGAAATTGACTCGTATGCTGGCGCAAACTTCTGGTCAATGATGACTGGACGCATCCGGACTCCAGACGGGATGTCTATCATGGAAGATAGAGTTGCCAGTGAATCTGCGAACCTGTTGTTCTCTCTCACTAGATGAGTGAAATTGAGTTTCTCAAACCGAGGAATTAATAAATCCAAGGTCTGGTGGTAAATTATCATCTTTTCTTCTTTGACTTTCCAATCTCCTTTTGCTTGAGACATAACAAGGTTCGAGTCCCCAATGACATCCAACCGTTTTGCCCCTAGTTCTAGGGCTGCTTCTAGAACGGCAATGTATGCCTCATATTCTGCTTCGTTATTTGAGACTCTGAACCGGAGCTTAAATGCTAAAGGGATACGGGAATTGTCGGGTGCTATCAACAACACTCCTATCCCATACCTATACTGGTTTGACGCTCCGTCAAAGTACATCATCCAAGTTTCATCTTAAACATACAAAATGGCTTCATCTGGGAACAGGTACTCGACTGCTTCATCCCCTTCAACCGGGTGGTCGGCAAGGAACTCTGCTACTGCCCTCCCTTTTACTGACTTTCGTGTCACATATTGCAGATCGAATTCGGAGAGCAACAGCAACCAACGAGCTAGCCTACCCGTAAGTGCTGGTTTCTCGAAAAGATATTTGATGGGATCGAGTCGTGAAACCAACATTACGGAGTGAGCTAACAGGTAGTGCCGCAGCTTCCTGGCAGCCCATACCAAAGCTAAGCAAGCCTTCTCCAACGGAGTGTAGCGGGTCTCGTAATCCAACATCTTCTTGCTCAGATAGTAGATGGCCTTCTCCACCTTATCCTCTGATTCTTGTGCGAGCATGCAGCCCATTGTAGTCTCAGTTACTGAAAGGTACAATATCAACGGCCTTCCCGGTTCTGGCGGTGACAGCACGGGTGGGTTCTGTAAGTATTCTTTGATCTGTTCAAAAGCTGCTTGGCATCGGCCGTCCCATTGGAATTTCTTTCCTTTCTTCAGGAGACCAAAAAGTGGTTCACAAGTCAAGGTTAATTTTGAGATAAACCGTCTTATGAATTGCATTTTACCCAGAAAGCCTCGCACCTCTTTTTCAGTCATCGGTGGTGGCATTTCTAAGATGGCCTTGATTTTAGAAGGGTCGACTTCGATGCCCCTTTGTGTAATCAGAAACCCTAGCATTTTTCCCGCTGTAACACCGAATGTACATTTCTGCGGATTCAGCCGCAACCGAAATTCTCTGATCCTTTGGAAGAACTTTTGTAAGGCGGTGTAGTGGCCTCCTCTTTCTTTGGACTTGACAATCATGTCGTGCACGTACACCTCAACCTCTTTATGAATCATGTCATGCAATATCGTGGTCGCGGCCCATTGATAAGTAGCTCCAGCATTCTTCAACCCAAACGGCATTACTCTGTAGCAGTAAGTCCCCCACGGGGTGGTGAAAGCAGTCTTCCCTCGGTCTTCGGGTGCCATCACTATCTGATTGTAGCTTGAGAAGCCATCCATAAATGAAAGCAAGGCATGCCCCGCTGTAAAATCCACCAACTCATCAATATGCGGCAAGGGAAAGTCGTCCTTCGGACTAGCTCTGTTCAAATCCCTGAAATCCACGCATACTCGGATTCTGCCATCTTTCTTCGGCACTGGAACAATGTTGGCCAACCAAGTCGGGTATTCAGATACTAGCAGGAAGCCTGCGTCGATCTGTTTGGTGACCTCTTCCTTAATCTTGATGGCCCAGTCAGGGCGGATCCTTCTGAGCTTTTGTTTAACAGGTCGGGCCTCGGGGTCCAGTGGGATCCGGTGCTGTACAATCTCAGGATCGATCCCAGGCATGTCTTCGTAGGACCACACGAAAACATCTTTGAAATCTTTTAATAAAGCGACTAAGCGCTCGCGTTCCTCCGAAGACAACGTGGACCCAATCTGGACCAGCCGCGGGTCCTTCTCAGTACCAATGTTCACGGTAGTGATTTCATCCACTAAGGGTTTAACAAATCTCTCCTGCTCTTGATCAATTAAACGTTGCAAAACCGGAGGAATTTCTTCCTCGTCGTTTTTATCAAAATTTTGAAAGTCCTGATTCAAGCAATAAATCAAAGGCACAGAGAAGTACTCAGAAACCACATCCATATCATTCTCATTACGTACTTCCAAGCCATCCGATTCCTCTGTTACAACAGACTCAAAAGAGAAAGAAAAAGATGACCTGGACAGGACTGTGGCATCCGGGTTGTCACCCCCAGGAATATCGGACCCAGACTCAGTCGAGCTGGAACCTGATTCCGACTCACAAGACTCGGTGGAATCAGATTTCGGCTCACTACCTGACCCGGTGCTGCTCGACAAAAATCCTTCTTCGTACTGCCAAACGAGAGAGGGTGCGATGGATGCGTCCAAAATAGTTGATGGTAGGCTCGCAGCCGTTTCATTCCCGATCATGGACACCGAGAAGTTATCCCCCAAGCACAGCTGGTCGATCGAAGGATCTGAAAGTAGACATGCCAGTGCTACCTCCGTTTCAAGTTCGGTGTCTTCAGACTCCCTTTCCCTACCATGCTCAGTCTCAACTGTCGGGTCTGTCTATTCTTCGGCAACATCATTCCCAGGTAACTGTAGGTCAAAGAAGATCTCGAACCCGGTATGCGCTTCTTCTCCGCGTTCAGCCATGGCTCGGGAAAATCACAGAATGGAAAATCCTCCCCTTCCCGGACAAAGCGTCCGTTTAGGGTACCCTGGATGGGCTGGTGCATCAACTCGAAAGGTTTTCCCATTTGTTTCACTCTGGCTCTTCCAGTCATTTCCTTTCCCCTTCTTACCCAATCCTCCTTGGTGGGCAGATAACCCAAGCCAAAGGTATGAGGGTTATGCGGCACTTCGGCCGATGCTGCGACGCCCTTCCGGCCGCTCTTCCCTAATCCCATCTCGGGGATGTATTGGAGCTTGTTCATGAGATACACTGCTTGAGCACTGACATATATCCCTTCGTTAGCAGCCATGATATTCTGTACAATCTGAGCCTTAGCCAGAGAAAAGCCTGATATGAACACATCCTCCATACCGTGTTCAATTTCTAGAACAGGCATAGACACCTCCGGTGGCGGATGAATCGATGAATTTCCAAAAACAATGGCTACTCCCTTCCCATAGGGGTATTTCACCATTTGATGTAAGGTGGAGGACACCGCCTTTACCTGATGCAGCCACAGCCGCCCCAAAAGCAGGTTGAAGGTTGCCGGAACTTCTAAGACATGGAAATCTATCTCATGCTGTCCCGGCCCCACTTTACTCTGAATCTTCACCGTCCCCATGACTTCCCTACTCGTGTTGTCGTATGCCCGAATTACCTGGGCCGTTGGTACAAAATCCACGGTTTTCAAACCGATCGCATATGCTGTTCTTGCCGGGCAGACGTTGATGGCTGATCCGGTATCGACAAGAACCACCGGTATCCATTTATTCTTACACTCCACGGAGATATAGAGTGGCTTGTTATGGTTTGCCCCCTCAGGTGGCAGTTCCTTGTCGAAAAAAGTCAGCGTCGGGGTAGCCTCTCTCGAAAAGACTAATCCCACCAGCTGTTCTGGTGTGGTTTCTATCGAAAGCTTGGCCTTGTCCATGGCTGATAGGACAGCCTGTCTGTGTATTCGTGATGCCATAAGCAACCCCCAAATGGAGATGTCTGCTTGTATCTTTTTCAACTGTTTGAGCACAGCCTCCTCTTCAAGTTGTTTCTCCTTCTGTTTCTCAGTCTCCCTGTCTTTCCCAGAAGCCTCTGGTTGATCTAGGTGCGGGGGTTTCAAGTACCGCCTGCTCCTTGTCATATGGTCGACTTCTCCAATATACCAGGTGTCATCGGGTTGGTTGTTTCCCCAATCTTCGTCCGTGTGGGCGAGACATAAATCGTCGTCCTCCCACCGCATTCTATCTGCAGCCGACAGACACCTGTCCGGCTCTGGTACGACTATTCTCATACTTGCAATACCTTCCATCTCTATGCTCGCAGCATCCTCTGTTTCTGTGCTCGTAGCGGTTTTAGTCCTCACATGAGCCTTAGCCTTCCTGATTCTCTCAGAATCTTCAAATCTTTCCTGCTCCGACTGCGTTAATACAGCTGGCTGTTCGATAATCCCTGTAGTCAAGATGCTCCAGTCCTGAGCGAAATTCTTCGTATCGGCGCTCTCCGGCAATGTACTCTGATTCTTGGCCCTTCCTGCCTCAACTGATACCCTTGCCCCTGCCGAGTCCCGTTCTGGTTGGAACTCTTCCACCACATCCGGTTGATCATCCAGCCATCCAGTGGCCCTTGCCGTTTCCTCATAATCGAACCAGTGGACTGCCGCGTCCCCTGATTCTTGGTCATCGAAAAACTGTAGGTTGGCAAAGTCCTCTTCTACGGCCGTCAAATCATCCGTCCCCTGCTCAAATCTGTCCCCCCGGATCACACACAGTTCTGCTCTCTCTGGCAATTCTATACTTGGTTTAGGCTGGCCTGCTGACAGGATGTAATCACTCGGATCGTAGGCTTCCCCAGCAAAATTCCCAGACTGCTCAAACCCCGACTCAACAGTTCCATCCCCCTCCGCAAACTCCCCTGTACTCTCTTCAACAGCCACCTCCACTGGCTCAAGCTGGGTTGTAGAGATGCCCAGCATGCACAACAAGTCAGTGCAGTCGGGAAGGAGCACCTCCGGCTTAGGTAGATGGGAAGGAATAATATAGATGCTAGGATCGTAAGACACGACCCCAGTCTGAATACAGTTAATTCTTTTGGGAGGTGGAGCTTGGTTGTGTGTAGGGAGTGGGTTGGTTGTAACATTGGGTTTCTCGGGAGGCATAATCACCCCGTTATCGATGAGATCTTGAATCTCATGACGTAATCGGTAGCACAGGTCGGTATCATGATCGTGCTGTTGGTGAAATGCACAATACTTGGCTGGATTGTGGGTAGGGGGAAGTTTTTCTGGTAATGGCCGCGGCTCTAGGGGCTTCAAGTGCTCTTTTCTGATTAAAACCCCCAGAGCTTTGGGCAGGGGCATATATAATGGAGTGAAGATTCTTGTATTTTTAGGTGGGTATTTGGCTGTTTGTGGATGGCTTCCGGACGCACTGGAGAATGGTGTAGCCGCCATATTTCTTGGAGGGGGGATGGTAGTGACCATGCTCACTTCGGAGGCTCTTGTAGTTGAAGTGCCGCTCGGGCCGGCGGGATTGAAAGTTCTTCGGGGTTGTTCCCGGTCATTATCAATTAAGCCTTGCTTCAATGCATCCTCAATTCATGTAAATCAGAAAAGGTAGGAAAGGGGAGTACAATCATCTTCTGCATTAACTTCGGCTGAAGATTGCGCACAATCATCCGAATCTGATCTTTGTCTGTGGGCCTTAAAGTCATCATCGATGCCTTAGCCCTCTTCCTGGTTACGAATTCTGAGAAGCTCTTTTTGGGTTCTTGCCTCGTCGTCTCGAGATCACGAGTCGTGATCTTAATTTGTGTATTATATGAGTATTGCGCGATGAAGGCCTCAGCCATCTCGTCCCACTTTCTCTTGACGTCATTTTCTAATTTGGCATACCATATGGCCGCCACACTCGACAGGGTCCGGCCGAACAGAGACAACTTCTGCAGTCTAGTGAGGCCCATTGGCCTTAAAACATCTGAAAACAATCTTAGGTGCACCATGGGGTCCCCGGACCCATCAAACCGGTCGATATGAGGCATTTTGAATCTGTCAGGCAGCGTCACGGCTGCGTCAGTATATCCATCTTCAATGTCAGGGATGGTCTTGACTCCCTGGGATCTCTTGAACAGCTTTTCAAGCTTGTTCAACTTCAGTGCTGTAGGATCCGTCTCGAACTCAAAGGGAGAGTCTGGCAGGTTGGTGGGTGTTTTGGATAACTGGGGTTGGATTGGGGGTAGGATCGGGGGTGGAGGCGGTCCTACGGGAATATCCGTGTCATTCTGAACATTAGCTGTCTCCCCAAGGGTTGGAACTCCTGGCGGGGGAGGAACTTGCTGCGAAGCAGATGCTCCGTTTTGCTGTTGTAACCTTATGATTAACTCTGCTTGTTCATTCATAACCGTGGTTTGCTGCTTGGCAAACTCTGCCTGTCGGACAGCATCCTGCTACATCATTTTCATACCCTCTTGGAGATGGCGCACCATCTCTTCTAAACTGGCCATACTATTCTGCTTTGACTGAATTATCGGTATATGTTCCCTTTCTGTGGGAGAAACAGAATCCTGATCCCTACTGTACACAGGTGGGGTAGACAAAGCCCTCTGTGCCGACTGCTGAACTGATGCCCTCTGCCTGGCTGTCCTCCGTCTAGTAACTGGGGGTAGAGAGTGGTACACTGGTTGTCCGTCTACCAGATCCTCAGATCGATGGAGTCGACGACCTCTAATCCAGAGTGCTTGGGGAATATCTACTGGGTCAGAAGCAATTGCGCTCGACTACCTAATAAAAAGATAAATAAAGAGTATAAATAAACAGACAATCGGACATCGTAACAACGTAACACAACACACAGTTGGGTACAACAAATTGCCAATAAGCTGAATGTACTGTCTCTTAATCACTGATCAATATTTCCAAACCGTTGCCCCTAAGTCTGAATCTGATACTCGCAGATAACTGATTCCCAAAAACACTGATGCCCGCAGGCCTGACACTCAAACTTGCGAACTGATATGTGTGTTCCCTGCAGAGATACACTCTAAAAGCACATAGCAAGTAAAAGAGAACCAAAACACCCCTATGTTGAGGTAGGGTTTCCCTGTCCTATTTTTGTCAGGAGCTAGGGTTTCACTATGCATGCAGCAGTTTCAAATAACCTAACATCAGGTAAGCAACCTGTGCTAGTTTGGAATAGTCACTACGGATTCCGACATGCACTAGGTCGAATGGTCAAAGAGGGTGCCCCAGCAAAACCGGGGTTTGTGTTCCCATACTGGCAGAGCCCGCAACCGGTCAGCCTTATGGTCATGTCTTGACAAGACAAGCCTCCAGCAAACCGTTCAGGAATAGCAGATGGCCAACACGATGTCCTAGGCGCACCAATGCACATGCAATGCAAAGAAACACATAAGTGTAATCAAAACAAGATATGATGAGTTCGAGTCAAGCTCTCTAAACTCCCCAGCGGAGTCGCCAGAAACTGTAACAGGTTCGCGAGGGACCCCGCTACAGTTCGGACTCTATTTTGTCATGGTTCTTAATCTTGAACTAAAGAGTCCAAATCTGGCAAATCGTTTTGAGAAAACAGATTTTGAAAGAAGTGCCAAACATGGACTGCTTTGCCAGATACAGAGTCGCCACCTAAATATTTATTTTTGGGGAATTTAGGAAACCCTGACTTGTTGCCTAAGGCCACGTGTCCGTCATCACCAAAGTTGCCTCGGCTCGGGAACTTGGGTACGATTGGGGAAGGTCAGCTATGAGCACCCCCTCTCGCTCGATCCGAAGATCGGCCTCTACTAACCATGATATCTTGTTTTGAAAACATTACGCGTTCTTATTCCGGTTATTAGCCTAGAATTACTATGTTGTGCGCACAGCAAACAAGTATAGACCAAATCGCCCAAATTGGAACAAAACATTGCATGTTTGTTTTGAAAATGGTTTGCTACCCGCAAGTAGGCTAAAATGCAGGTTTTGCCACCCTCAAGTGGGCTTTAGGAAAGATGGTTTTCCCACTATCTAGTGGGCTTAAAACTCACGTTCAATGCATTGTTCCAATTTAAACAACTCAACCTCCACCCACAGGCATTCAAGCAGTTATATCATATAAGCAACTAGCCTCATGGTAATCATGTTATTATGGCAACACTCACACGCATGCGGTATGCTAAAGCAAAAGAACTTACAGAGTACTCCAAGCCAAAACAGAAACTAGTTAGTAATCATATGCATGATCCTAGTTCATGTTTAAGATGGCTAATGCAACACATGCAAAATGCAACTAAGATAGGCTCGGCTAATCTACAATGACATGTGGAATGCTACAACTAACACGTATTCAATTTGGAATTGAAATACAAATGCAGTTAGAATAATGTGTCGAGCCCGGTGCATGCAAAACAGATGAATGAATGCAAACATGCTATCATACTGTATGCTAATTTGAATATGCCCTAAACTAACCATCGAAAGCTAGTAAATAAAAAGGGAAGAAAGACGTGGGGTTGGAAGACATACACACACTCACACACACTTATTACACAAGTACCCTCGCTCGGAGGGTCCGAATAAATATTACAGTCCGAATAAATAATACTAAATCAACTATTACAGAATTTCTAATTAATTAACAAAATAAATGCGGAAAGAAGGTGGCCACAGCCCTGCCTCGGAATGCGTGTGAGGATGCATGCTCGATCCACCTCGCTCGGAAACCCGTACCATGCCACAGCTGCCTCTGTTTACACTGCCCTGTTTCTCTGAAGACTGCAAAAGTCTTGGCACATGCTCTATGGATGTTGGGGAATAGCATCGGCCAAGCATAGACACGACCGGACCAAGGGATGAACCACCGGCCACCTGTTTTGCTCACCGGCCGAAATTTATGGCCGGCCAGCACTGTATTTAGCCGACCGGCCAAAACTTCCTGCAAAACCTGCAGTTGACAGCAGCAGAGGGCAAGCAGTGTATGGCATGGTATTTCAAGCAAATGTAAGCATGGCCACACTCCCCATCATGCATTGGACTCAAGGGAGCATGGCCCTCGATCCTCGGGCCATCAATTGTGCATTTTGATGCATGATGGCCTAAGGGGCCAAGGTTGCAATTCAATGTAAATGCATGCAAACAAAACACATGAATGCCAATATCCTATCATGTTGAAGTCAAGGTCATTGGTGATCGAGGGTTGAAATGTGTTACATCACTTGGGGTATGAACACCTCTCACCCCTCAAGTTTGGCTTGACACCCCAAGCCAAACAATGCAATGCATGTATGCAATCATAGCAAATGCAATGTGTTCTAAGCATGCGAGTACACGATGTGCTAATCATATGAGAGGCACATGTAATGCAAACATGGACAATTATGCAATAAGGCTAGCATGTGACAACATATAATGAGCCAAATATGCAACAAACAATATGATAATCATGCAATGGGGGACTTAAACCATAAAGGATAGACCTCAGCCTTGCCATATACAGTGGCCCCAAAATGGACTAAAATGATGATGCCAATTATGCAAAACAAGTATGCAAACTAATGAGCCTAAGACTAAGGCATGAAGGCCAACTTACAAGCATACCAAAGAAGGCAAACATGGGCACTAGATCAACCAAAAAAGGTGTCATGACATGCTAGAATGAGACCCAAAACCCGCACACCGGGCATCCCAAATGACTTAAGCAAAGAGGCATAAAACATGGAGCACAAGACTACTACTCTTCATGACCACACAGGACATGAACTAAGCAACCTAAAACAGAATTCTAGTATGCAAAAATGAGCCTCAAAACCCACGGATATGGTGGCTTAAGGGACCCAAACACATGGGCATACACAATGCACATTTCAAGGCATAGGAGGACACATCTTCAAAGCATGAGAGAAGTGATTAATGCAAGCATACAAGCATGGTTTAGGGACTGAAATAACATGCTAAGTGATTCCAAATCACTGAAATAGCCTAACCAATGCATGTTTAGAACTCACATCCTTAGGGCTCACAAGCCAAAATGCAAAGCAACTATATCAAACATGCTAAACAAGACCAAATCAGTGGCCAACAGACCTTAAGCATGACAAAATATGATCAAGTACTTCACAAGGTTAGGTCAAAACATGAGGATATGCTAGGCTAAACACATGGCACACTTCTAGGCAAAAATGGGAAATTACAAAGCAAGTGTATTATACATGCCAAGGGCCATGAATCCAACCAAGGATAGAGGTATATCATAACCCAAAAACAACCAAAAACCTCTGAAATGGTACCAAATGCAACTACTCATGCATGCTATCCTTATGAGCCAAAAACATGCATAAATGAGGGACTAAGGGAGAGGGGTGTCCCTCCCCTTTACAAGTCCTTAGAGCCCCTTCCTCACCACTAAAAATCTACTGGATTTCAATGGTGAGAAGGCCAACACACCAAGGTAAACAAAGCTTAACAAAAAGAGAGCACAAAAGGGCCAAACAAGGCCTAAGAGGGGGAGGTCGACCCCAAATGCCAAAACAACCTTAATGAAAGATCTCAAGCATGCAAAAATAAGACTTTTTCTAGTTATACACAAAGTCTAAACAAATAAGCAGGGTAGGCAAAAGTCTAGTGCAAGATTGGGGAATCTAAAGTAAAGAGATTACCCTTGAAGAACCTTTGATGAACAGCAGGTCCAGCCACCTTCTCTAGATCAAAACCAGTCCAAGAACTCAAGAACAACCCCCCAAGCCCCTCAAGGTCGAAGCAAGGTGTGATGGTGTGTGTCTTAGTGCAAAACTAAGGTCAAAACACACTTTCTAGGCCTCTAAACACACACTAAGGATGAGAGAGAGGGAAATATAGAGAGAGAGTATATGATAGATGTATATATGTATAATCTCTAGTTTTTTGTTCAAAACCTCCAACCCTTGACAATGGAAGAAGAGGGATCCTTATATAGGCAAAGGAGATGGCTCTAAGCTTCTCCAAGAAGCTATACCAAAAGGGGTCAAAGGGGCAAAGGGTTCAAGGCTTCCTGAGGAAGCTGGGACAGCTGGCCAAGCTTCCCCAAGAAGCTTGGCCAAAGGTTCAAGCTTCTAGAAGGAAAAGGGGGTCAAAGGCTTAAAAAGGCCACCCTCGTGCATGGGGAGTAGGGTTTATGCATCCCAGCTGGCACAGCTGGCATGCACCAAGCCTGGAGGGTGCAAAAGGTTCACACCGGCCAGCAAAAGAGGTCACCGGCCAAACAAAGTGCCGGCCGGCCTCATAAAATGCCGACCGGCCATTGGTATCAAGAAACCATGGCCGGTGGCAACAATGACTAGCCGGTGAGGCAAAGGGAAGGCCGGTGGGGTGTGGGGGTGGCCAACAAGCCATTCCCTGCCCCTCAAAGCAAAAGCACAAGCATTTGGTGCAAAACCAAACACACAACAAACGAGTGGAGAGATCCTGAGGCACGGCGCGCAGCCGATGCCTCCGGGAACTCAAAACGAGCACGAATATGGATGATCACCGAGTGTTCAAACGACGACGTCCAAGTCTTGAGGACGGTCAAAAATGGGGTGTCTACAATCCGCTGCCAGAGATAACTACGCCAGTGCTAGAGATCAACCATGGCGAGGAGGATGTATTCCTCTTGGGATTCACTTTAGCTAAAGCCCGGGTAGTGCAGACCATTCTGGCCATGGACAAAGGCATATGTTAGTGCTTAGTTTATCTATTTCATGAACAAACTAGAGCATGTTCCAGGAATGGGACTCGGTAGAAGTGGCCGGAAAGGTGTTGCAGCACTGATAGATATGCCACACAACCCACATGCCTTTGGACTGGGCTATGCCCACCAAAGAGGATTGGATAAAGAAGGGAGAGGAAATGAGAGGCAGAGCCAGGCCAAACAAGCCGGGAAACGTTATGAACTTATCCACAGGCCAATCCAGGGGACATTAAATGGTTGCTTTGTTCGGGAGGGAGTAAATTTCCCTTTTTGCGACTTTCTCGAGCCTTGGGTGAATTCCTCAAAGCAGTGTGTCCTCGGGTTTGAGATCTTCTTTAATCTGTAGCTGCAGGACAGTGATGATGAGGAAAGGGCTGAACCAAGCATCAAAGCTAAATAGAGCATGGAAGGTGACTCAGATGGTAGGGAGCTTGGAGTAGGGGCAACACTGGCTAGTCTCCTGATAGATCCTGCTGCTAACCTAAAGAACTTGGGGGATAACCCTACTGTCTCCATGATCGGGGAAGAACCGGGTGTGAACCCAACCAGTGGCATTTTTGATGCATTAGGGGCATCATCTCTTATTTGGTAGCTGAAGGAAGGCTATGTGTTTGGTTCTGAATTGGGTGATAAGCTTGAATCTAATTCCATTGAGTCTGTGGGGTTCTTTTGAGTCTGAGTTTGGTATTTCTGGAGGTGGTAACCTGGATACCAAAGTCCTGTCTAGGTCTTCATTTAGCTTTTCTTTTGAGTCTATAACCGAAGATCTGGACTTTTTGAATGAAAACTCTGCAGATTCTGTGTACTTTTCTGTGCCGTTGGTTTATTGTATAGACCAAGATTTTCAGAATTTTAATGAAAACGAAGGGGAAGAAATTCCTTTGGCTTTGAAAACTTGATTAATCAAGAGGAGGAGAGGTTTGCTAAACCCTATGCTGATAAAATCATTGCCATTAATGTGGGTACTGAGAACGATTTGCGTCTGGTCTAGATTGGGTCCACGTTGTCTTCAGAGGAGCGCGAGCGTTTAATTGCATTGTTAAAAGATTTCAAAGATGTTTTCGCGTGGTCCTACGAAGACATGTCTAGAATCGATCCTGAGATTGTACAGCATTGGATCCCTCTTGACCTCGAGGCCCGAACGGTCAAGCTGAAGCTGCAAAGAATCCATCCAGATTGAGCACTAAAAATCAAGGAAGAGGTCACCAAGTAGATCGAGGCAGGTTTCTTATTAGTATCTGAGTACCCGACTTGGTTGGCCAACATCGTCCCAATGCCAAAGAAGGATGGTAGAATCCGTGTGTGTGTAGACTTTCGGGACTTGAACAGAACCAATCCAAAGAATGAGTTTCCTCTGCCCACATTGATGAGTTAATGGATTTCATTGCAGGCCATGCATTGCTATCATTTATAGATGTGTTTTCTGGGTACAACCAGATTCTGATCGCACCCGAAGATAGAGAGAAAACCACATTCACTACAGTATGGGGTACCTACTGTTACCGAGTTATGTCGTTCAGTTTGAAAAATGTTGGAGCTACTTATCAGAGGGTTGCGACCACCATTCTGTATGACATGATCCACAAGGAGGTTGAGGTGTGCATGGACGACATGATTGTCAAGTCCAAAGAATGAGAGGGCCACTACATCGCCTTGAAAAAATTCTTTCAACGAATCAGGGAATACATATTGAGGTTAAACCCACAGAAATGCACCTTCGGCGTAACGGCAAGAAAAATGATGGGCTTTCTGATCACACAGAGGGACATTGAAGTAGATCCTTCCAAAATAAAGGCCATCCTAGAAATGCCACCACCAAGGACTGAAAAGGAGGTGCAAGGCTTTCTGGGTAAAGTGCAATTCATAAGATGGTTTATTTCCAAATTAACCTTGATTTGTGAACCACTATTTGGTCTCCTGAAGAAAGAGAAGAAATTCTGATGGGACGATCGGTGTCAGTTTGCCTTTGAGCAAGTTAAGTGGTACCTCTAGAATCTGCCTGTGTTGTTGCTGCCAGAGCCAGGAAAGCCTTTGATTCTATACTTGTCAATAATAGACACAACCATGGGATGGATGCTCGCTCAAGAATTTGAAGATAGGGTGAAGAAAGCCATCTACTACTTGAGCAAGAAAATGCTGGATTACGAGACCTGCTACACCCCTTTGGAGAAAGCTTGCCTAGCCTTGGTATGGGCTACCAGGAAGTTGAGGCACTACTTGTTAGCTCACTCTGTAATCCTAGTTTCGAGATTAGATCCCATCAAATATCTCTTTGAGAAACCAGCGCTTACGGGTAGGCTGGCTTGTTGGTTGCTTTTTCTCTTTGAATTTGATCTCAAATATGTCACTCACAAGTCGGTTAAGGGAAGAGCTGTAACGAAGTTCCTGGCAAACCACCCAGTAGAAGGAGATGAGGTAGTGGAATACTTGTTCCCAGATGAAGACATTTTGCAAGTCAAAGAGGAAACTTGGACGATGTACTTTGACGGAGCATCCAATTAGTATGGTTGTAGGATAGGTGTGTTGTTGATAGCACCTGATGACTCCCGTATACCTTTAGCCTTTAAACTCCAGTTCGAGGTGTCCAACAACGAAGCAAAATATGAAGCGTGTATTGCTGGTTTAGAAGCCGCCCTGGAACTAGGGACAATAAGGTTGGATGTCATCGGGGACTCGAACTTGGTTGTTTCTCAAGCAAACGGAGACTGGAAAGTAAAAAAAGAGAAAATGAAGGTTTACCATCAGACCCTGGATGTTCTGATTCCTAGGTTTGAAAAACTGAAATTCACGCATCTATTGAGAGAGAACAACTGGTTCGCTAATGCTTTAGTAACTCTATTTTCTATGGTAGACATCCCACTTGGAGTCCGGATGCGTTCGATTATCATCGAACAGAAATGCACGTCGGCTTATGAAATTATTGCTGCAATAGATGAAGTGCAAGACAAAAACCCTTAGTATTACGATATTTGGAACTTTCTGGAAAAGGAGCCGTATCCACCAGGGGCAAATGCTAAGGACAAATGGGGAATACATCAAATAGCCGTCCAATTTATCTTTTATAGGGGTAAGCTGTATAAAAGAGGTCATCTAGGAATGCATAATTTGTATGTGGAAGAAGAGGAATCTAAGCGCCTTATGGAGGCTATCCACGGCAGAGAATGCGGGGCGCATATGAATGGTGTGATGCTAGCCCGAAAGATTCTCAGGCAAGGTTACTACTGGTCCACCATGGAGGAGGATTGTATTGGTTTTGTGTGGCGATGCCACAAATGTCAAATTGATGCCAATCTCATGAATATTCTGCCGTCAAAGCTTTATAACAAGACTTTGTCATGGCCTTTCTCAGTTTGGGGAATCAACGTTATTGGTGCTGTCTCGCCAAAAGGGTCGAATGGGTATGAATATATCTTGGTGGCGATTGATTATTTTACAAAGTGGGTGAAAGCTCAGTCCTATGCAGTGTTGAAGGCATCGCATGTGGCCAAATTTATTAGAAACAGTATCATCTGTCGGTACGGAGTTCTGAACAAGATCATATCAGATAATAGCTCCCACTTCAAGAAAGAGGTGATAGACTTGTTGGACAAGTACAATGTGGCTTTTCATAAGTCATTTACATACAGGCCATAAACCAATGGAGCTATTAAAGCCGCCAATAAGAATATCAAGCACATCTTGCAGAAGATGGTTAAGACATACAGGAACTGGCTAGATAAATTGCCATTCGCACTCTGGGGCTACAGAACTTCGATCCGGACATCTACAGGGGTAACCCCTTATTCTCTCGTCTATGGGATGGAAGCCATTTTGCCAATTGAAATTGATGTCCCGTCGCTGCGAGTTATGGCTAAGTGTTAGATAGCGGAGGCGGACTGGCAACAGAGCAGATTTGAGGAGTTAATGTTGTTTGATGAGAGAAGGCAAAAGCATTGTATCATGTTCAAGGCTGCCAGCACATAATTGCTAAGGCTTTTAACAAGAAAGTTAAGTCCTGGAATCTTAAGGAGGGAGACATGGTGTTGAAAGACAACCGAGCTCCCATCCATAACTCTAGGGTCAAATTCAGACCCAATTAGACTAGTCCTTAGATCATCAAAGCTATCTGGTTAGAAGGGGAAGTTATTCTCATGGACTTAGATGGCCTAGAATTTTCACAACCGATCAACATGGACAAATTGAATAAATACTACCCTTGAGAGGCTCGCTAGGCCGAAAACCCGACAGGGCAACCTAGGCAAAAGTTAGAGTATGAAAAATTAGAAATAAAGAAAAACTGAGCTCGCAAGGTTGAAAACCCTAAAAGGCAACTTTGGCAAAAGTTAAAGCATAGAAGGAAAGAGTTAATACTCAAGTGAACCTGAACTGAACTACATAAGGCCTGATTTCCATCTTTGGGATATGTAGGCAACTTTATCCTGAAGTTCGGCCGTAACCATCTCCAACTTAACTGTCTTGCCTATGTGTCTGATCATGTCATCTTTATTCATTATCTGAGAGCTTGGTTGTGATCTTCAGTTTGGGCAGAAGAGCCGGTATTCAATCAAGGGTAGTTATGATCTTTTGATTTAGGGTTATACATCTTGAGAATCGATTTTGCGCGTGTCATATGGTGATCATTTTTGAAAATGGTTTTGAAAAGTTTTAATAAAAGTTGATTTCTCTCAAATTTTTCCTTTTTACAACATAGACCATTTTTTGGACCGAAAAGGAAAATTTTTAGTGCTCACAACTTTAATTCCATTGATTTCAACATAAAGTTCTCCAATTCTCTGATACAAATTAAAGTTGCTTTTACATCATAAACTTGAAAAGAAAGGTCAAAGCAATAAACTAGGGCATAGGTGAGTCAGGTGCTCCAGCGTCCTTTGCTCGTGCTTGCGGAAGCTTCTGTAGCCAAAGTTGGCCCAACTTGTGCCTCATCCTCAAGCCAAGCCAAGCACTCACCAGAAAGGGCAAAACTAAAACTAGGGACAGGGGGCCAGAAGCTCTCTCATCCTCTAGGCAGCGAGGTACTTAGCCAAGTGTGGATCACGAATCGAGAATGAAGCCGGGTATTCTACCCCCTCCTCTGGGCAAGTTTGATCATGTCCAAGCTGGCGTCTGAACCGAAAGGAAAAGTATAACACGCAGTGTATGAGGCCAATCAACTACATGCCAGGCTACCGAGTCATGCTGTAACTCATCTCAGTCAGATTGAGCCAGGGGCAACGCCAAACTATGTCAGCTGCAGACCTGCTGCACATCTAGTTTCACCACCAACCCTCATTGGGAAAGTCCACTAGTCGTTGGTGGAAGAAATAAGCTCGAGCTGAATACTTGGAGCAAGTGTCCACCACCTTCAGCTTATCTATGAGCCATACCTGGGAAGGGATGAAAAATAAGAGAGATTAAAGAATAAAGAGATGTGCGTGGAAAGAAAAGTAAAGAAAGGGCTTTGAGAGAAAATAGAGCATGAGTGCCGAGTGATATGTGAGGCATATATTAGAAAGGCTAGGAAACAATACCTGAAGAAGTAGTGGACTCCCTACAAATCTGGTGGTCTCTTGCCGATGAAAAGCATCTAAGCCCATCAGGGTCTTAGCTAGCACCAAACCGATACAACTCTTACCTTCTTTTAGACATTGGGCCACTTTGATCAATTGAATGCTGTAACTGCCGTAACTAGGGGAAAGAAGGAAATGTGCAACCATACATAAACAGAGGGCATGTTATTGAAAACCTTGCTGTGTGAGGGCACAGTTGTAATAATGTGTATATCTGCCAACCCCACGTCTTTCTCCCTTTTATTTACCTGCTTATGATGGTTAGTTTAGGGCATCATCTTTCATTTAGTATCTCTCATGCCTTGCATCCATTGTCTTGCATGCATTGAGCTCGGCGCATCATTCTAACTTGCATTGTTAGTTAATACTTCTTTGAATACGTGCTTAGATCGTATGCTATCAAATTGATTCACATGTCATAGTTAGTAGCCGAGCCTATTAGTTGCACCATTGCATGTGTTGCATTAGCCATGTTGCATTAATTAGGAACATGCATTTTTTCTAACTTTTTTTTTGTTTTTTTGGCTTGTCTCGAAGTACTAGGTGAGCATTTTTGTGCTTTAGCATATCGTATGCGTGTGATTGTTGCCATGACTAGCATGCTTGCCATGAGGCTAAGTACTTAAGTGACAAATTGTTTGAATGCCTGTGGATGAAGGCTAGTTGCTTGAATTGGGATAGTTTGATTAATGTACAATTGAGCCCACTTTTTCAAGTGGCACATTCACAAACTCTTTTAAAAAACAAACATGAAATCAAATGTTCCAATTTTAGCAAAATAGTCTATACTTGTGTGCGCATCATATAGTAAGTTAGCCTAATAAATCGGAATAAGAGCATATAATGTAAATAAGATTCACATCATGATTAGTAGAGGCCGTTCTTTGAACGGCCGAGCAGGGGTGCTTAATTCATGACCTTCCCCTCTCGTACCTAAGTTCCCGAGCTGAGACAATCTTGGTGACGACAGACACGTGGCCTTTGGCATGAGTCATGGGTTTCCTAAATTTCCCAAAAATATTTAGGTGGCGACTCTGTATCTAGCAAAGCAATCCATTTTTGGCATTTTGATTCAAAATCGATTTTCTAAAAGATTTGCTGAATTTGGACTCTTTGGTGTTTATCTATTTTACATTGCGCTTGTGAGATTAGATTCAGAACTGCGAGAGTCCGAATTGTAAGGCTTATCATTTTTTGAAAGGAGCACGAAAAGTCGAGCTACAGTTTCTGGCGACTTCGCTGCGGAGTTTAAAGAACTTGACTCGAACCTCATGATGTGAAATCTTATCTATACTTATATGTTTCTTTGCATTTGCATTGGCATTGGTGCGCTTAAGTCATTGTGTTTGCCATCTGCTATTATTCCTGGATAGTTTGCCGGAGGCTTGCCCAAAAGCTTGCCAAAAGGCTGACTGATCGTGCGCTCTGAAATCATGGGAACACAACCCTTGGATCTGGACTACCACTATATCGTTTGATCCTCCTTTCACTTCTCGGTGTTAGGTACGAGAGGTATATTAGGTAGTCTTGCTAAGGTACCCTCTTTGACCATTTGGCCTAGCTACATATAGTAAAGCCTTAGTGATTGATCCAAACTAGGATAGGATGCTCACCCCAAAATATAGGATTGCGTGAAAACCGCTTGATTGACTAGTGAAACCCTAGTTCCTGACGAAACTAGGACAAGGTAACCCTACTCCGTTATAGAGGTGTTTTGGCTCTCTCTTAACAGGTATGTGCTTTACAGTGAAACTGTACAGGAATGTGCATAACAGTTGCAAATTTGGTATCTGTTTTTGGGGACATAATTCAATGTGGAGTATAGTCCTACAGCTTTGATCATGTCTGTGTTGATAACGTCTTAGCTGAGGTGCTCTGCGGTTTCTGATTACTATTCTTTTTGCTTTATTTCTTTTGCTAGGTAGTTTAAAACCATAGCTTCAGAAAGTTCGGATATCCCCCAAGTACTTTGGACCCGAGTCAAAAGACTTTGTAAAGTCGGGGATTTTGTTTGGTGACAACCCATGTTGACCTCACTCCCACCTGTTACAAGACGGAGGAGAATTAGGAAGAATTCACTAATTCAATTTTTACAACAGTCACCTCTCAGCTGACCTGTGTCTAGTTAGGTTCGGGAACGGTCATCTACTTCTAGTCCAGTACGAGATCACTCACCTATTCCAATGGCACAGTATTCCCCAGTCAGTATAGAAGAATTGATACATCATCTATAATAGACAGGTGAGACCCTACAGCAAGATGCTGCCCGCCTGGCCGAGGTTATAACCATACTACAACAACAGCAACCCTAGCTGGCTGCGGCTTCTGCATCCCATGCACTTACCACGGGTATCTCAGCACCTGAAGCCACCACTCATACTGCCAATGTCCAAGAAAACCAGGGCAATCCAACAGAGCCAATCCCAGCACAAGCCTCCAAAACCCCTGTTTATCAGACTGAGGCTCTGTTCGAGTTTGAGGTTGACCCAACTGTACTCAAGGTCAATAAACTAGAAAAGTTATTCAAGAGGGCACAGGAGGTTAACTCCATCTCAGACATAGAGAACGGGTATACTGATTCGGTTTAAAATTCCGTACATCAATCGATTCGACGACTCCGGAGATCTAATGGTCCACTTGTATCTATTTTCTGATATCTTACGGCCGATGGACTTGACTAGACTACAGAAGCTGTCTCTCTTTGGTCGCACCATGTTTGGTATAACAGCCATTTGGTACGCTAAGTTGGAAGATGCTGTCAAACAGAATTGGGAGGAGATGGTCGAGGCCTTCATTGTTCAGTATTCGTACAATACTTAAATCGAGGTCACAACTCGTGATCTTGAGGAAACATGCCAAGAGCCCAAAGAGGAGGGCTTCTCTGAATTTGTGACAAGGTGGAGAGCTAAATCCTCGATGATAACCACGAGGCCTTTCGAGAAGGATCAGATCAGGATGGTTGTCCGGAATCTACATGACAAGTTGTTGTAAAAGACGATTGTCCTACCTCTGTTCATATTTATTGAATGAAATGGGAGTGCAAATTGAGAACGCCATGAAGTAGGGGCTTATTACAAATGAGAAGGAGCCGGCAAAAAGGCCGTTTGTTCGCAGTTCCAATGTTGCCAGTGGTAGTATAGCTGCAAGGCCGTCAGATGTAATCGTTGTCACCACAACCAAGACTGCTGACCTTTTTGCCAACATAATCTCACAAACACTGTCCAACCTTACCTGATCCCAGAGGACTTTCAACCAACTATACATGACTCTCTCTCAAGCCATGAAAGTGCTTGTCAAGAAAGGGCACTTCAAACCCTTAGAACCCTGCCTATTGCTTGATCCTCTTCCACCGAAACATAACCTCGCAAAATACTGTGTGTTTCACCAACAGCATGGTCATGACACCAACCAGTGCTTTTGATTGCGTCATGAGATTCAGGATCTCATTGACGACAAGGTGATCGCTCCACCTCTGAAGCCAAATGTGACCACAAATCCACTCCCAGCCCATAACCAAGTCCCTCTACCTCGAAATCTCAACTTGATCCATACATTGGCCACCCCCTATGACCCCAGCGTATATATTACTCCCTCACACCTACCAAACTAACGTTGTTCATTTCGAAAAGTATAGATCTGTGCATGATGGACACGTCCAACCCTTAACCCAAGCCTGAAGTCGACCTTGGAGAAAGGTACTAGTCTGGTGCTAGAGTGTCCAGAGGACCTACCTGATAGGGTGTATGATCCAAGTTGCTACATTGTGTCAATTGGTCAAATCAAGCCTGAATTGGTGCTGCCAACCTTAGTAGAAATCAATGTGGTCAAGGAAGATGGCCTGAGCCAGGAGTTGGATAATTTGGCAGAACTCGAGGAGGATTTGGATAACCTGCTATTCTTTGATGAGTAGGATTAGGGAAATGTATAGATCGGGTGGTTCGACTTGAACAGATCAATTGGCAACACTGGATGGTTGAGTAATGAGCCATACAAAGAGGAAGAAACTGGAATGAAACCAAAAGGAAATGAAGTAGAGATAGCTGCAGTAGCCGGAAGGGTTGACGAGAAAGGAAAGCTGCTGGAGAGTGCTGGTGTGGAAAACCCAGCCCCGGAAGTGGGCACTGTGAACACTATGGATACTGAACATAAAGCTGCACTGGGGCAGTTTGAACAA
Source organism: Camellia granthamiana (assembly GCA_036172215.1). Taxonomy (NCBI): domain Eukaryota; kingdom Viridiplantae; phylum Streptophyta; class Magnoliopsida; order Ericales; family Theaceae; genus Camellia; species Camellia granthamiana. Next base: position 93,807,400 of record CM069907.1, read on the forward strand.
GATAGGATTGAAGATAGCCGGGAAGCTGTAATGGCCCAATACCCTGTAGGGGATACCTATGATTGAAAGGTGATACGAGCAGAGCTGGACAACTATTTGTCGGTCACTGAGGGTGAATGGTGGGACAATAATGATTTGCATCTGGCCCACATCAATGAAGACTGGAGTGAGTGCCTTCCAGACAATACGTGGTATGCCAATCGGCGGTATTTTAAGCCACCGCACTTGGATTAAGCAAAGGCATTTGAAAAGGACAAAGAGGCCGAGAAATAGAATGAGAAACAATTAGAAGAAAAGACAGTATTGAAACAGCTCAAGAAAATCCAAGCTGACATTTCCATCTGGGGTCTTCTCATGGCCTCCCGGGTACACCGACAGGCAGTGTTGTCAGCAATGGACTAGGCTAAATTGTCCATTGACACCACGCCCGAGCAGCTGGTGGGTTTGGTTTTTCCAAGTGGTACCAGGCCAAATCTTACCTTCTCTGACAAAGAGCTACTGCCAGAGGGTTCGGCTCACAATAAACCGTTGTACATATCTGTGAAATACAGGGAGAAATGGGTACCGGTGGTGTTGGTAGATACCGGTTCGGCCATCAATGTCTGTCCTTCTCACACCGTCTATGCAATTAGCCTTAAACTAACGGATTTTGTTCCCACAGCCTAAGTAATATTGGCATATGATAACACGAGTAGAGAGGTCATGGGCACAGTGCAGGTCAGAGTCCAGGTGGGCCTAGCTAACCAAGAGGTTGAGTTTCATATCTTGGATGTGCAGGCTACCTTCAATTTGCTGCTAAGGAGGCCTTGGTTACACCATGTGAAGGCTGTTTCCTCTACTTTTTACCAGATGTTGAAGTACCTTCATAGGGAAGGAGTGGCGATTATTTTTGGGAATTCATCCATCCATCTGCCGCCAGAGGTAACTACGCCAGTGCTGGAGATCAACTATGGCGAGTCCTTTCGGGATTCACTCTGGCTAAAGCCCAGGTAGTGCAGACCATTTTGGCCGCAGACAAAGGCTTGTACATCAACGCCCAGTCTATCTATTTCATAAACAAACTGCAGCATGTTCCAGGAATGAGACTCGGAAGAAGTGGCCGGAAAGGTGTTGCAGCACTGACAGATGTGCCATACAACCCACATGCCTTTGGATTGGGCTATGTGCCCACCAAAGAGGACTGGATCAGGAAAGGAGAAGAGATGAAGGGCAAAGCGAAGGCCAAGCAAGCTGGAAAACATTATGAACTCGTCCACAGTCCAATCTAGGGGACACTGAATGGCCGCTTTGTTCAGGAGGTAGAAGATTTCCTTTTTTGTGGCTTTCTGAGCCTTGGGTGAATTCCTCGAAGCAACGTGTTCCCGGGTTCGAGATCCTTTTTGATTTGCAGCTGCAGGACAATGATGATGAGAAAAGGGCTGAACCAAGTATCAAAGCTGAACAGGGCATAGAAGGTGACTTAGATGGCAGCGAACTCGGAGTAGGGGCAGCACTGGCTAGTCTCCTAACAAATCCCGTGGCTGACCTAGAGAACTTGGGGGATAACCTTACTGTCTCTGTGATCGGGGAAGAACCGAGTGCGAACCTAACTAGTGGCATTTTGGATGAATCAAGGGCACTATCTCTTACCTGGTAGCTAGAGGAGGGCTATCTGTCCAGTTCTGAATCTGGTGATGAGCTAGAATTTGATTCCACTGAGTCTATGGGGTCGCGATCAGATTTAAGTTCTTCTGAGTCTGAGTCTGGTATTTCTGGGGGTGGTAACCCGGATACCAAAGTCCTGTCTAGGTCTTCATTCAGCTTTTCTTTTGAGTTTGTAACCGAAGATCTAGACCTTTTGAATGAAAACTCTATAGATTTTGTGTACTTTTCTGTGCTGTTGGCTTATTGTAATGACCAAGATTTTCAGAATTTTAATGAAAACGAAGGGGAAGAAATTCCCCTACTTTGAAAAACTTGATTGATCAAGAGGAGGAGGGGTTTGCTAAACCATGTGTTGATGAAATCATTGCCATTCATGTGGGCACTGAGAAGGATCCACACTTGGTCCAGATCAGGTCCACGTTGTCATTGGAGGAGCGCGAGCGTTTAATCGCTTTGTTAAAAGATTTCAAAGATGTTTTTGCGTGGTCCTACGAAGACATGCCTAGAATCGATCCTAAGATTGTATAGCATCGGATCCCTTTTGACCTCGAGGCCCGACCGGTCAAGTAGAAGTTGCGTAGAATCCGTTCGGATTGGGCGCTGAAAATCAAGGAAAAGGTCACCAAGCAGATCGAGGCAGGTCTCTTGTTATTATCTGAGTACCCGACTTGGTTGGCTAACATCCTCCCAGTGCCAAAGAAGGATGGTAGAATCCGGGTGTGTGTAGACTTCCGGGACTTGAACAGAGTCAGTCCGAAGGATGACTTTCTTCTGCCGCACATTGATGAATTAGTGGATTTCAATGCGAGCCATGCATTGTTATCGTTTATGGATGGGTTTTTTGAGTACAACCAGATTCTGATGGCGCCCGAGAACAGAGAGAAAATTGCATTCACTACGCCGTGGGGTACCTACTGCTACCGGGTTATGCCGTTTGGTTTGAAAAATGCTGAAGCTACCTATTAGAGGGCTGAGACCACCATTCTGCATGACGTGATCCACAAGGAGGTTGAGGTGTACGTGGACGACATGATTGTCCAGTCCAAAGAACGAGAGGGCCATTACACCACCTTGGCGAAATTCTTTCAACGGATCAGGGAATACAGATTGAGGTTAAACCCGCAGAAATGCACTTTCGGCGTAACGACAAGAAAAATGCTGGGCTTTCTGATCACACAGAGAGGCATTGAAGTAGATCTTTCCAAAATCAAGGCCATCCTAGAAATGCCACCACCAAGAACTGAAAAGGAGGTGCGAGGCTTTCTGGGTAGAGTGCAATTCGTAAGACGGTTTATTTCCAAATTAACCTTGACTTGTGAACCACTATTTGGTCTCCTGAAGAAACGGAAGAAATTCTGATGAGATGATTGATGTCAGTTCGCCTTTGAACAAGTTAAGCAATACCTCTAGAATCCGCCTGTGTTATCGCCGCCAGAGCCGGAAAAGTCTTTGATTCTATACTTATCAGTAACAAACACGACTATAGGATGCATGCTCTCTTAAGAATCTAAAGATAGGTTGGAGAAAGCCATCTACTACTTGAGCAAAAAAATGCCAGATTACGAGACCCGCTTGTAGATGCACCCGTGGGCTTGCAATGCTACAGTTCGGACTCAATGTCATAGTTCTGAATCTGATCTCATAATGTGCGATATGAGATCGATAAATCACCAAAGAGTCCAAATCCGACAAATCGTTTTGGAAAACTGATTTTTATAAAGAAGTGCCAAACATGGACTGCTTTGCCAAATACATAGTCGTCACCTAAATATTTTATTTTTGGGAAATTTAGGAAACCCTGACTCGTGCCAAAGGCCATGTGTTCGTCATTACCAAAGTTGCCTCGGCTCGAGAACTTGGGTACGATTGGGGAAGGTCATTTAATGAGCACCCCCGCTCGCCCGATCAACGGCCCGTACTAAACATGATATCTCATTTTTGAAAACACATGTGCTCTTATTCTGGTTAATTAGCTAATCTTACTACATGATGCGCGCAGCTAAACAAGTATAGACTAGATCGCCTAATTTGGAACAAAGCATTACATATCCGTTTGTTTGGAAAATGGTTTGGAGTTTGCTACTCGCAAGTAGGCTAAAATGCGGATTTCAATGAATTGTTCCAATTCAAGTAATCCAGCCTTCACCCACAGGCATTCAGACAGTTATATCACATAAGCAGTTAGCCTCATGGCAAGCATACTAACATGGCAACATTAACACACATGCAGTATGCTAAAGCGTAAACACTTACAGTGTACTTCGAGCCAAAACAGAAACTAGTTAGAAATCGTGCATGATCCTAGTTTATGTGAAAATGGCTAATGCAACACATGCGAAAATGCAATTAAGATGGGCTCGGCTATCCTAAGATGTCATGTGAAAATGCAACTTGTTACATGTATTCAAATTGGAATTGAAATACAATGCAGTTAGTATGATGCGCCGAGCCCGGTGCATGCAATACAAATGAATGGATACACGCATGCAAGCATAAGGTATGCTAAATGAAATATGCCCTAAAACTAACCATCATAAGCGGTTAAGTAAAAGGGAGAAAGAAATGGGGATTGGAAGACATGCAACACACACATGCACGCTTATTACAAGAATACGCCCTCTTGAAGGAGGGACCGAATAAGAAGCTAACTAGCTAATCTAAGCTAATTAAACTAATTATTACAAAACAAATTAATTAACTAATCCTAGTTAATTAATTATTACAAAACGATTGAATAGCTAACGCATTAACTAATTAAAGTACAAACCAAAGCATAAGCTAGCTATCTAAGCATGGCAGTTAAGGAAAGCAATAAAACAGGAGCCTCGAAGCAAGGAGGATGCATGCACGTCCGGTTGCCTCGTTCGAAAATCCAATGCGATGCCCCAATTCGCCTCTGTTTGCAATCAGCTCTCAAGAACTTGCACCAAGCTCCAGAAAGATGAAACTCCACCTTGGGAATCCTGTGGGAGGGTGGCTGACCACTTTTGGTCTCCCCAAACACCTGCCGACCACTTTTTGTTGTTGAAAAACCAGAAAAGTGGTCGGCCAGCTAGTTTTTCTGGCTGGCTGACCAGTTGTTGCTGTTGAATTGCACTTTTCTGCAACAGAGAGCAAGAAAGGGCATGGCAATGTATTTGCAGCATATGTGTGCACAACCACTCTCCCTATCATGTAATGGACTCAAGGGAGTGCGGTTCTCGACCCTCGGGCCACCAATCGCGCATTTCCATGCATGATGGCCAAGAGGCGAAGTTGCACAATTCAATATGGAAATGAATGCACAAGTAAACACATAAAGCCTAAAACTCTATCATGTATGATCAAGAGCGTCGGCGACCGGGAATGAAGGCACGTTTCATCACTCTAAGTATGAAACGTCCCTCTTTTTCCATGTTTGGACTAACACCTATTCCAAACACAAATGCAAGCAACATGGCAAACATGCAATGCGACTACATGGCATACACAATGCTATGGACAATATGGCATACTTAATGCAATATGATCGTGGCATGCTCAATGCAAACAACAACATAACATGCACAACAATTGTAACATGGCATACACAATGCAAAATGGACTTAGACCAAGATGGATAGGCCTCAACCATGCCCAAATCAGTGGCCATAACACCAAAATAAAGGCACCAAAATACAAAGCATGCATGCACAATGTATTGGCCAATCAAGTTGGCTAAAGAGCACAACTCTCAAGAGTGCTCAAGGAGTGATAAAAGTGGAAGTGTAACAACACTAAGTGCACTGAAATAAGGTATGAAATGATGGCAAATCATTCAAACAAAGCAAGTAAAGCATGCTAGGGTCCTAAGGCATGAAAGCTAGTAAAGAGGACTACAAAGGAGGCATGCAATACATGGCAAATATGCATGAACCAATCATGGACAAAGCTGAAATGGGTCAAGACAATGACCAAAACAAGCTAAGATGAGGGTCCAAAGACCTAGGCATGCAAGCATACACACTTGGCCACAAACTAGGCAATCATGTACAACACTCAAAGGCACTTAAAACATGAATGAAGTGAGAACATGACAAGTCTAAATGCTCTGAAATGTCATGTTAGGTGATGCCAAATCAAGTACACAACTCAAATGAAGCATGCAATGGTGCTCAAAGCTTGAAGCAAGCAAGAGCATCTATACTACAAGTATACAAAACATGAGGCATGTGGTTAAGGCAACCCAAAATAGTCCTAGAGCATGTTAAAATGAGTCTAAAACATGTATGGATAGAAGCCAAAATGTGCTAGCATGAGGGGCAAAAGACATGGAATATGCAAGGCAAATAGGGTGGATGACACTACACCTATTAGAACCAAGCATGGTATGACTTAAGCAACAAAAATCAGAGTTATATCATGGCATAATAACCCCCCAAACACACTGAAATGATGGCTCGCAAGCTAAGGCATAAAGGCATACGCAATGATTCATGTTAAGGCATAAAGGGCAAACCCTCCAACGCATTGATTGAGTGACAAATGCAAGTGCATGGCCATGAAACATGGATTGAAATTGCATAATAAATGATGCCAAATCACTGAAATAGGCCAAGTAGAGCATGCTAATGGACTCAATACACAAAGCTTACAAGCAAGATTGAACCAAAGCTATGCAAAGCAAGTCATGGATTATAGCGATCCCGGTTTCCCTTTTTTTTAATTATTGTATCCGAAACTTAGGTTCCATGGAGTTGGTAGTTGTGTATATCTTGTTTGAATCCTCTACTCTTTGTATTTGAGTCTTGGGTTGGGTTGTGTTGGGCAGGTTTGAAACAGGTTGGTTGAGCTTAGGAACCAAGACTAGATGCCCAGATTTTGGCTTGTCCGCTCGAGCGGAGATTTTGGCGCTCGAGCGGGACCTTTGTTGTAGCTTGTCCGCTCGAGCGAGGGTTTTGACACTCGAGCGGGAAAATCAACCATCCAGTATCTCCTCTGTAGTGTTGTATGCTCGAGCGGTGGTTTGGACGCTCGAGCGGGAGTTGCATGGGCCTCGGGATTAGGTCCATTTCCAACCCCCTCTTCGGCACATTCTGTAGTAGACTGCTCTCTTCTCGGCCCCTTGCTTAATCGGCTATTTGGCCAAGTAGAATTGGATTCGAGCTTGCGAGCCGATGCCGAGTGCCACGAATTTCGACTCTCCCAGGTTCGACTATTCGAAATATCTGCGACTCCCGATACTCGGCCCCCACATATAGTATTTTCTTTGGGCCTCTGGGCTAGGCCCATCCTTGTTCCGTCTTATATACCTATACTTCGCGTCAGCTCTATTGGCTGGGATACTGGTTATTTTATTCAGCTCCTTGATTGACTGGGGTATATGTCGAATACAGGTTACGTTTCGGACCGGACACGTTCATCCGTCCCCATGGATCTAATAAAATCCGGCTCCCACAATGTGATTTTTAGGAGGAGAGGTTTGAATATTAATATATCTCCTTCTCTCTCTCTTCTTAGTTACAACTTTTTCTCATCATTCTTCTGGGAGTTCTCATCAATGGTGTCTGATATCGTTGTTACAGTGCAGACCAGCTCTATTTGCAGATCTTTTCTCTGTCTGGTTGTTCTTTCATATCGGCCAAGAGCTTGCCTTATTTGGTACAGTTGGGTCAGATTCTCGTGGGGTTGAACATCAAGCACTGCTATGCGCTAAGCAGCAGCATCGTTGATTTGCTTGTGGAGCGCCTATGGCGATGTGTTATGCTCTTGGGATTTGGCATGCAACTCTTTTTTTTGCAACTTACCTTCCATAAGGAAGCTGTTGGAAGAATTTTGGCCGCCCAAATGATGGGTCGTTGCTTTCTTCATCGCCATGCTTCCCTGAGAATACAGATACGGGTTCTGGATCTAGAATTTATTTTCCATTGTCTTTTTCTGTCTCGTTGGCAGTTTGTGTTTTAATGTGGCCATGCATCGACATCATGCATCCATATCATGCATAGGCTAAGCTTTCAGTTTTTGAGTCTGTCCACTTTCAGTTTTACCTTTTCTTCCATGGTGTTGAAGCCTCGTGTTCTGCATGTGATGGTTAGGTCCTTGTTTTCCTTGTTGGGGTGGGCTAAGATTCCTTGGATCTCTTCATATTTGGTTTGCTTTTGACAGTTCAAAGTTTGTGGCCTTGTTTTCGGGGGCTTTGGTCCTGGCAGCAGATTCTATTCAGAACAACTTTTGAAAATAGTGGATTGTTGCTAGTTGGTTTATATATATATATTATATATTCGAAGAAATGGGCCCACTTTGTTCATTTTGATTCTAGGAATTTGTGGCAATGTTGATTATAATTGCTGGTAGTGGGGAAGGCCAAATTATTGGCCCACGTTGGTTTTTGGTTCATGGTGTTTGGCCCACATTATTTATGGGCAGTGTGTATATTAGGCTTGTGAGTTGTGGGCAGTGTGTTTTCAAGCCCTTTTTGTGGGATGGTTGGTAGGGACACTTGTAGTGAACTTCAGACTCATGTTCTTGAGACCAAAATGAAGAGGTGGGCGAGAGCAACATTTTGATCGGTGGAGATTGAATTTCGGCAACATCGAATTTTGGAGTTTTCATTCAGATTCTCTTCAAAACTTGAGGTAGGGATTTTCTATACTTTAATATGGTTTTTAGTTTAGCTATTTGCTATTGTGTATAGATGATAAGATTTGGTTGTGGTTTGGACAAATCTAAGATTTGGATTTGAAATTATAAAATGATGAAATTGGGTGGAAATGTAATTGAATGGTGTAGTTGGATTGATAAATCAATCACCTATGGAAGATGTAATAATTTATATGTTGATAGATTTATTTACCTGTTTAGTGATAATTGTTTTGGGCTATCGGTGGAGGATAGCCATGATTGTTGTAGAACTGCATGATGATTAGGTAAATTGAAACTAATCAACTGAATTATGTCATTGAATATGACGGTTGTATTAACACATTGAATATGTGCTATAATTGATCATTGTATATGATAATGTGTTTAAATACATTGTATATGTATGTTTATTGGGAGGAGATTGGAGATGTACTCCATATGTGATTATGTTTTTAAATACATTGTATATGTATGTTTATTGAGAGGAGATAGGGGATGTATTCCATATGTGATTATATTTTTAAATACATTATATATGTATGTTTATTGGGAGGAGATAGGGGATGTACTCCATATGTGATTTTGTTTATAAATACATTGCGTATGTATATTTGTTTAGGATGAGAAAGGGGATGGACTCCATTTAAAACAAGTTGGCCGGAGTGTCATGGGTGAAAGACCCGAAATTTTATATATAAATGGCTGCCGATTCCTTCGGACGAAATATCCATAAAATGGCAAGTTTGAAGTGTTTATGTGTGTTTTACATAAATGGAAAAACTGTTGAGTTGCAATCTCATACTGGTTGTTGTTGAAAGATAAAGAATTTAACTCATGAATTGAGTAGTGCATATGAATTGGAAATGAATTGAAGAAAAATGAAATAAGATTGATCTTAGTGGCATATGAATATGCAAGCCTTGTGAATACTTCTGTATCGGTATTGTTTATATACGTGGTATTTATACCTTTGCTAAACCGCATATATTATGTTAGATTATTTCTACTGGGCTGTTGGCTCACCCTATACGGGAATATCATTTTCAGGTGCAGGTGAATTATTTCCTCCAAGGCAATAGCATGGGTGGACTTTTGGGAAGCAAGGGCTTCTTATTAATACCTTATGTGTGTATGTTTGTTATTTGTAAAGCCAAGGGCTTAAGATGTAATGAGCGAGACTCAATTTGTGTAACCAAGCAGTGACTTGGAAAGATGTAAGCCTACATGGCATTTAACTGTTTGTTAAACAATAAACTCTGATGTATGAAAATATGTTGTTTTTCATATTTAATCCGCATATGAGTTATCTTTATAGTATTATTTTGGGGGGCTACAGCAAACTGAAGGAAATTACCTGGATGCCGTCGAGACCAAGCAGCGTCTCCCTCCTCTACACCATACCCATCAGGGAAGCTACCAGCTCGAGGAGGCTCCCTGTATACTCTAGAGATGCCTGCAAACGCAATTGGATGATCAATGTCTGCAATGAACATATCTGAAATGGAAATGTGGGGTGCAAATGGTAAAGTATGGTCCATACCTGAGACGAGCCTCAAACTCCGACAAGCTCGTGTCCAGCCTCTACCGGCTCAATCAGAATCTGATAAGCAGTCTCGGTCGCCCTCCAGCATGTAAGCACGGTAGGAAGCTCTGGCCAGTGGATAGTCTGCTAAACAAGGGAAACCCCTCTGGTATGGGCCCTAGTCACCCGAGCCGTCTCGCCTGTCGCAGGAGCCCTCGCCCCTCCACCTGCGTGAGCCCCGGTCAAAGGAGGCAAGAGGTGGGCCTGAATAAAGGTCGCGCAGTCGCCATCGTCTCTAAAGAAATCAGCATCTAAGCCCACCATGAACAAAATGACTACATCAACAGATAGGCTATCTGCTGTCCTCATAGACTCCGGAGGTGGCATTGGAACGACCAGATCCGGCAAGCCCATGGTCTAGCGGATGAATCTCTCACTCAAGAACCAGGCCTGGTAGACTAGGCCCTCCAGTAGAATCCGGAAGCATGACGTGCCTCACACTCCTGCGTACTGGTCCCGCACCCCGGCCGGCATCATGGCCCAAGGCTACCACGCGATCTACAAACAAAGAGTGTACAAATTGTTAAATGATGACAGTTGCTAAAGTGTAAATCAGAGCAGTGTTAAAGCAAAAATGACTATGTTTTGGGTTACCTCGTGGGCGATCACAGTGTCAAAGTAATGGCAGAAGAAGGCAAAGGACTCGCGACTCTAGCGCTGACACCGGCCATAATATCGCCTCGAGTAGGAAACCATCGAGGGGAGCTCCTCCATGGGCTCTAGGGCGAGGGCTGGAAAATATGCATACACCCATAGCTGCAAGAAAAGCGTAGTGACATGAGTACAAGGTATGAACAGATATAGAAAGTGCAAAGCCGAAAGCACAGGGTATGAACAGATGCAAAAAGTGCAAAGCAGAAAGCACAGGTGTTGAACAGATTTAAAGAAGAAAATGTAAAGTAGAAAATCTAAAGTGCAAAGGGGGAGTTGAAATACATACCTACTAGGCTCTCCAGTAGCCTCTAATCCACTCTCCCCTCAAGCGGGAGGTAGAGCTTATATAGCCGTATAGGGTGGCGAAGCCAGCTCCGCCCCAATCGTAGAAGCGTACTCGGGGAAGGGTCACCAGGGCACTCAATAGATATAAGCCCACGGTGTTCCACCTGTTCGAAAACGAGGTGGTACCGAGGACAAACATCAGGAAGCCTCTGGCATACTGCTCAATTTCCTCTAATGTCTCGGGCTCGCTCATTCAGAACTACTCGGCGAACCAACTATATTTGACCATAACTGGCCGGTACAAAGGTGGGTGCGCTCCCAACAGCTTGATCCAGGCCGCCTCTCACTCCCTTATGTCGATGTCAAAAGGGATCGGATCACCCCCTACTCCTAAGCCTGTGATCATGGCAAAGTCGTAGGGAGTCATCGTCATCTCCCCGGCAGTAGAGAAGTGGAAGGAGTTGGTGGTGTCCCACCACCTCTCCACTAGTGCTCCTAGAAGGGGACTGCTTGTAATGACCCGTGTCAGGCCGGAGCAGAAAAGGTCAAAGTCAGTCTCTTCAATGATGTCACAGACTCCAGCAGGGAGCTCGTCATACCAATCCCTCGCTATCATAGCTCCATACCCCCTGTAGGCACGAGACTCTCCCTGTGGCAAAGAACAGATGAATCAGATCAGGCAGTGATGAAAAAGTGCAATCAGATAAAAGGCAATGCAAGAAATGTAGTGAAAATATAGGCAGGAATGCATGAAAACAGAGTTCATACCTCAGTGGCGCTGGATGAAATGTGGGAGGCCGGCTCCCTCAACAAGAGGTCCTCTGGTACACCACGAGCAAAATCGCTGAAGCGCCTAATGCCTCTGGGTGGCAATATATGCATGCGGTGGTGATATCTTACTGGATCAAAAGGCCGTACCCTCAATGGTAACGGCTCTGGCTCAAACTCAAGCTCAAACTCCGCTACGAGGTCGGCCTCAATGCCCTCAGCCGCCTCGCCAGCCTCAGCAACTACCAACTCCTCTACCTGGGGAAGGAGTGGGAATGCAGGTGGAACCTATAGAGGAGCCCCGTCGTCTGGAATCTCATCTGCCATCTGGAAAATGGGTGAAAAGTAAGTGAAAAGTGAAGAAAAATGAGAAAAAGAGAGTAAACTTGGAAAAAGTTAACCCTAGGAGAGAGAAAATGGGAGAAAAATTCAAAGTCTAAAAAAGTTCACGAAACCTGAGAGAAACTCAAGGGGAACAAGCCTAAAGTGGTGAAAATCCAAGAAAAAATGTCGAAATCAAAATCTGATCGATTCAAACTGTTGAGAACTAAGAGGGTTTTGTGAAGAAAGTGTGCGTGGGGCATTGGAAAACATGTATAAAGCACAAATCTAGAGAGAAGGAGCACCTAGAGCGAGAGAAGGAAGATTTTTGGACCTAGGGTTGTGTGGAAATGAAGTGTTGTAATGTATATTTAAAGACCCGTGGATGAAAAGTCAAAAATGCCCAATCTGCCATCGGTGGCCGGCAAGCCACATTGGTGGGCGGCAAGGTGTTTTGATGACCGGTAGGTGGCCTGTGGTTCTCAAGTGGGTCCTAGTCTTCTTCTTCCCGAGTGGTTTGTGGAAGGTTCTGTTTTGGAAGCTTGCAGCTGCGTTCCAGTGCGAACGTATCTCACTTGCTACTCAAAACAAGGTGTATCCTTTTGCACATGTTGTAACTCCTCCGAGAAGTAAATCGGAAGTTGCTACTGAATATCGTTTTATTCTTTGTTGTATAGAATATGCATTTCACATATACATATGTTGCACACATGTTTAGCATCATTTATGATTCATGCATTGAACATGCTGTCAATTTCGCATAGAATATGCTTTAGTTTCTAGCATAGAACATGCCTTCAATTAACATCGTACATCAGTTGTCCATCTTGCATAGAATATGCGTTGTCACTTAATTGACTTGTTCACTTTGTGCATTTATCGCACACGATCACTTTGTGCATCTGTCGCACACGTTCACTTTGTGTATCTATCGCATTTCGTTCATTTTTTGCATCTATCGCACACCTCTCTGTTTTCTCTCAAGACACGTGAAACGCGAGCTCGAGCGACTTTTCTTGTTTCTTAGGACGCGTGATGCGCGGCATTGGGAATGTTTTATCTCGGGATGCGTGAAATGCGAGCCCGAGCAGTTTTTCTTGCTTCTCGGGACACATGAAGCCCGAGCCCGAGTGGTTTTTCTCCTCTTCTCACGATTTCAGTGTGATTAAAGTATCTCAAGATGTGTGACGCGTGGCTTTGGGCGTGTTTTATCTCAGGACGCGTGAAGCGCGAGCCTGAGCGGCTTTTCTCCTCTTCTCACGATTTCAGCGTGATTAGAGTATCTCAAGACGCGTGATGCGGGGCTTTGGGCATGTTTTATCTCAGGACGCGTGAAGCGTGAGCCCAAGTGGTTTTTCTGCTCTTCTTACGATTTCAGCGTGATTAGAGTATCTCAAGATGCGTGACACGTAGCTCTGGGTGTGTTTTATCTCGAGACGCGTGAAGCGCGAGCCCAAGCGATTTTTCTCCTCTTCTCACAATTTCAATGTGATTAGAGTATCTCAGGGCGCGTGATGCGCGGCTCTAGGCGTGTTTTATCTCGAGAAGCGTGAAGCATGAGCCCAGGCAGTTTTTCTCCTCTTCTCATGATTTTAGCGTGATTAGAGTATCTTAGGGCGCGTGATGCGCGGCTCTGGACATGTTTTATCTCGGGAAGCGTGAAGCATGAGCCCAAGTAGTTTTTCTCCTCTTCTCATGATTTTAGCGTGATTAGAGTATCTCAGGATGCGTAACGCGCAGCTCTGGGCATGTTTTATCTCAAGATGCATGAAGTGCGAGCCCGAGCGGTTTGTCTTTATCTCAAGATGTGTGAAGCGCGACCTTGAGTGGTTTTCATCTCGGGACGTGTGAAACACGACCCTGAGCGATTTTCGTTTCTCAATTTCTCAAGACGCGCAAGGCGCGACCCTGAGCGGTGTTTTCTTTCTTCGCCCTGCGTTTAGGTGGGGTTAGAAGGTATTTTATGTCTTTTTCCATGGAACATGTGTTGGTTTTAAGCTTAAAGCTGCTTATTCATATGTTGTTAACTTGTTGCATCTGTTATCGCTTATTGCATCATCTTGCATGATCGTAAGTTTTCAAAATAACCGACTTTGCGGGGCGTATGAGTCCATCTTTCAAAGGTGCATTGTGCATATCATTTGTATCCTGCACCAGAACTACGCTGATTTGATTCCTTACAAAGGGATACATAGACAACCTGCGGGCGCAACCATTTATTTCTATCTTGATTGTTTGTCCAAGTCTTACGGCCTTGTCAAAATGGGTTGTCTTCGGGCTTTGACATTCACTCACGTTATTTCATGACTCCAAGTTCTGTCAAAGAGGTGCAACTGTAGACACCCCATTGTTGACGGCACACCCAATAATGAGTCTATATGCTTATCAAGTGCTCGAAGTCCTCAGCAAAACGCCACAGCATTGAGCCTTTCAAACCTTGCACCCATGTTGTCCTGCTTTGGACCAAACCTTGGATCTTCAAACTTGCAACCTCTGGTGGCCTACCGACTACTACTTTGGGCTACCAGCCATCACTCTTGGTTGCTAGCCACCAGTGATGGCCGACCGGCCACCAATGTCTTTTGCAGATATTTTGTGACAGTTTTGCCAGCTGTTTGCACAGATGCTTGCATCTGCTCCCACGTGTATAGTTGGATGTCTATGAGGGAAATTCTTGTTTTCTATATATAAAAGGCCTCCCTCTCATATTTTATAGTTAGAAAAATTTTGGAGCAAAATTTTTCCTCTCTCTTGCAAATTTCTTAACCCTTGCTTACCTATCCTTCACCTTTGCCTATACACTCTTAACCAAACCTCTCCATCTTTGAGTTGAGGTATCTTTGAGCCTTGTTTGAGCTTTTAAGGGTGTGTTTGCCTTGGTTTATTGCTTGGAATTGATTTCCTCTTCAAGAGGTATAAGGCTTTGCCTCTTTACTTGCTTTATTCACTATTTTTCTTGCTGTTTTCCAACTATTTTTGGGCTATAAAAGGTCTGTATTTTTGGGCTGAAACTTGGGTTTTAAGGCCAATAAAGGTTGAGGGGGTGGTTCACCCTTCTTTACACCTTGCTTTCAAGACCCTTACCCTTGTGTTTCTCACCTTTGCACTATCTTTTTTTGAGCTTTTAAACACTGATTTTCAGAGCTATTTCAGTGGCTAAAATCATGGTTTGAAGTCCAAAATTGGAGGGGTTAGCCTCCCCTCCTTGTGTTTTGCTTACTAGTCTAGCATGCTCCATGTTTTAGCATATTAATCTAGCTATTTTTGTCTTAATTCCAGCATGTTTTAGGACTGTTTTTAGACTGTTTTGAAGTGTTTATTGTATTTGAGCTTTGTTTTCCATGCTTGTAGTGTAATTGCCCTCATGAGTTTGGTGTTTTAGGCCTTAGACACCACCTTATTTGAGTTGATTGTGTTTATTTATGGCTTTCCATACTTGTGATCACCTTTAATCACCTTTGCAACCTCCCTCCTTTCTTGGCTTTTGTTTTGCTTTGAAAGTGGTTTCAAGCTACTTGTTTGTTTAAGCATGAGATTAAGATGTCATGCTTAATGGTTTAATCCCTTTGGGGGTTCATTACTAACGTTATGATGTCTCTTTCATGCCTAAAACAACTCTTGGTTTAAGCCCTCTTTCCATTAAAGGACTTAACTTCACCTTTTGGACTCAATTAACTAAAGAATGGATGGTAATCTAAAATAGAATAATAAAATTTGGACTAAAAGGTGCAAGATAATAACTTGTTTTGGGTTCAATCAGACGTCAATTGAACTCTTAAGTCTTGGGTCGTTTCATACTCCTTAGTGATGAAAACAGTACAAGATTCATTGTCAACTACTTCCCTTGATCTTTCATGATAGGGAGGTGGTTTTGAGAGGATGCACACTGCCTAAAAGGCAAGTGCAGAGGGAGGTGCGGCAGAGGACCACCGCACATACGGGGAAGGGCGCCGCACGTGTGGCAATCTGGGCAGATCCGAGGCTTTGTTTTCTTTCTTCTTTTGGGCTGTTTGTATATCATATTGACCTCATCTCTCTCTCTCTAAAAATATATCTCTCTCCCTTCTCTCTATATTTCCACCTCAAACCAAGGTCAAAACCCTTGATCTTCTTTTATTCACTTAAGATTCAACCTTGGCTCCTTCATCAAAAGTTGAAAACTCCTCAAGAACTTCATTGTGTGCGGTGGAGAACTTCTTTCAACATCATCTAAGCTAGGGTTTCCATCTCTTTATTCATCAAACATTGAGGTAGGGACTTCTTGAGTTATATATACAAGTTTTGCTACATTAATGATGATTTAAAAGCTCTCTTGAAGTTATTGTATTGATTTGGATTTTGCTCCAAATGTAGAGAAAGTTTTAAGGAAATGGGTTTTGATCCCCATCCTTTTTTCTATCCATGAGGATGTTCTTTTTATAAAACTCAAGAAAATATGATTTTGGTTGGGTTTCACCATGAAATGGGAAAATGTTGGGTTTTGATGAAAACCCTAGAAATTTGGGAATTTTTGGAAAATGTGGAGGAACCTAAGGGTTTTTCTTCCTTGTCTTGTGTTAAATGAGTAAATGAAGGTAGATTTTAGAATATGTTTTGCAAAGAGGATAACTTTCCTGATATATGAGGATTGGGAATTTATTGAGGACTATTGTTGAATGCATGAACATGTTTAGTGGTGAAAATGGCAAATTGTTGAGTACTAAGGATTATGGAATTGAAAATCTTGGGAATTGGATATTCGGATAATTTCATATAGTCTTGAAGAGACTGAAATGCTAAGGATTGTGTATGATAAAAACTATTGCTATGTGTTATTGGCATTGTTGAGCATATGGTTGTTTTGCAAAATAACATTAGAGAGAAGAAATGGGAAATGTGATTGTTTGATACTATTATAGAGATGTATGAAAATAGAGAAATGCTATGAGGCAAGGAGAATCCTTTGCATCGCATACTCATTCATTTAATTAATTTGCATTGTGGATTTATTTTGGAGACATTCACTTCATGAAAGGAATATATATTGTAATGAGAACTGTGGAAATGTGTTATGGGGTAAATACGTTGGTAAGTCCAGTTAAGAGGTGTAGATGAATTTGATAAGTTGGCTTGAGTGTCCATGGTGAAAGACCAAAAAACCCCACGGATAGGTGTCGAGCCTTCCGGTTAATACCGGTAAAAATGACAATTTGGTAATACTTGTATAGTCTCCTTGCAGACACCAACCTAGGGATTACCAGTGTCGTATTTATCACCCATGTTAATTAAAAAAATTGGAAGTTTTGAAATTGATGAGATTACATAATATTATTGAAAACATGGTGATTTTCAAGTTGTGCATTAAAATGAAGTTCTTCTTTATAATGGCATGGCATGGTATCACATTTGCATATGATGTTGAGGAATTTTGCATAACTGTATATACTTTGTGAGAATTCTCTACTAGGCTTTATGCTCACCCCTATGAGATTTTGGTGCAGGGAAAGATGTGGTGATCCCGCCGAATTGATGGCATGGATATGATTGTGAAGAGTAGTTTGCTCTTTTATTTTTGTTGTAAATTTTTGTAAGCCAAGGGCTAAACGTATATGGGTACGAGAGACCATTTTATGTAACCAGGCCATTGCCTTAGAAGATGTAAGCCCTTAAGGGCATTTTAATTACTTGTTCATTAATCATGTAAAAATGGAAGATTTATTGTCTTTAATTAGCGAGTGCTAGTTGGTGTGGTTGTTTTGCGTTGGATTATTTTGGGGCGTTACAAGGAATCATCCTTTTAACCTCAAATTTCATTGTAAACCATGTGGTTCATCTCATGCATCAATATAACTAAGAAAATACTACATACACATCTTAATCATAGATATATTAAGTTAAAGGTGTCCTTACCTCAAAAGTGAGATCAAGAAGACAAGACCCAAGAAGAAATCTTCATGAAACACAATCCAATCGGTGAGAATAGTGGCCTCTACGCGAGCTTTGCTTTTTACAAGAGATCTAAGTTTGATTCTTGGTGAGATAAGAGATTTCTAGAGAGAGGAAGTAGGGTTTTTCGGAACTAGAGAGAGGAGAGAGAAGAGGAAATGAAAAAGTGAAAAGTTAAAAAATGACTTTTAAGTTGGTTGAATCCGAGCAAACCGCTCGAGCGGTAACTTTGTCGCTTGAGCAAAAAACCTTCTCTCCCCGAATTTCAAACCTGTAGAGGAGATTCTAAGAGCCTCGCTTCACCGAGCGGTCCCTCAAACTCAAAATGTTACATAAATGGATTTTGCCTATGTATTCGCATTAGGAATCAAGTTAAAACATAGTTTAGCCTTTCTTTTGAGTTTTAAATAAAACCAACATGGTGACAACTTGGCTTTGAAAGTGGAGGATCATTTTTTGTTTTATAAAAACATCTAGTACATCATTATTTTGGCATCATAACGAGATGCCATGGCTTCCATTGCCCTCAAAATTATGTATGATTCCTTATAAAACGACTGAGGTTTGGAAAATCGTTTGTTGTGGTTATTTGGACATGATGTGGTCTACACCAAGCCCAATAAGGGTTTACAGTTTTTAGAAAATGTTCCGAGATTGTTATCCCGATATTATGTGGTACTAGATCGCATCAAGTGTTGACAAGTACGTCTTCCAAACATATTAATGGGTAACGAATGTGGTTATTAGAAAGAAAAACGCTTGGTAGCTCGAATTTGTGCAACCCAAATGGCTCGAATGTCTTAAAACGGTCGTTTTGAGACATTCAAGCCATTCGGGTCATGAAAATTCGAGCTATCAAGTATTGTTGTATTAGAAAACATCTCTCAGGAGTGTACATGATAGCTGACAACATTTGAAAATGCTTTTAAAATCCACCAAATATTATAAGTTGTGTACTTTGGAAAAACCCATGACAGTGGCAAAGCACACGACCTCAAATAAAAATAGTGGTTTGAGCAAAGTAACTTAAACCTTATAAGAGATTTACAAATCGACTCCTAAAAAGAGTGCTTCGAATAATAACATTTAATTCCAAATAAAAGCCATGTAAACATTTGCTTTCAAAAAACAGTCATACAACCTGCATTTTTAAAAGCCTCAGGCTTAATGATTGTGCGTGTGTTGACGAATCAGCATGAGACTTCGCAAGAAGATTTAAATTAGAATATCCAGGAAAAGGAGAGGGAGGAGAGAAATGGGGTGAATAAGTGTATGTTGATGTATGTCTAGGGATGGAAAAAAATCTGATTGGTTTTAATTTTGGCAACAACTCAGCTTGGAAATGATAGCTCGGGACATGAGTCTGTTGGGAAATGTAACAACTTGTTTAGGTCCCTAATATGAGCAAGGATCCCTTCCTTGCATTTTCTACTTGCAAGCCTATTAGGTTCACTTTTAGGCCCAATTTTGATAATCTGATCCGTTCATATTTTAAGATTTGTTCAGTATATCATACATGTAAAAAATCAAGTTGATCGAATATTAGAAAGCATGTGTTTGGAAAACTGTTCATTAAATTCTTTAAAAATATAGTTTTTAGTTCGAGTTTTCCGAACACATACTTTCTAACATCCAATCAACTTGATTTTTTACAGGTATGATATACTGAACAAATTTTAAAATATGAACGGTTCGGATTATCAAAATTGAACCTAAAAGTGGGCCCAATGGGCTTGCAAATAGGAAATGTAAGGAGGAAATGCAAGGAGGGAGGGTATTGCTCTAAAGCTAATCTTTAGCATCACATTATTATAGCTCTTCGATGCACCTTCATTTTGTTCACCATCAAAAAAATCTTCATTTTGTTAGTGTTTGTCATTATTTTGCATATAAATTAATAATGCCCTTAAAAATTAGATTCGTGCAAAACTAGAACTCCATTTAAGTATGCAATAATCTCAAATCTTCAATCACCGTTGAAATGCAAGGGACAAATTTAAAAAAAAAAAAAAAAAAAAAAAAATTATACCAAGAGCCCTTCCACTATTGACGAATGTCACTTTACCTTCTTTATCTATAAAATCGGACAAATATACCTTTTTTGGAGATAGTCTAGTAAGGGTGAAAGTAATATATTTTTATAGTTGAAAGGGTCTAAATATACAGATTCATAAATAATAAAGTAAATTGATATTTACTTATAGTTAAAAGGTCTTAGTGTAATTAACCCATAAAAAAAATTACACTCATCATTCCAAAAGATTTTTTTTTTCTTTTTCATTTTGGGAATTTGATTACCAAAAAGAAATTATATAATACAAAATAGTTGACCAAGCTGGGCAACTTCAGTAGTGGGGTAATTAAATTTTCGCACACCAATTTTCCTTAGCGCACACATTTAATGAACATTATTTTAATAAACACATAAAAACTGAAAAATCTAAAAATCCCGGGTGTATTGATTTGTGATTATGTATCAACTTTAACCAGTAAATAGCAATCACAATCAAACAATCAAAGACAAATCGACACAACGATTTTACGTGGAAAAATCACAATTGGAACACCTCCAATTATGATTAAAAAAAAAATTACGGACAAAAGCTACAAAACAATCTACTAAGAAGACACAAAGGAATTACACAAGTGTACTCTCAATTACCTAGTGAATTCACGCCCGAAGTGAACTGACCCCTATATACCTCTTCTGGCCCCGTCTTCACCTCATAATTGTCTTGCCCAACGTTCAATTCACAACGCTGATATTGAATCTATGACGATAAGCCACTCCGGAATCCACCAAGCTTCAGGCCCAAATTCCACGAAATCCACCGAAGAACAAATCTCTATTTTGTGAATAAAACAAAATAAACAAACCCTTTGATATAATCCACTCAATTCATAATATAAGCTCTCACAAATATCAAAGGAAACAAGTAAAGAAGCTCCAAATGAAAACCATAATACCCAAGAAGAAGATTTGAAGCCGTAACCCTAAAATCTGATAAAACCACATATTTATAGAAAATAGGGCCGCGATCTCCGCTAGAGTGCAAGAATGGCTGCTCGAGCGGAAAAAAACAACTCCTAATATTTTTGCAGGCGAGTGAAACTTCTAAAAGGACGCGATCTCCACTCGAGCACAAGAATAAGATCACAAACTCCTAAGATCAGCGAAGTGGCAAATATGATAGGATTAAGATCACAAACTCCTCTGCATAGACACAATTCGGGTTGAATTTGCATTTAAAAACTCATAGTCTCACTGAAATAAAGATCAAATAAAATTATAACTGAAAGGAGTTTTGTCAAATGGGATTGCCAATAATAAAAACCTAACAAAAAGAATAAAAAATCTCAGTACACATCTTTTTATTCCAATAATACCTTCAACTTTAATTTCAAAACCCCTAAGTTTTCTTCCATCGACTCATCCTTCTTTCATTGCCATTGTAGCCACTCTCAACCCTCTATTGCCACCACCACCACTCCCAACTCATCTCCTTCCATCCTAAACCTTTATAGTCAATCTCGAAAGTGGGTGGCTCATAACAAGGGGCTTGTCTGAGTGCTTGGTTCATGGCAGAAGGTGATTGTAGGCGAAGAAGGACAAAAGCGACAGAAGGGAATGGTGGAGAAGAGAGGTGGTGCTGGTAATGGAGGCTAGTTGTAGTGTTTTAGAATTAGGATTTGAGTGGAAGAAGATAAGGGTATTATTGTATTTTTATTTTAGGACAAAATTTTGTTACGAAAAAACTTCACTTCATTTAGTGTGTGAGCTAAGTGAAGTTGTGTAAAAATAGAATTACCCTCAATTAGGGGTGTTCAAATTACCTAGTGAATCGATGAATCGATGAATCGAACCAAACTGACCTCTTTAGGTTGGATTCATTTGGTTTTTGAGTGTATTGATTTGGTTCTAGATCTTTAAATTATCAAACTGATAGGATTGAATTGGTTTTTAGTTTAGGCCTTTCCTATAGTGAACCAACCCAAGAATCAAACTTATTTATACATATATTTTTAAATATATTGACATGTCTTCACCTTATTGCTCTATTACAATAGACGTGATTACACTGAATAATTTTTCATATACAAGAATTATTAGATAAACGAAAGAAGTACTAGAAACTTTAGTCAGATTTCATAGTTGATTTAATTTGTATTAGTTGTATTAATGGATTTAATTTGTAGTGATTATTTAAACTTGACTTGAATTTAATTTGTATTGGCTTGCATTAAACAATATTTTACTTTTTGTTTTTATTATACTCTTTGTTTTTGTTATATTTAATGTTAAAGACTTATTTATTATTAATTGATTTACTTGTTTTTAATATTGTAGATACGTGGTTTCAATCTCAAACCAACCCGAGCTACATTAGGTTGGATTGATTCTAGTACAAGATTGGTTTGATTCTGGGTCAAAAAACTTAAAACCAATCATGATTGGATTGATTCTAAATTTAATGCCAAATAAAACCAAACCGACCCATAAACAACCCTACCCTCAACAATGTGCTATATATCATGCTAATGTTAAAATTAGACACCATAAGTACAAAAAATGGGCTAACAATGTACCATTCATTGTTTGAAATTTGACATAATCTACATAGCGGGTCAAATTTTAACATGATATGTGTTTAACTAACTCTAAAAATTTTATAATATTGTCCCCAAAAAGTATCTGTGCCACATTAATTTTTTTTAAATACATATTCAATGAATTAATATAAAAATAATATATTTTTTTAAATATTAACTACCTTATTAAAAAATATTCAAAATACAATTTAATGACAATTTTGCTTTCCCTGTCTTGACGACAAATATTCAATACTATGTTATTTTTCCTTCTCCATGATTATGTTTTTTAATTGATTTATTTCATGTAAACTTGAATTAAATTAATGAATTGAAAGTTTTATAAATATTAATTATTAGAGTATATTGTTTTTAATTGAAGTTAAATTTAACAACTTTGTGAATACCTCTAATTAGACACACACGATCGTATCATATGGTAGAAATTAAATTTTATAGTGATCAAGCTAAATAATAACATATGTACCGCTCAAATGTATCTATTAAAATATGACATTTTGACAATATAGAATGCTAAAATATGATATTGGCAAGTTTGAAAAAAAAAAAGATATACTAGAGATGGTCTTAGAGTGTGTTTAGATCTTAGATTTATGTAAGTATTTGTAAATAAAATATCAGTGTTTTTGTTTTCCCCCACAAATCTCTTCACTTTCCTTTTCCCTCTACTTGAAAATAGAATTACATATGATGCATCCAGAACTCAGCAAAATGAACTAATGTATTTGGTCATATTTGGCATTTTTTTTTCCTCAAAAAAGAAAATGAAAAATGATTCTACGTCCCTCCCTGCTGCATAACACCATTAATCGAGGCTTACACATCACAAGTTTATACAAGCTAGTCATCGGAAGTGGGATCATGGCTAGCGGACCTTCTCTCATGTCGACCAGAATGTTTACTATGTTTGTGGCGCCTGTGAGTTTGTTCATCTTTGTCCACATAGCTCCTTTTTCTTCGAGGTGGTGATGCAACCTACAGCCAGCCATTAACAAACAATGAAAAATTGTCTCATTTACAAAAAGGGCTTTGTAATGAATTCAAGGTCAGGTTTTAACAAGAAGCTAGTTTTAGAATACAAAATTAATCAGAAATTGCCGTGAACAAATTCAACTACTAGAGATAGCAACAAGGCCAGAAAAATAGGGGCATCTCATTGAAAACTCAGGAAATTTTCCAGCAGAAGTTCAGGTGTTCACTTGTGCCCACACAGAGCACAAGCAAGCAACGATGCAGTTCATTTGAGGGAGCTAAAAAGTTCAAGAGCATTGGTAATGTTTTTGCTACAGTTTGTTGCCACAGCCAATAAATGATTTGGGAAGAAAGGTGTACCTGAAAGCGTGACATGTATCGTCCTTCCGGAGGAGGCGGGATCCCAAGTTTTTTCAAATCATCCCAGGGGATTGGTCGCCTGGTTATGGAAGAGATATATATATGCTATATTAGTCCCAGTTTTTAAAAACGAGCATAGACCATGATGTTAGTTGGTAGCAATGGGCTTCACAGTTTTCTTTCTTCCTTTTATCTTCATAAATAAAGCTTGGTCTTCACCCCCATCCCCACCCCCAACACACACACAAAAACGAGACAAAAAAAGAATATAAAAAAAAAGAAAGAAAGAAAGAAAGAAAGAGAAAAAGCAAACGAACAAACTAAGAACAGTCCACCAATGGGAGCCTATTTGAGCCAGCCATTGGGCAAAATTCACTCCCTTTGTACACTAAGACGACGGACTCTATGAAGAACAATCCACCAACATGCACGGTTGCTAAACCATTGACAAGGCGAGTGGACAAGACAAATTCAAGGAGAGACAAGTCGAGAAGACTAGCAGCTTCAGCGAAGAAGACGCGACAAAGGCGTCACAAGCATAGGTGGGGGAGAGTGTCACATCTCTCGGAGTTGCCTACACAAAGTTGCCTAATAAGAGAAGGGTTAAAGGAATGGAGGCCAAAAGAAGATTCTAGAGCTTCTTGGAAGACTTGAGAGAATGAAGGAACATTTGCACATAAGTCTAGAATGTACATATAAAAAGATTACTAAATCTCAAGTCAAACAAAATATGAAAATACGCATATAAAATGAAGAAATAGTCTGTGTGTAAATATTTTTATCGCTCTACTTCAATGACAAATAGTTTTTCTTTGATTTTAGAATAGGTTCTAGATTATTCTAGTAAGGTGGTAGAAGGCTCCATCAAGCTTCTCCACACCATAATCAATAAGGGTCCTAGAAAGTTCCTAGAGGGCTAGGTTGCCTATATAAGGGTTGAAGGCTCATTTGCCTCACAACCCACTTGACTTGACATCCAACTTTGAGTGTAAGATCTCTCTGTACTTGTAATACAAGAGTATTTTCTCAAACTCTCTTGTGTGCGGTAATCTTCTCTTGTTCACTAAGGGTTAGGTTGACTTAGTATCACTAACCAAGCTTGTGAGTGTAGTGTTGCACGGAGTGCTTGAAAATAACCAAGGCTGTGACACATCGCAACGTTCAAGCTTAATACAAAACTTCATCCTCAACTATATAAGATTGCATGGATAGATAAGACATCTTTGCTTGTTTTTGAGTATTGTCTAGTAGGGATGTGCAAAAATCCAAACTACCTGAAGATCCGATCTGACCCGCCCAACCCGATTACAAAACGGGCAGTTTCGCCCATCCACATGGTCGGTTGAGATTGCTATTGATGATTTTTTTCCAAATCTCGATCGGATATTGGTTTAAATAGAAAAAATCAGTATAACCCGACCTGACTGAAAATGTTATATACATGCATAACTTCAATTCATTTTTCAAATAAATTTCATTTTAGTTACTAATATTTTATCTTCTCCAAACACCTTTTCCCCAAACATAACTTTGTCATTCTCTAGATTTTTACCTTCCCAAGATTTGACTTTCTCTACAGTCAAAAAAAAGATCTGATGCTCACCTACCAAACCTTTCATCTCCCAAGATTTCACCCTCACCCATATCTCCCAATCCTATCATCTTCTACTTTCTGTCCTCTCTCCCTCTTTCATATTCTACTCAACCCCACCAGCTCTTCTTTCTCTCTCTATATCTCTCTATCTCACACACAACCCCACCCTCTTGTCTTTGTCTCTCTCTCTCTCTCTCTCTCTCTCTCTCTCTCTCTCTCTCTCTCTCTCGTTTCTCCCTCTCTCACCCAGCCTCTCATTTCAGTCTCTCTCACCCCACCCTCTCCTCTACATCTCTCTCTTTCTCAACCCTCTCTGTCGTCTCCCTCTTCACATGGACACGGGGGCGTTGAATCTCTGCTCCCTCTTTCCTTCACCTTTGCAAATTTTTTTTCCAGTTCTATTGTTCATGAGATAATTATTCCACAAATAGAGACCAAAGTGAGATGATTTTTTTTAGTTTTTTTTAGATTTGTTGATGAGATGATTGGGATAATTCAATGTAACACCCCATAGAATGCCACGTGCCATAACTATATTAGTATCCATCTTTGAATACCCTAAGCCAGATTAACCATTTCATTACACAAATACTTGAGGTAAGGCATAATAACAAGTAGTTAGAAAACCTTGAGGGAGAGTGTATACACGGAGAAGGGACTTGAGGATACTTATGATTGATGAAAAACCTAAGATATTTCGGAAGTATAACCTTGTGGAAGTTGATAAATGACATAGAGTTAAGGAATTGATTTTGAAGTGAATATTGAATCTTTAGATCACCTAAGAAACCTTAAGTGAGGAGCTTCATTATCCTAATCCAATGAATACAATTTAATTAACATTTCATTAGAAACTAAGCGGGATTACCATTAATTAAGCTAAGCCAGATTAAGTCAAACCTCGATTAATTAGAAGACTAATCTTGATTAACTATAACTAAGATTGATTAATTAAACTAATGATGAAGATTACGGAATTTGATAAAGCAAACAAGTAGGTGATGCATACACCTCCCTTTTTGTCCCACCTCTTTGCTACCTTTTGTCTTACCTTTAAATAAGACCAAATCAAGGAATTCAAGAGAAGACAAAAATCTGCTGGAGGAGATAGAGTTAGAAGAAATGAGAAGGAAGGAGAAGAAATGAGAAAGAAGAAGAGACAAGGGGAGAGCTTCAAAAAATTCATCAACATTCATCCTTCGATTATTCTAAGGTAAGATATAAGCCCTAATTCTTGTAATAATCCCACCTAACACCTAAAATTGAGAAGTGAGTTAATTTGGGTTAATAATGAAGTTATGGAAGAAGGAAAAAAGAAAAGATGAATAAGAGAAAGAACAAGCTAGGTAATGAGAATTCTTGCTATTTTAATCATGATTTTGATGTTCTTGTTGTGTGGGAAGCTAAACCCTTATGTTTTTATTTGATTTCCAAGAGTTTTACAAGTTTGAATTTATGCTTTGAATAAAGAAAGAGAAAGGTTTGGGTAAAAGTTAGGGTTCAAGAATTCTTCAACAAATCTTGTGTTTTGATCTTGTAGCTTTGAAAAGAGTCATGTTTCCATGTTTTTCCTATTAGTTTTAAATATTTTTCAATGAATTTTCAAAGCCCCAAGCCATGAAATTGAAAAGAGCTAAGCAGGAACAAGAGAAGAATTTCGGACTGCACTGAAGCAGCCATCCCCACACAGTAGTTGGTTAGATGCAATGTCCCCAAAAGTGAGAGAATGGTTTGATGTTAATGTAACCACCGTCATGATTAATGAAAAATTTTATTAATTTTATTTATGAAACCACTCAAAGTTTTATTTAGTTACTACATTTCCCTTATCATCAACTGTTACATCTTGAGTCACATCACTATTTTTTACACTGATGATTACATTTCGTAAAACATTAGAAAATTCTACTGGATCTATAACAACTGATCCTCTACGATCAACTTCATCTTTGCTAACACCAACCTCTGAAATCGACGGACCAGGATCAACATCAATAGTGTCATCACCACCTCTGCGTACATCAATCTCTGACAAACTCAGACGACCTCTGCGTTCATGAATAACTGAACCACTTTCCCCAAAACCTCCTAACAACAAATCTCTTCGCCTCTCCGGTAAACCAACAGACTTAGTCCGTGTCAGAATCGGAATGGCCTTCGTTGGAGGACAATGCCAAACATCAACATTATCATTAGTATATTTTTTAGATAACACAACAATAGAGGGGGCCCTCATTTGCGAATCTTCTGGCATGTCACTCGTAGAATACTTCAGATACCCTTTCATTTTATAATACGTAACCCCCCTTTTAATATTGGAATTTTCAAGTCGATACTTCACCATCCATGGCACCTGTTTGTCGTTAATTGAACAATAACCATTCCCATAGTAGACTAACTCGCATTGACAATCTACTGGGAAAATAAACCACGCCTGCAAACTGTCATTACCGTCTAACCTCCGATCATAAACATTTACTCTGACCAACCCACTAGCATTGGGTGCGCAAAAGGGGAAATATTTTATCAATATTTTATCTACCTTAATACTTTTTTATTTGTATCTTAACCTCAATTGAGAAAATAAATTAGGCAACGCAAGTTCAATACAACTGAAATCACTTGCTGAAACACCTTCAACAACCCCAGTTTTTATATCGTCCACCTCCATTAACCTGAACATTAGAAATAAAAATACATCAAATTACAATTCTAAACAGTTTTAAAGTACATTTGACTCCTTAAAGTAATTTTGCATTCCTTTCCACTAACAGTAGCAGCCACTAAATATATGGCACCCTTTTGAATGCTTCCAACATTTCCCAACAGCGTATCTTTGTAGTCCGTCCAAACATCAACTGGGAAGAACCGGTCTACAACTTCTATCCCGTAACGAACGTACTCTTTGTCCTTGCCACCAACGAGCTTGAATCTCATTTTCTTTAGCATCCGAAACCGGTCAGACTGGTCAGGATCAACAATCCAGGTCTCAGGATTACCCTCGCCAACTCCAATAAATATCTTGTCAGGTGTAGGGACGGAATTTGACGGACTATTATCACTGATGACAAAAAACAACACGTGGTGGACCACAGCTTCGTCCTTAGCATCTTGTCCCAATTGAACATTACCAATGAATTTGATACCCTTAACCACGATCTTGTCTGATTGACGATCAGATCTCTTATTACCCAACTCAATACCATTAAGTAATCTCGACACGCCTTTATTATCAAACTTAACGTCCCTTAATTGTTCATCATATAGCTGTAATTTCCTTACTCCCCTCTTAGTCTTCTTAATAAATCGGGGAATATTCTGAACGTACCGTCTGCGAACATACTGGGTCTTAAAAGGTGCACGACTACGGTAACTACGCCTATATCCACTGGCCGCCGGTGTCCTTGACCTCCGGTACGCAAGGGGGGTCCGGGCCATGACTCCCGCACATACGGCCAAACTTTGCCAGCAACCAAAACATTCTGCAGCTGGCCGCAGCCCCACATGTGCATCACCCCTGTTTCAGCCCACTTTCATGTCTTTCATGCCTCGCAACTCCGAATGAGAATAACTTTTTCATCTGGACTCGGTTTTTAGTGATTCTTCAATCTAAATTTAAGCCTCAGAAGTATTGTTTCTAATGGTGGTGGTTTCACATCCAAATTCCGAATATACAAAGAGATACATTTAAATTAGTGAAAGATGTTCACTTTCTTAACCATTTCATGCTAATTCCTTTCCTAACTTAGTTTTCTTTCATTTCTTCCTATTTCCTCAAACCTTAAACATCTAAACATGATATTTTTCAATGCAAAACATATGAAATTGTTATAGAATACTTAGGACCCTTCGTCTTTGGTACAGGATTTACACTTGATTAACATTTAGAAAAGACTCGAGTTGGAACTAGAAATCCTTTAGAAAATGTTAAGCTAACTTAGAACCCTTAAGTTAGTTTAAGGACTTGCAAGTTAAGAAGTTTTCAATAGCCCTGTTTGTTAGAGCTTTTTTTCAGCTTTCAGCTTAATTTAAGCTGTTTTGATATGTTTGGTTTAGCTTATGCTTATAGCTTATAGCTTTGTGGAAGTCAGAAATCAGCTTATTCTGTGAGCTGGGCTGGATATGCTTTGAGAATAAGCTGGAAATCAGCTTAAGCTGAAAGTTATAAGGTATAAGCTGTTTGGGCATAAGCTATAAGCAGTTTCACACAGCTCTACCAAACAGGGCCAATGTCTTGTTCATGTTTTGTGTAGGTCAAGCACGTTGTAGGAGAAAACCTTGTTCAAGAGCCATTTGTGAGTAGTAGTGTAGTAAAGTTATGTTTGTTAAGCTACGATTTGAAATACATAATCTATGCTATGTTAAAAATAAAAAATAATAATAATAATAATAAAAAACAATGCCCAATTAGTACACATTAATGTGTGTTTGGGAGGGGAAAGATTGAATACACATCTAACCTTTGGCATAATGCACAAAGTGATGGTCCCAAGACTTGATGTAATGACCCTCATCCTCGTCTTAGCCATGTTCACGTGCATCTGCATGATTTTGTTTTGTTAAGCTTGCATTTGTAGATTTTGACTAGTTTTGCCTAAAGTAAAGGTCCCTGTCTTGTTTTGTGCTTATGTGATTTGCTTAAGTATTGCTTGTATGCTTTGTTCCTTGCTTGGTGTGTGTAGCCTAGGTTACACCCTTGAACTTCATACACCTAGGACCATCTTGGAACCACTTTGGTTGACCTCCACCTTCACCCCGGCATATTGGCCGAGATGTCATCATCTAGGCCAAGGTGTGCATCACCTAGGCCGAGATGTGTATTATCTAGGCCGAGATGTTATCATCTAGGCATCCAACATCTTTGATCCTCGCACCTCGTGATCTTGTTCCTAAACTGGTATGATCTAGACCGAGGTGTGGCACATCTAGGCCAAGGTGTGGCACAGTTAGGTCAAGTGTTATCCTTCCTAGCCGAGATCATTGAGACCTTACTGGCCGAAGCCTATGTCTTGATCCGAGGTCATTACCTTGTTAGAGTGCCCTTGTCACCTTACTTGTCATACACACTTTGTCATACTCTTGTCTTGTCATTCTGGCACGTTTTTGAGGTTATCCAATCCGGCGTTGCCACGTGTCCCAGCAAAGGATTAAGTCTGCTGGCAGTAGAAAAACCCACATCATTTTGTCATATATTTGTCCTAAGAAGAGAGAGAAGCTCTAGGAAAAAGGAAGAAGTTCTTAGAGAGAGAGCTAGATTTCCAAACTTGATCCTTAGAGTTTGAACCGTTGGATTTGCATTTTGAGGTTAGATTCTTGATCTACTCTTGTCGTTCTTTATGTTGATCTAATCGCATTGCCTGATCTAGCATGATTCATAAGCCATACATTGATTTAAAGTTTGGTTTTAGAAAGAGAAAATGATGTTCTTGTGTTCTTGAAGAAAAACCATGTCTTGATCCGAAAGTTTGTATCAAGTTCCATGTTTTTGTGTTTGTTTTCATGAAATCTCCAAGTACGGGTACCCAGGTCCATGTTTTTGAACTCATATCATGAAATCTCAGATTTTGAATAAAGAAGTTATGATTTTGGCATTCATGTTCATGTTCTTCAAGAGGAAACCCAGATTTTCCAAACTTCATTTCCTTGAATGTGGTCGCCAGAACCACACCTCGGCCAAGAGGTGTGGGACCTCGGCCAAGACTTGAATGGTACCCAGCATGTTTTCCCGAGATGAAAAATAGTGTTTTAACTCCCCAGCACATGTTTTGCTTTATCTTGACTTAGTTTTGAAAGAAATGCCGAGATCATTTACACCCATGTAAAGCTTGTTCTAGGGATACATTTTATATCCATCTTTGAGCATCTCTTCTTGTCTTCTTAAAATGCATTCAATGGGATTTATTATGTACTTGTAGGCCTTGGATCCTTGCCTGAATCCCCACACCCGAAGAGCTATGTGAGTGGTATTTTTAATAAAGCTATGTTCTAATGTTTTGATAAAGACTTTGCTTGTTTCATTTTGGAAAAGTGTTGTTCAAGTATGAATGATTATTCCTAGTTTTGTATCAAGTATTATCTTATTTTGATGACATTCTTGGAAAGTCCTTAGTGCTAGGGGACTATAATGCAACTAGTACCCTTGTTTGAGATATCTCCCTTGCCACCGACGGCCTTGTGCGGGTGGGTTTGTCTAATCGATTCCGGGTCGATTATTCCCTTGTTTTGTCAGGAATGTCATCCCTTGTATTATATTGATGCTAGTAAACATCCCTTGAAGCTTTGAAAGATTTGATTGATGAACTTGATTCATCCCATGTTTTGTTACAAGCTATGACATGTATCGTTTTGATAAAGATCTCGGATATCATTCATTCAAACCTTTATTAATTATATCATTCACTGAGTATTCAAGCTCACCCTCCCCTTTATATATATGTAGGTGGCGAGCAAGAAGGCGGTGACGCCTAGATGTTATTTGCAAGTTGTTTTGGATTTATGCTTTGCTAGCATCTTGAAGATTATGCTTCTTAGTTGTAATTCATGTCTTTATATATTTCGGCTTGAGAAGCCTTTTGATCAAAATATAACATGTACTTTATTTTATTTGTATCCAAGTTGTAAACCATGTTAAGATGTATGTCATTTCATTTGATCTATGCACAGCTCTTATGGACTACCTAGATTTAAATTTATTGCTTCCACACATGTAAGCCCCATATGTATACTCTGATTGTGTGTGAATCTTTGTAAGTTGGCCTTTGGTAATCTTTGATTACTGGCCATCACGGCACCATTCTACTAGGGGCGGAATGGGATCGTGACACTTGAACCCATAACTTCAAGGTTATTAGACCAAATCTTAACCATTGAACCAATGGTCACCCCTTGTTATATTAATGTTTATGAAAGTTATATTAATGTTTTATCATGAATGAACATCATATACTCTTGTATCATGTATGAAGATGACACCCTTGGAATATGTCCTAGTTATTGGAGGACTCATGCCAATAACATCTTGTTATGCCCTAGCTATTGCAGGACTCATGCCAATAACACCTTGATGCTCAAGAATCCTTCGAATTTTCATCTTTATGTATCTTGTTTGAAATCCAAGTCTTGAAGTATTATGCTCATGTTAAGCTATGCTCAAGCTATGATTCTTGTAATTTGTTTTATAAAGCTTACTGATGTTCATATATTTACTGCTTTACTATATTACTATTCACTGGTCAATGGCTCACCCCTCCCTTATATATATACGTAGGTGACAAAGAGCCTGGTTATGAAGAGAAGTTTGAATAGAAGCCGGTCTTGTATGTTTGTGCTGGATTTGTAAAGCTTTGTCATAAGTGTTGTATTTTACTTTTGTCGTATAGATCATGTAATATAGCAAAATAATAATCCAGAGGAATGTATGCTTTCGTTACATCTAGTTATGCACTGTTCCAAATAGATGTTCTAAATGGACTCAATATAAGAAAATAATGACTTCCGCACTTGTCAATGGAAAATTTGCCCTAATTATTTTAGCAGTCCAACTTGTTTTGAAAGTCAAGTCTTTGGTAGTCCACGACTACTGACCTATCACTACACTATCCTGTTTGGGACGAGATGGGGTCGTGACATTCAACCACCAAAGTCATATCTGCAATATGGTGATGAATGAATATAGATTTTTTTCTTTTCTCTTTTGGTTGTCAAATGGAGTTCTGTTTTGTCCAATCCGACCGCCAACGTGATTAACCTGATTTGAGAAATTTCGAACCATACATCCGTCGGAAATGGGTGACTTTTTTCTCACCCGATCTGATTAGGTCAGGTGACGGATTAACAGTACAACCGATCAGACTCATCCGGTCTTGTATGTTTGTGCTGGATTTGTAAAGCTTTGTCATGAGTCTTGTATTTTACTTTTGTCGTATAGATCATGTAATATAGCAAAATAATAATCCAGAAGAATGTATGCTTTCATTACATCTAATAATGCACTGTTCTGAATAGGTGTTCTAAATGGACTCAATATAAGAAAATAATGACTTCCGCACCTGTCAATGGAAAATTTGCCTTAATTATTTTAACATTCCAACTTGTTTTGATAGTCAAGCCTTTGGTAGTCCACGACTACTGACCTATCACTACACTATCATGTTTGGGACGAGATGGGGTCGTGACATTCAACCACCAAAGTCATATCTGCAATATGGTGATGAATGAATATAGATTTTTTTTCTTTTCTCTTTTGGTTGTCAAATGGAGTTCTGTTTCGTCCAATCCGACCGCCAATTTGATTAACCCGATTTGAGAAACTTCGAACCATACATCGGTTGGAAATGGGCGAATTTTTTTTCACCTGATCTGATCAGGTCGGGTGACGGATTAACAGTACAACCGATCCGACTTAACCTGTGCACATCCCTATTGTCTAGTGCCCATTCAGTTGGGTTGTCATTCAACAAGAATGATGTGATGTCTTACCCATAAATGTAGGTCATGTGCTCCTCGGTCAACCTTGGATTTATGATGTAGATACCCAATACTTTGCTAGGAAAAATGCCTATATTGTTAGGGATGGTCACTAGAAAACAAAGTTGTTAAGCCTACAGCAAGAGATGTAAGACCTAAAAGAAAATCCTCAACTCTAGAACCTAGTAAATATAAAGAATCCTCCGAAAAGGGCACTGTTGGGTCTTCCTCTCCTATCTTAAGTAATCCATATTTGTCCCCTCTGAGCCAAAGTGAGTTAATCCTAGGAAAATGTATGGGCACTTCATCTAGTCATCAACACATTAAATCTTTTTTCTTTTTCTTTTTTAATTTTTTTCTTATTGGCACTGGGGTGTCCGAATATAAGCCCAACTAATCCCCAAGGGTGCACAGGCCCTCGGCAAGGAGTTTCCTGTAAGTGTACCGCAGTTAATTCAAGGGTTTTCCCTCTAGTCCAATAGCCCCAAGAAATTGTTAACACCTAAGAGGTTTTCATCCCTGAATCTGGGAGGGAACACACCCCTAAGACGCAATGCCTTACCATTATGACTATTTGAATGATACCGACATTTTTTATTCGGGTTTCAACATCCTAAAGTGAATAAAGAACCTGAGCCAAATGTTAGGCCTTCTTCTCCCTTGGACTCTACTTTGCCTCAAACAGCTCTCCTTGATATGGAAATCTACAATCCAATTCTAGAGTCTACTTCTCCTGAGTTAGTCACTCCTAAGCCTCTATGTCAGTGTTTTTAAAGGCTCAAGGCGCACTAAGGCGCTGAAGGTCTGTCGGGGCCTAGGCGCAAGGCGCAAGGCGAGGCGCGGGCTTTATTGAAGTAAGGCGCACATAATTAATTAATGTACATTACATTCCATTACATTCATTCCTATGTCACATTATTTTTTCTATTAATGTATGTAATGTAATGTATGTAATGTATGAATTAATTAATGTTATGATTCAATTTTCTATTTTTTTAATTAACTTATGAATCAATTTATGAATTAATTAATGTTATGATTCAATGTATGTAATGTAATGAATGTATGTAATGTATGAATTAATTAACTTATGAATCAATTTTCTATTTTTTTAATTAATGATGAATTAATTAATTTCAGTATAATGATGAATCAATTTCAATATAATCATAATGAATGTAATGTATTTATTTTTTTATTTATGTATGTATGAATTAATTAATTTATTTATTTATTTATGTAATAATCATAATGAATGTAATAATCATTAATGAAAAAAAAATAAAGAAAAAGAAAGTCGAAAGAAGAAGAAAAATTAATAATTGAAAAGAAGAAGAAAAGGAATGCACTGAACTGAAGGAAAAAAATAGACTCAAATAATTGAAAAAAAATTATTTGTAAAAAGACCAATAACAGTGTGTTAATTAATTATTTGTAAAAAAAATTATTTTGTATTTCTTTGACAGAGACCAATTTATTTTGTAATTGAAAAAAATACAATTTATTTTGTAACAGAGACCAAAAAAAAAAAAAAAAGAAAAAAAAAAAAGCAGACTGATCAGCAAGAAGGGAGGAGAGAAGAAGGAGAAGAAAAAATAAAATAAAATGACCGTCAGATCAGATGATCAAAGTCGAAGGAGGGAGAGAGAGACACGATCGAAGTCGAAGAAGCCAGTTGAAGAAGGCAGAAGGGGAGAGAGAGAGAGTCGATCGAAGTCGAAGAAGGCAGAAGGGGAGAGAGAGAGTCGATCGAAGTCGACGAAGGCAGATCGAAGTCGATCGAAGTCGAAAAAGGCAGATCGAAGTCGATCGAAGTCGAAGAAGGCAGATCGAAGTCGATCGAAGACGAAGAAGCCAGTCGAAGAAGGCAGAAGGGGAGAGAGAGAGTCGATCGAAGTCGAAGAAGAAGGCAGATTAGGGCGTAAACATCAGTCGCGCCTTTGCGCGAGCCTTGCGCCTCTCTCGCCTGCTTCCAGTCGCGACTAAGGCGCGTGACTTCTTCAACGCGCCTCGCCTGGGACCAGTTCAGTCGCACAGGCTGCGCCTCGATGAGCCTTGCGCCTAGGCGCGCGCCTAGGCGCGCTTTTAACAACACTGCTCTATGTAATGTAGAGAGTTCACTTAGTCATGTTGATCATTCCTCTCCTCCACCTGTTAATTCTAAGTCTTTCCATGATTCTCCTTTCTTTTCCTTTTTTGATAATTAAATGTTTGGGCCAGCTTGCTCCCTCAGCTAATCCTTGGGTCCTAAAGTTAACGACCAGGGAAACCTCCAGTGGCCTTTCGGGGTGACTCAAACTCGAGACTTTGGATTTTATCCTCAAGTCTTTACCACTCGGCCAACCCCCATGGAGTTTTCCATGATTCTCTTCTTACTAACACAAGTTCTCTTCTGAATTTTATTGATTATTTTCATGGTCAAGGGATCGTTGTTTCTCTTGTATCTCAAGCTCCTCCATCCACATATTACCCATTAACATGAATGTACATGTACTAGCCATTCTTGTATCTGGACCAAATGCATGTTTTATAGACTTATCATTAAATGTTAATACTGGTTCAATTTTTCAAATGATTATCTTATCGGGGCACCTTGGAGCCTCTTGCTGTGTTCTTTGACACTTCTACAGGAGTAGTCCATGTTCTACCAGCTACGCAAGGTCTTATGTTTCTTCCAGCCTAGACAATTTGTTGGCATCAGTGTGTTGCTCATCAGTGCATCTTCCTCCAAGTGCAGACTTTTGGCACTATTATTTGGCTTGGGGAAGTACTTCATTGCTCACATGCTGCATGGGTTACAAAACTATTTCTCCAGCACAAGTTTCATCTCATCGAGTACTTTTATCTTCATAACTCTCCAGAGGAGAGTTCTTTTCAGTCAGGGAGAAATGATCAGGGAGAAATGATGAGGAACGGAAGACTCAACTAAAGATTATTTTATTTATTTTATAAGTTTTAATTTATTTAACAGTTTTATTATGGTAGGATTTTATTTTTAGTAACGCTAATTATCGTTTTCTACAATGCCTATAAATATGGCTTTATGTAATGTTTGGAGCTAGAATTTGATGAGTAATATTGAATCGAGTTTCGATATTGGGAGTATTTTGGGATTGGAAATCCACGATTCTTGTTCTTCTTTATTCTTCTTCTTTCTAGCTCTTGGTCCTACACCACTAGGTTAGCTTGGAAAGTGGCACCATTATGGCATATCCGTGTATTTGGATGAATAGGAGAAGATATACATTTGAGGAGGTTGAGAAGCTACCCCATGAGCTAAATAGCAACATGTTGAGTACATTCCAGTTTTGGATATCATGAAAATTTCTAGGATCAAATTTCTTTTAAGTTTTTCCTTTTCCTTTTCCTTTCCAAATTCCTACCTGAATTCATAATCCAAACACAACCCTATAGATTTTATAGGGGATTCTTCTTTTGAGCACAGAGCTTAAACTTGTAGTTTCAATATACTTTTCCCGTACTAGTATTGTGCCCCTGCTTGGCACAAAAATGAACGACATACAATATTTCAAATATGGACTTAGGAATGTTGCAAAACATAATCATCCAATAATTCAATGAACTATAGAAAAGAATGGATGCATACAGGGGAGCTCGAAATGGTCTTTCTCGTCCACCAAAGCGAAGCTGTCCTGATTCCTTCTTACCACCAAGGCCACCTCCTGTCAACAAACATGACATCAAAACTGATCTAAGCAAATGATAAAGTTTCAAGGACAGAAAAGGTTTTTAACTAACCTAGCCTTCTTGGGATCCACCCTGGCATCAACTGTTGTCTGTTATAATCAACTAAAATTTCAGAATCATCAATAAGGGAATGGTGAGCATCCTGCACAATGGAGGATAAACAGCAACAAGTTATTTGCACATGAAAAGCAACAAGAATCCCAATTATCAGATTGCATGACCCCACACTCAGGAGCCATATACACCCACTTCAGTTGCCACAATCAACATATCTAGCCAACAGGAAAAATATATGCCAATCAACGGGAAAAATCATAAATT
This sequence comes from Camellia granthamiana, assembly GCA_036172215.1. Taxonomy (NCBI): domain Eukaryota; kingdom Viridiplantae; phylum Streptophyta; class Magnoliopsida; order Ericales; family Theaceae; genus Camellia; species Camellia granthamiana. Next base: position 93,845,211 of record CM069907.1, read on the forward strand.
TCCTTGGAATATCAGTATAGAACGGGGGAAAAGAAAAAGAAGAAAAAAAAAAGAGATTAAGAAAAATGACTAGTATCCCTCACAGCAGTAAGAGCCGTGTAACTGTTATTTATAGCAATTATGAGAAATCCCGTTATAGCGAGTAATGTCATGAATGAAAATAGCTAAAAACTAAGAAATATTAACTGGCATATCTCTGTGCAATATAACTGCCATTATCATTACACAAGGTCAAGCTATGAAATAGAAACTAACCTACAAAATAAAATCATCATAATGGATAAATTAAAGGATAAATTACATACACCCCTGAGGTTTGCTTAAAATACGAATTGCCCATCTAGTTCTAAAAATTACATCCTGTCCCTTGAAGTTTCTAATTTCATGACAAATGGCCCCTTTTTATTAATAAATCATCAAGTCAATTAACAAATTTTAATGATGTCAGAATTATATTTCAATAAATAATTCATGTAATTTAATTATTGTATAGAATAGCAATTATGAAATTTACTTTTTTAATTAATTCTGTCGAATAAAAAGTTCTGACTAGGGGCCTTTGTAATTTTCCAAACCATACAATCAGGGGGTGTATTTGTAATTTACCATAAATTAAAAGGATTGAGTACAACAACTCAGATTAAACACATCAATAAAAAAGCAGAATGAAAATGAGTAACTCTAAGAACTTCACATTATTAAGTAGAAAAGCACATAATGGTAAAAAGGCTCAAACCCCACCCGACAGCAGCAGCAGCCTCTCTGTGTTTTTCCAGCAATTATAGATGTTTTTCTGAGGGTTGTTCATCATCCAGAGCACTATATGGTTTGGTTGATCCATCTACAACTCTGTTCCTCACTTCAAGCAAGTTATTCCTTTCTTCTTGAGAATAGTTCAGCCCTTGTTTTGATTGGGAGTTCGGTCCTCTTTATTTGATTTATTCTTTGGGTCATTATATGGCCCCATTAATCTGATTGTTATACTCTCATAGTGGTCTGTGTTTGATATTGCTTTTTCCAATTCAGTCCATTCCATCTTCCCATAGTTGTGATTAGTGCAGTTTTTGGTTGTGATAATAGAGTATAAATGGCTGACCCGTCTAGTGAATCTACCACTACATCTCACCCACCTAAAGGGAAGAGCCACATTATGACAACTACATCTAAGAACCAGAATCCTAACCTCAAAATCACAACCTCTCTACTTAATGGCCAGAATTACCTTGCGTGGTCGCAATGTTGGACACTTTTTTTGAAGAGTAAAGGGAAGATAGGTTATGTTAACAGAAGAGTCCAAGCACCAGATATTACTGATCCTGGTTATAACCAATGGGAGATTACGAATTGTTTGATTATGGGATGGCTCATCCATTATATGGTTCCTAATATTGGTGAGGGCTACTTGTCAATGGAGACGGCCCAGAATGTTTAAGATGTTGTGGCCACTACTTACTCCCAAAAAGGAAATTACTCCCAGAAAGGAAATTTCTCACAGACTTTTGAGTTGCGCCACTCTATTAAGCGCTCGGTATGGGGCGAGATGACCATCCTTCAGTACTTCATTTTCCTTAGTAATGGCTGAAAACATCTAGATCACCTTCAAGACTACAAACCAGTTTGTCCAACGGATTCTGTAGGGTACCGCAAATTTATTGAACAAGAAAGAGTCTTCAAATTTCTAGAAGGCCTCAATGTGGAATTTGATCATGTTAGGAGTCGCTTTCATGGCATGGATTTCTTCCTTCCATTCAGGAAGCATTTGCTTATATACAAAATGAGGAGAGTCGCCGTTCAACTATGCTTCCTCCTACCTCTATCTCGTGGTTCATGCAATCCTTCTAAGAAGGATCATTTGTTTTGTGACTACTGTCGCTGGCCTAGACACACTCGTGAGACATGTTGGAAGCTTCAAGGTACTATATCTGGGGGTCGTGGCGACTGCTCTGGTGGTCCAAGGGATCAATCTGGATAGGCTTGAGGACGTGGTTTAACCCACATACCCATCATTCTAGTGCAGTTGATACACGACTTTGCTCTAGCTGTTCAGTCTACTGATGATGTATCTGGTATTTCTTTTACTGAATTTGAGGATGTTCTGCATCACTTGATGGACCGCCGGACTTCCACTACTCCTACCAGTGCATCTTCCTCTTCTACAAGTGCTTTTCTGTCTCATAAATCTTTGCCTTGGATTATTGATTCTGATGTCTCAGATCATATGACTGGGTCTTCTGATCTTTTCTCGGAATATAAGCCCCCTTCAGGTCAGAACAAAATTAGGATTGATGATGGTACCATTTCTTCTGTTTCTAAGAAAGGTTTAATCCATGCCACATCTTCTTTATCTTTGTCATCAGTTTTACATGTTCCCAGTTTCTCTATTAATATTCTATCATTGAGTTGTCTTACTCAGGACTTAAATTGTAGTGTAATCTTTTTTTCCTGATCATGGTCTTTTTCAAGACCTTATCATGAGGAGGAAGATTGGCAATGGTAGAGCAGAGAATACTCTCTATATCTTGGATCAGGCAGATCACTTGGCACATCATACCATCCAATCTCCAACCACTAATTACGACATTTGGCTTTGGCACCGGTGTCTGGGACATCAATCTTTTTTATTACTTAAGCATTTGTTTCCTTCTTCTTTTATGAACAATAATGTTTTTAAACAATAATGTTTCAACTTAGCAAAACAACAAAGAGCTTCTTTTGCTCCAAGTATCAATATAAGTTTCGTTCCTTTTTCATTGATTCATTCTGATGTTTGGAGTCCTTCTCATGTTGTTTCATTAAAATAAATGATTTGTCACCTTCATTGATGATTTTTCTCGCACTACTTAGGTGCATGTACTAAAAGAAAATAGTGAGGTTTTCTCTATATTTCCAAACTTTCATTAGATGATTCACACTCAATTTCAGGTCGTCAAAATTCTGCATTCTCATAATGGGGGTGAGTATATTGATTCGGGGTAGGGGCAATATTTCAACACTCGTGGCATTATTCATCAGACATCTTGCACCAAAACTCCTCAACAAAATGGAGTCGTGGAATGCAAGAATCATCATCTTCTTGATATAGCTCGCTGCATGACTTTTTCTATGTATATGCCTTGGTCCTACTAGGGTGAAGTTGTTCTCACCACTGCCTATCTTATCAATTGCCTTCCTATTCAAGTGCAACACAAGCAAACCCCTCTTCAAGTATTCTTAGGCTCTCAGTCCATGTCTTCTACTCCCCTCAAAGTTTTTGGGTGTGTCTGCTTTGTTCAAAATCATTCTCCTTCTCGTGGTAAAATGGATCCCCATTCTATTAGGTGTGTCTTTCTTGGGTACTCACCTACTCAAAAGGGGTATGAGTGTAATCATTCTCCTTGTAAATTGTTTGTCCATGGATGTCACATTCTTTGAGTCATAGTCATACTTCTTGTCCTCTCCAATTTCCCAGTCATCCCTTCAAGGGACACCTTGGTGTGAAGAGATTCCTGGCATAAGAGTATTACTTGTTTCTAAATCCTTACCAGTTGTTGAGGATATAGCATGTAAACCACAATGTGAACCAACTATTGATAACACAGAAGCTGATACACTCAAGGAGCAAGGAAAAGTTTATGTCAAGGATAAAGAAAGACAGAAGGTTACTTGGATCCAAGAGACAACTTCTCTTGATCTTCCACTGTCATCTACTTCAACTGATAAGAGTCCAGATCACTCTGATAACCCTGAATATGAATACACAGATCTTGATATTCATATTGTCCACCAGAAGGGTGTGAGGTCTTGTACTCAACATCATATCTCTAATTTTGTATCCTATTCAAATTTCTCCCTCATATAGAGTCGTGTCAAAAATTTTCTCTGTTAGTATGCCTGATCGTTTTCAAGATGCTCTTACCACCCATGAGTGGAAACATGCCATGATTGAAGAGATGAAAGCACCTTATAAGAATGGCACTTGGGAATTGATAGAGTTACCTAATGGAAAACGAACTGTGGGATGCAAGTAGATATATACTATATAAGCACAGCTCAATGGACTTGATTTATTATTGTTAATTGCTTCCGCTATGCCCCGTTTATTAATAAACAATTTGTATTTGTTATAGAAACCATAGGTAATATATGATTACTAGCCGGTCATGACCTAAATCTCTAAGGGCGGGTTCAGGTCGTGACACTAGTTATTAGGGTTATTAGGTTTTGTTATTTATTAAAGTAGTATAATCTAACTCTTGCAATATAGAGGTAATGGATTAATGCATTGAGATTATTCTATTATCAAAGTCGCATGGTATTAAAACAATCGTCAAAAGAAACCAAAATTATGTTGAATATAGAAATTAGAGTACATAGAATCTCTTTATTTTTAGTATTATGTATATAATCTGTGATTGTGTCAATTATTGATTTAGTATTATTTCCTTATTTATATCGTTTCCTAAATTGTATCATGAATCTATTATATATACATGGTCTCTACCTTATTCATGGGTAAATCAAACCATTCTTTTCATCCTTTTTTGGTATCAGAGCCAAAGCACAGAAACCCTAGTTCTCTGGCCAGCCACTGTCTCATTTTCTTCCTTCCTTTTTGACTATCGACAGTCCCCTTCTAGCCCTTTAGTTCACCGGACAGCCCCATCCAGCCAACCTAGACCCCCCAAAACCACCTACCTAACCCTCTACACTCCTCGGCAAGCTGCCCTTGTGCTGCCGACCAACGAATTTCCTGGCCATAGATGCTTCGGCAACTCTTCTAAGGCAGTTCAGTCACTGTTTTTTCCCTTTCTAGGGTGTGATTCTGATGTATTAAACACTTTTTGGCCTTTTTATTTAGTAGACTACCAGATTTGTTCGATAGCATTTATTTGGACTAGCCGTTGAGTTTTTTCCGGCTTCTTGTATTTTTCTGAACTATGTTGCTTTGATTTTGTGTTTTCTAGCTTTTATTAATCCACCATGATGACTGACCCATCCCATATGCCCACCAAACCCATACCAGTGACTTCTGATTTTTCTCTTTCTCATCACACTCCTGTTCATTGCATTACGAGTGTGGTGTTGAATGGGAAAAATTTTGCTGCTTGGGGCCGCTCCCTTAAACTCTATTTAGGGAGAAGGGGAAAGGGAAAGGTCCATCGGCTCTTATCTTCTATTCAGCCTGTAGCGACTGATCCTACACGTGCCCAGGGGAATATAGATAATTACACTATTCTAGGATGAATGCTCAACTCCATGGAAGACCATATTTACCCCATATTTCTTTATTGCGACATTGTTTTGAGTCTTTGGCGTGCCGTGTCTCAGATGTATGCCCATGTTCATAATGATGCTCGCATCTTTGAGCTCTATCAAGACATTGCTCGTGCCTCCCAGTCTGCTTTGGGTCTCTCCGTGTCAGAATTCTTTGGATACCTTCAGGCTCGTTGGGAGGAATTGGCTCAATATGAGCCCTTAACTAAGTTACCAGCAGACACCGTCGCTCTTATGTCTAACCACCTTGCCTGCCAGCACACTTACCAATTTCTGATGGGTTTAAACTCTGAATTTGAATATCTTCGAACTCAGATTTTAAACACATCGCCCATGCCATCTCTCTATGAGGCCTTTGCCACAATTGATAGTGATGAGCGTCATCGGCATCTGGTTTCACACACCACTAATCCAGTGACTTCTGTCTTATCTGACCAGATGGCCTTTGCCACAAACTCTAGTTCCTGGGATTCTACTAGTTCAATTACCTATCATCATTGTGGGGCTCCTAGTCATGTTAAGGCTCGCTACTTCAAACTTCATCTTGAGTTGAGGCAACGATCTTGTCGCCCTCGTGATTCTGGCACACCTCGCACTACTGCTTTAGTGGAGGCCTCTCATGCTTCTGGGTTTCCAAGTATTCCTATTTTACAGCAGTTACAGACTCAGATTGGCCAGCTTCAGACTCAACTTAGGACTTGACTACTAGTTCTTCTGGCCCATCCTCCTCTTCTACTACTACTACTACTACTACTACTACTCTCGCTATAGGTACTTCTACTGCTTTTCATGTTCGGTCTGTTGGTCCCTCATGGGTTTTGGATTTTGGGGCTAATCATCATATAACGGGTGAATTTTTCCTTCTTTCATCTCTAGTTCCTATTATTATAGAGCAATCTGTTTGTCTTGCTGATGGGTCTTTATCCTCAGTTCGTCATAAGGGTCAAGTGTCTTATCTCCTGATATTACTCTATCCTCTGTTTTGCATATTCCTAATTTTGCATATAATCTACTATCCGTTAGTCGGCTTACCAAGTCCTTCAATTGTGCTGTTATTTTCTTACTTTCTTCATGTCTGTTACAGGACCTGAGTTCGAAGAGGATTTTTGACAGGGGATATGAGCACGATGGACTTTACTACTTTGGGGATCCACCAAACCTCTATATCTTGTGTTTTTAATGTTCAAACTTTAGAATTGTGGCATACACGTATGGGTCATGTCAATTTTCAATACTTACGTCAACTTTTTCCTTTATTAAATAAAACTTACAAAGATTCTAAGTTTCATTGTGTGGTTTGCGAAATATCTAAACATACTCGTACCAGTTACATACCTCATATGACTCATGCCCCTAGTGTTTTTGACCTTATACATTCCGATATTTGGGGTCCGTCTCCTGTTCCTGCTTTTTCTAGCCATCGATATTATGCCACCTTTATTGATGACCACACTAGATGCACTTGGGTATATTTGCTTCGTTGTAAGTCTGAAGTGTTTCCCATTTTTATTCAGTTTTTGCAAATGGTTAAGACTCAATTTCATATAGTTGTTAAGAATATCCGTTCTGATAATGGTGGGGAATATATTTCCAATGTTTTTCGCTCCCATCTTAATCAGACTAGTATTCTTCAACAACTTACATGTCCACGAACTCTTGAGCAAAATGGTGTAACTGAATGTAAAAATCGTCATATTATGTCTGTTGTGCGGTGTCTCCTTCGTGGTATGAGTGTCCCTAAGTCCTATTGGCATATAGTTGTCCTCACCGTTATCTATCTTATTAGTAGGACCCCTAGTCATGTGTTGCAGGGTCTTATTCCGTTTCATGTTCTTATGCCCCACACTACTCTATTTCCTCTCCTACCCCATGTCTTTGGGTGTACCTGTTTTGTTCAGGATTGGAGTCCCGCGCGTACCAAGTTAGATGACACGTCTATTCATTGTCTTTTTGGGATATTCTTCCATGTCAAAAGGGCATAGGTGTTTTGATCCTGTGTCTCGTCACTTTCACCACACTTCGAATGTTACTTTTTGTGAGGATCTCCCTTTGTTTGATACTAACCCTCCTTTGCAGGCTTCCACTCCCGTTCCTTCTAGTGTTCGCCCTATCCATATTTTGGACGAGGTTACGAATAAGGTTGTCCTCTCTCCTCATTCTCCACCTTTGCCTCCTTCACCCCCCCATTGCAGGTATACTCTCGTCGCCCTCGCTCTCAGCTCCCTCCTGCCACCTCTCCGGTCTTCAGGTCAAGTACTTCTCCTTTACATACATCCCCTCCACCTCCTCGCCGTAATCCCCCTCGGGATTGACATCCTCCAAACAGTTGGGGTTATTTGAGTAGTACTAATCATCCCATTTTCCAATATTTTTCATATGACGGGTCTCCATTGCACAAGTCTTTGTATGGTTTGAAACAATCTCCACGAGTTTGGTATGGTCGTTTCAGTTTTGTCATCATCTCCATGGAGTTTGTTTAATGCCACTCCAACCATACTTGCCTCATCCGTCATAATTCAACCGGTCAGTGTATAGCCTTGTTGGTTTATGTGGATGATATTATTCTCATAGGTGATGATTCTATAGGCATTGATCAAGTAAAAAAGGGATTTGGGACACACCTTTGATCTTAAGGATTTGGGGAGTCTCAAGTATTTTTCTTGGGATTGAGGTGGCTCGCTCACGGCAAGGAATTTCCTTCTTCTTAGAGAAAGTACACTCTTGACTTACTTCAGAATACTGGTATATTAGAGCGTAAACCTACTTCTACTCCTATGGATCCCAATGTCAAGCTCACATTAGAATCTGGCCAGTTTTTAGAGGGCCCAGGCATGTATCAGTGTCTTGTTGGACGTCTAATTTATTTGACCAACACTAGACCTGACTTGATATTTGCAGTCAATGTTGTTAGTAAATTCATGCATGCACCTCGTACAGAACATCTTGATGCGGTTCATCACATTTTGAGATATTTGAAGACCTCTCCTGGCTTGGGATTATTCTTTAAAGCTGCTCCTCAATCTGGGCTCTCTTGTTTCACTGATGCTGACTATGCAGGATCTAGAACTGATCGGCGTTCTACTTCTGGCTTCTGTACTTTCTATGGTGATCATCTTATATCATGGAAGAGTAAGAAGCAAGCAATTGTTTCTAGATCTTCTGCAGAAGCTGAGTATCAAGCTATGGCACAGGGAACATATGAGATTCTATAGCTTCGTTCTATCCTAGCAAAGTTAGATTTTGAGGAGACTGGTCCTGCCTCCTTATTTTGTGACAACAAGTTTGCTATTATACTGTCCTCTGATTCTGTCCTTCATGAGCGTACTAAGCATATAGAGGTTGATATTCATTCATTCAAGAAAAGATTCGGACTGGTATTGTGAGTCCATTCTTTGTCTCTTCCTCTCAACAATTAACAGATATGTTCACAAAGTCTGTAGGACCAACATTACTCCAGTCATCCATTGGCAAGCTACGATTGTTGAATATCGTCACACCAGCTTGAGGGAAAGTGTTGAATATAGAAATTAGAGTACATAGAATCTCTTTATTTTTAGTATTATGTATATAATTTGTGATTGTGTCAATCACTGATTTAGTATTGTTTCCTTATTTATATCGTTTCCTTATTTATACATGGCCTCTACCTCATTCATGGATAAGCCAAATCATTCTTTTCATCCTTTTAATTAGACCTTCTACATAGTTGACCCAAATCAGAAGCATTTTTCAATGCAAACCATCCAATGGGAGCCAAGATGCATAAGTGCCATGTCACCCTAAATTACACATTGCATGAAAACTAATTTTGAAGTTGGTCCCTAAGCAATGTCAGCTTTTTGGCCTTCTCTTTCACTAAAAGACATTAACAAGTACTTAGTAATGCCCCAAGGAACACTACTAGAAAGCCAAAAGCTAATTAATCTGAAGTGTACGAAATTTATATTTATCTATAATTTATTTTTTATTGTTTTTTATCTACAGAAAGGATAATTAACTATTAATGACTTTGTCATACTGTCTTATGGCTCCCTATAATTTACAGTTAGCTTGTTAGAAGCTCCCCATATTTCTTTTACAGCCTCAACTTTTCTTTAATATGTCATCAAAATTAGTCTTCCCTAGTTGATTAAAGTTACATGCACACATACACGGCAACAGTCAACACATTGAACACCAGCCAACCTTAATAATGCTCCAAGAGGGAAAAAACGTGACATTTGGTGTTACACTAGAAAATTGCTTTCTCTTCTAATTTTCACCTCATATGCATGCCGCATCTCTCTTTCCGTTTCAAATTCAACGAAGGCATAACCACAGGAGGCACCAGTTACTACAAAATCAGAACCAACAAAGTCGAATTAGATGTCCATAAAAGTATTTAAAATGAAGATTTACAAGGCCAGACAATTTCCATGGAATACAAAAACTGCATGCAATGATAAAACCAAACAAGTATTGATGCAGAACATGTGCACAATGGCATGAAAATTGATTTACAATTTTATACTTTTATGTCTTTAGTATTTATATTTATTTTCTTTTTTAATTATAGTTTAATTAGGATCTTAGTAATATTTGGTTTCATATATTTTTAGGGATTCTAGTTTCTTTCTCTGTTTAAATTCCTATTTTGATAAGGGTTATTAGCCTATAAATATTGGGCCTTGCATTGCATTATGGATATTTACATTATTAAAAAAAATCAAAAAGCAAAAAAAAAGGGGAAAAGGCAAAAAAGCCACTACAAGTTGTCACATTAATCTCTCTACTTTTCTGCATATCTTTTCGTAAAAAGCCTGCAACCAAGGAAAAAACAAACCCTAAACACCCTCCAAAATTGAGTGTTAAGGTTGTGGCCTTGTTATTAGGGTTGTGAGCCTTGTGTTCTTCTCGTCTATTCTCTTCCCCTACAATGCTTTACATCAAGGATGTTATCAGCCGTTATTCCATCTTGACCTTTATAAACAACTAATTTTAAAATGCACTGTCCAAAATTGAAGTTAATACTACTTTCAGGATTCTCAATAACACTCACATGAATTTTTCTTTAGTTGGAATCGCATTGAATTTCATGACCTAGCTCTATTTAGAATACCAAGTCTATCAAGGCCTTGCCAAGTTCAAACAATAATATCTGTAGAGTAGTTTTGTAACATCTAAATAACAAAAGGTGACGTATTTGAGTGCAGGAACGTGTCATAAAATACTAGAGCATAACAGAGCATAAATCAACTAACCATGTAAGTTGATAGACACATTCTTGGTAAAGTGATAAAAAAAATACAATTAACATGTTTATGATAGGAAAAATGTTAAGAGCAAAAACAAAGAGTTTTGGAAATCAAAGAAAATAATATTATTCCTTCAGTTATATAGCGTTAGAGGGCCACTACCCTATGCAACAGTAAAAGCTCCGGTGCTAGGCATGACAAGGTAGGTCTGAGTTTATGGGCAAGCACTACATGCATTGAAACCTGGAGATTGGTCTGTATCACTGCTCCACACTTCCCAACATCTAGAATTTGCTTGAGTGATTGTGTTGAGTTTATATTGGTCTATGTTATTTCATTAATGGCACTCTTGTAATTTCCAAAACTATTTAATATATCTAATGACTCAGCAAAATTTAAAATTTTTATGATTGTAATTGAGCATTAATTAAGTTTAATTAATTATAATTAAGCCCACAAGTTTCGCTTATTCACTTTAGTTTAAACCTCTGTTGGTAAATTTTTTGTGCATCTAGTTGTCTCGATTTGCATGCGTCGATTCTTGAGCTGACTCAGGACCCAAAAGACAAACTCTTTGAGCCCAATGTAAGATGTTGGTATGATCATAGGGCCAGTCCTATTAAATTAGAAGTACCTCGCTTGTGAAAAGCAACGCGACAACTGCCGTGTTTTGTGTGCACTCAGGTCTGAACTAGCATGATATTTGAGAGACGGACTCACTGGGCCCGATTCTAGATATTTTTATGTTTATATAGTGTTATTTTTTAATTTAGAGACATGGGAGAATTGAGAGTTTCGGTGCATTGTTTGCCTCATTATGCGTGCACGCTAGCCAAATCCGAGTTGAGATTCAAAGATGGACTCTTTGGACCCAGTAATTATTAATTCTATGTTATTTGTGTATTTTATTTATTTTAGTTATCCCTGTGAATTTTGTGGAATTATAGTGCAGAAAACATATAATTTCTATATCCAAACTATACTGTTTTGAGCTAGGGTTGGGAGGGAAGCCCAAAACCCTTAATGTAGCATTTTGAATATAATTGGGATCCAAAAGGAGGTCAAACCACCCAGCCATGCTCTTTGTCCCTTTTTGTCCTTTATTTCCTCTTTAGCTGGGTACAAAACTTACACTTTCTTTGAGTACCTTACACCATTCACCAAAGTAGAATATCTTGCAATAATTGTTGTGCTAGCCTTCCTTGCACCTATATAAGTGATGTTATATATATATAATGTTATTTTGTTTGAAATGTGGGGCTTAGATTGAATCTCACTTCAAGACTTGATTAGAACCATCTCTCTCTCTCTCTCTCTCTCTCTCTCTCTCTCTCTCTCTCTTATTTTCTTCATCTTCTTCACTTGGAGCACTTGAAACCCTAACCCTAGTTTCACTATTTTTTTTATTGTCACTGGGGTGACAGGATCAAGGCCAGACTAATCCCCAAGGGTGCACAGGCCCTCGGTAAAGAGTTTTTTGCAAGTGCACCACGGTTAATTCAAGGGTTTTCCCCCCAATCTGATAGCCCCAAAGAATTGCTAGCACCTAAGAGGCTTCGATCCCTGAACATTGGAGGGAATACACGCCCAAGACCCAAGGCCTTGCCACCAGGCCAACCCCTTGGGATTAACCCTAGTTTCACAGTTGTTAAACATTGAGTAGTTTTGTGAGAGCTTGGAACACACATTGATATGGTTTTGAAGACAAAGTTGAAGAACTTGAAGTGCTCTTCAAGCTTTCTTGAAGCTTCTCTTCACCTCTCTACCTCATTCTACCTCTATACTAGTTAAAACTTCAATACAAGGTAAGGGTTCTCTCATTTTCTTCTTAGAACAACATTATAGGATTTATTTCAATTTAATCAATTGATTTCATGAGTTAATGGCATGATTTGGTATGAAAATCATGATTTAAATTGTTTTTATTTAAATCCATGAAATACTTGTTAGTTTATGACACATCGAATTCATTTTTGAGTTAGAATTACATTTTCACATTTTGAGTAGAATGTTGCAATGCTTCATTTAATTTTAGGGTTATTTACAAATACACCCCCTAAATTATTGAAAAGCATCATTTTGACCCTATAAACTATAAAAATCTACAAATGGGCGCTCTAAATTATTGAGAAGTATCACTTTGACCCCTAAGTTCATAATCCTGACAAGTTCAAAGGTTGGCTCAATATTATTGAGCGTATCTTTGACTATGGAGACATTTCCAATGAGAACAAAGTCAAGCTAGTTACAATCCGACTAAAAGGAAGGGTGGGAACAACTTCAACTTAGTCGTCGGTGATGTGGGAAAGAGAAAATCCATGATTGGGAGAAAATGAAAAAGTTGAAAGAGCATTTCCTATTGTTCAACTATCTTCAAAGTGTATACCAAAACTTTCATGTCCTCCAGCAAGTTGGAAGTGTGAGTGAATACACAGAGTCTTTCTATCGACTCATTGCTTGGGTTGATGTAAATGAGAGTGAAGAACAATGAGTGGCTCGTTATGTGAGTAACTTGAAGCCTTCTATCCAAGATGTTCTTGCCTTGCATACATTGTGGAATGTTTCTGAGGCCTACAATTGAGGCTTAGTTGTGGAGAAGCAACAAAGCCGTAGTGCTTCCCGAATGGAACAATACTCCCAAGGAGGGTTTCGAAATGGTTTTAGGTCAGGTCCTTCCCCTCCTAGCTTTGCCAAAGCTAGTCCTCCTTCCAAGTTTATATCCCAAACCACCACACCCCCAAACAAGATGCAACTGCGGCCTCCTGATCCACAACAATACTAAAAATCAAAGGGAAGTGCACCTTTAACAAAACCTCACCACACCACCTATCCCTCTAAAAATGCACCCTCTCCCCTGACCCCACCCAAAAACCCACCCTATCCCAAAACTCCCCCCTTCTCAACCAAATCCCCTTTCACAATCCCCAACCATAAGACCCAATCACATCCCCCGACCGCCTCTCCCACTTGCCCATCCCATACTTGATAGCCACCACCATTCGCCATAGTTGATCTCGTTCCCATGCAAACCACCAAAACCACTTACCTAACAAAGCCCTGTTAAAAGTCACCAAACTCTGCACCCCCAACCCATCCACCTCCTTAGGTTAACAAATCCGCCCCAATCAACCAAATGATACCTAAACTCCACCCCTCCACTATCCCATAAGAAATCCCTCTGTAACTTTTCCAACTATCGTGCCACTGAACCAAGAATAACATGCAACGACATAATCTACCCAACACACTCTTGATCAGAGTCAACATTCCCCCCTTTGACAGATACTGCCTCTTCCAACCCGCCAGCGCTTGACCCGCTCCACAACCCTTTCCACACCCCTTTCGCCTTGAAAGTAGCACCCAATTGCAAACCCAAGTAAGACACTAGCAGTTGTCGACACCTTACACCCTAAAATCACCGCTAAAACTGGCAACCTACACACCTCTCCTACAGAAATCAACTCCAACTTACCCAAATTAACCCGGAGACCGAACACTGCCTCCAAGCGCAACAAAATACACCACAAATACCCCAACTGCTCCACTGCAGGTCCACAAAAAAAACAAGGCATTATTTGCATACAACAAATGAGATACACAAATAGTAGCCCCAAATGAAGATTCCATAGAAAACCCCTCCAACAAACCCTCATGCACCGCCTTAGTGAACAATCTGCCCAAGGCCTCCATGACCAAAATAAACAACAATGGCGACGAAGGAACAGCATTCCGAAGGCCTCGATACATCAGGAAAAACCCTATCAACATTCCATTCACCAAAACAAACATCTGCACAGTAGACACACAAAACGTCATCCATCATCACCACTTCGCCCCAAAACCCATTCTTCCTAAAACATATAGTAAAAACTCCCAATTTACGTTGTCATATGCCTTTTCAATATCCAATTTCCCTCCACTAACTATCACATGCTATGCACATGATATCCTACATCACTTGAAGCACAAAAAGTTGAAAGTAAGGAATTGAATGATGTATGTGTCAAGGAAACTACAGCAAGTCCTACACCTAATAATGCCCTTGGAGGTACCTAACTTGGTACCTAAGTCCTCTGATGAACCATTGAAGGTAATGAATGTTGTTGAACATCAAAACTCTAAGCTGTTAGAGTTACAAGTGGAGGAACATAATGGAAATCAAGCCAAAGTGATTAAGGACAAGGCTAATGAGGGTAAAAAGGCTCCTATTAGCAGTTCAAAAGCACCCCAAGCATATCTAATTATTACTCAAGAAGAGGACGGGGTCCAAATAGAAGATTTGGATTGCATATGTAATAACCCGACCCTCTTATATGCTTTAAGCCTTTAATTATATGTGTGATTATATGCTTGATGTGAAATTCCATGTGAAATTGCATTTAATTATGTGAATTATATGATTATGAAATTATGTCTGTCGGTTATGAGAAAATCTGTTGAAATTATGACCTTTGGACTGTAAATTGAAAGCCTTAGAGGTACGATAAACCGAAATTGACTTTACAGTTATGATTAGCATGATTTTTAGAACATAATATGAAGTTTTGTAAAAATATGATTCGTAATGAATTAATTAATTTAATTTAGGCTCAAGTCTTAATTAAACTAGCTTAGGCAACTTAAGTTTTGCTAGTATAAGAGTCACCTATATGAGCCTTAGCCGATTTAGTCTCACCACAACACTAAAAATATCCCCTGGGAGAGTTCTAGAGAAGGGAAAGGAGAGAAAGAAAGAGAAGATCAACTAAAGCTTGGAGATTGAGGATTTTGAAGGAGATCGAAAGAATAGAGCTCAAGGTATGTGTAAATCCACTAAACTACCCTAAACCCTCTTCAATTGATTAGCATCAAGCTTTAAAAATGAAGTTTTCCACTTATCTAACTTAGGGTTTTGAATAATCATCTTGCTTGAGTGAATATCCATGGAAGTCAGAAAGATTCATTGTATTGGTTGATTTGAGAGTTGATTCTTACATTTTGAGTTCATTTTGAGTTGACTTGAGAGGAATCACTTTTTCATCTTTAGTTTTGCATGTTTTGCACCCACATATGTATATATGTTTGTATATGTTTTGGTAGACCATGAAAAGATGGAGAAATGAGAGAAGAGTGGCAATTTGAGTTGTATATATGCAATTAAATGGGTTATGATCTAAATGAGCTTGAGATTTATATTTATTATGATCATATGTCATGATGTTGAGGTGCATTTGCTTGTATTATGCCTTGGAAATGTGTTTGGAAAGGTTGATTATGTTGAAGTTTCGAACTGCTCAATCAAAGCCCAGGACCGCACGTGCGGGGCCCATGGTCGCACGTGTGAGATGCCCGCATGTGCGGGGCTCACAGTCGCACGTGCGGAAAGCAGGGGAGGCAACTTGAGCATTCTGAAATAAAAGCACGTGCTGAGCCACACATGCGGCACACCTCTCCGCACGTGCAGTGGGGGACTTCCGCATGTGTGGCCAATGGAGAAAAATTCTATCAATTTCTTTTGCTCTTTTTGACCATCTGAAATTGTTAATATGTCCTTTTGATCCTTTTGAAATGCTTAAAAATGAATGGGAATTTAGCGAATCGGACATGTGATTAAAGAGAAAAAGGCTAAGGAAAGTGACTTACTTACAAGTTGTGTGCCATATGTAGGTCACGTACCGGAACAGACCGTTGCATGACCACATCACAGTGCGTGATAGTAGTGTAACGATATGTTTTATTCACGTATTGTACTCATATGTTTTATTCACGTATTGTGCTTATACCTTATCTATTTTGCTCGTTAATGGCATATGTTATATAAATTGTGTTTTAATAAGATGATTGGAATGATTGAACAATGGCATATGAGATGGACCCGAGGTCGTTTTGTTTCTATTATAAGTGATGGGTCTGAGGCCGTTCTGATGTAGACTACTTATGACTCATGGCCTTAAGGCCTAGGGAGATGGAGACATGCCGATGTTCCATCTACCTTATAATGTTATGAACAGCTGTTAATATGTTGAGCCCAAGGCCGTTCTGTATTATGTTGGGCCCAAGGCCATTCTGTATTATATTGGGCCCAAGACCGTTCTGTATTATGTTGGGCCCAAGACCGTCCCGTCTTATATAGGCCTGAGGCCGTTTTGAAATGACTTCATGAATCAGACAAGCACATGTAGCTTATAAATATATTCTTCAAGGCTTATGCTCAGTCACATTAACCTCCTTACATTGCTATTATTCACTGACCCTTGCTCACTTCATGTTTTGTATATGTATGTAGGTGACCAGCTCGGAGGCCAGCCCTAGGTCAGCTCCAGGAGCCTTTTGTTGACCCTATTTTGTCGAGCCTCCCACAGCGGAAGTCTTTTGCCTTTTGTGAGATTCATGTCACACCTTGTTAAGTCTTTAGAGACGTGTACTAATACATTGTCCATATGTACATGTTGGGTTGTTACCTTTTTGTATAGATTTGCAAACTTGGACTTGTTTATCTATAAACTATGAATGGTGTATATGAATTCTCTATATAGGGTATGGTGTACTAAGATCCTGGCATTTAAGCACAGCTCCATGGACGTTTCGTTTGGTTATTATATTTGCTTCCGCTTTAGGCCCTGTCATTGGATAAAATAATGGCTGAAATTTTTGTTTTGAGGCCTAAGTACAGGCCGGTCATGTCCCAAACTTTTAGGAGCGGATTTGGGTCGTGACAGCATACAAACTGTAGGGACTAAAGAATTAAACCAGCGTGCTGCTGGTCCAGAACTTACTATGCCTTTAGAGGTCACGAAATTGCAATCGGTCTTTGATGTAGTGCCCACAAAGTCACCTAGTGAATTTGCTTCAATCATAATCTATGAAGTGGCCAAAAATAAATCAAAAAATGATCTCGTGTCGGGAAAAGAGGTTACAGAGAAAGGTATTGAGATTGTTGATGGGAATATCAAAGAAAACTTTCTAAAGCCTATTCAGATCAATTCAAAGAAGTGGTGATATTTGGAAACTAGCATGATTTCAAAGAAAAACCGATAGGAACCATTCATAATCATGTTTCTAGTATTATTAGTCTTATTTTATGATTAGTTTATATTTTCTAGGATTTTTAGGTCAAGGGTATTTTGGTAATATTTGTTGACATGGGTTGTAGGGTCGCCCATGGATTCTTTTGTGGGTCATGCTATTTAATTAGTTTTATTTATGTTTCTTATTTGGTCTTAGATAGATTTTGGAAGTCAAAATATTGTAGTTTCCTCTTTTAAAATTCTAGTTGGTTTAAGAAATCTCCTAGTTCTATATAAAGTCATGTAATGCTTATAATTTAATAGAGTTGATATTTTAGAGAATTTTTAGAGCTTTTGAAGATTCTTTTAGGTTTGTGTGATGCAACCCTAACCCCTAGGTGTGATGCCTAAGGGATTCTAGGAGTGATTCATAAATCTATCTTCTTCTCTTTTTTCTTCTTTGTGCACATACCCTAGTTACTATTCTCGAATTACTACTCACAGCCCTCTAAAAGTGCACTTTTCAACCTCAAAACCCTATTCAATCACCCAAAAATCAACCCTAACCCCTTCCCTTACCTATTAGCCTTTAATTTAACCCTTAAAAATAAAAATTACTCACTGTTTAGGCCATCAAATAACCTATGTTTTCAAAATCCAACGCTATGCTACATCAATGCTAGTAAGTCATCTAGCAGTCAGAGGAAGAAAAAGAGGTAATTTCTTTTAACTAATTTTAACTAATAATAGAGCACCCTTGTGTATAGTAAATTGGTTGTTTTTTATTTCTCAACGACATTAAAAATCTGTGCATGGAATGTTAGGGGTCTAAATGATCCCACTAAGCAAAGGGAAGTTGCAAATATTTTGTGTAATGAGGGCATCAATATTGTGGGCCTGCTGGAGACTAAAGTCCTTTCTAACAAGCATAAAAACATTTTAAATCGTGTGGTCAAACACTGGAAAAGTCATACCAACAATGACAATGCTGCCCTAGGTAGGGTATGGGTCGCTGGAACCTAGATTTTTGTAACATTGATGTCATTGATCAGTCAGACCAATTTATTTTTTGCAAAATCCACGTCTTTGATGGGGATTTCTACTTCTTCACATCTTTTGTTTTTGCCTCTTTTGTTTATGCGAATAATACCAGTAGTCTTAGAAAACCTCTTTGGAATAAATCTGACAATATTGCTCTTAACTTTAGCAATTTTCCTTGTATTTTCTTGGGTGACTTTAATGCTATCAGGTTTCCTTATGGTGAGTGGAGATTCTAATTGGTCTTCTTGTAAAGAACAAATTAATACATGTGTTACTATTTCTGAGCTTGATGACCTTAACTATGGTGGATGCCAATTTACCTAGCTAACAAACAAGGTAGTTGGAAGTACATCACTCCCAAAATTGATAGGGTTATGGTTAATGAGAATCGGATGACTTCCTTTCCAAACTCTTATTCAAATTTTCACTTCTGGTACCTCTGACCACTCTCCCAATGTAACCTATGTTCCTCTTAAGGGTGATAATCCTAGGAAACTTTTAATTTCTTTGATTTGGATTGACCATACTCTATGAAGCACGGACACCTCTCCAGAGGTCGCATACAGGTGTTCGACATGTATCGGACACGGACACGGACACACGCTGGACACACTTTGAACACGTGTCAAACACACTAGAAAGAGTTGGACACGCTGGGACACTTTGGACACGCTGAGGACACGCTAAGGACACCCTGAGTACTATTTTTTCAAAAAAAATTAAAAATTTTAATTTTTTACTAAAATAGCATAGATTTTATAAAATTAAATATTTTACATAAAATATATATTAAATATTTAAAAATATACATATTATAAAAAATATAAAAATATATGTTTTGAACGTGTCCCCAACTTGTCGTGCCTTGCATTTTTTAAAAATTTATGTGTCCGAGTGTCCGTGTCCGTGTCCGTGTCCGTGTCCGTGTCCGTGCTTCTTGGACCATACTGACTTCCCTTCTTTGGTTAAGGGTGTTTAGTGTCTATGTGAAGGGCTTGATAATGTTTAGGATACACAGTAAGCTCAGAGCCATTAAACCTGGTTTAAAACTGCTTAATAAAAAGGAGTTTAGTGACATCTGTTAGGGCCAATTGTGTCAAAAATGAATTGGATTTCATCCAAGTCAACCTTGACAAGGATCCTTTAAATCTAGATCTTCAGTGCCTTGACAAGGATCCTTTTAATGTGAAGCTTAACACTACTAATAATGTCCCTCTAAATGATCCTATTTTATATCGAGAGCTTGTGGATTGCTTAGTCTATCTAACGGTTACTCGCCCTAATCTTGCCTATATTGTTCTTGTGGTTAGCCAATACGTTTCTGCTCCTCGCTCTACACATTGGGCTGCTTTGATTCGGATTCTTTACTATCTTTGAAGTACTATCTTTTAGGACTTGTCGTTGTCTTCTACTTCTTCCTTAGACTTGGCAGCCTATGCTGATTTTGATTGGGCTGATGATGTCACTCATCGCAAGCCCACTTCTGGCTTTCACATGTTTCTTCGTGATTTCTTAGAAAAGAAAGAAACAGACTGTTGTTACTCGTTCCACTGCCGTAGTTGAGTACCGTGACCCATGCCACTACTGAGATTGTTTGGCGTTGCTGTCTCGTGACTAATTTTGGTGTACCTCAATTTTTTTCGACCTCCCTATACAATGACAACCGTAGTGCTATTCAAATAGTCCATAACACTATCTTCTATTACGAAGCACATTGAGAATTATTGTCAGTTTGTTCGTCAATATCTGTAATCTAGCTCCATTGTGCTTCCTTTCGTCTCTTCAGCATTGCAACTTGCTGATTTCTTTACCAAGACTCACACCACTAATCAATTTCGGTTTCTTCTTGACAAACTCACTGTTTTCTACTAAAACACCTTGAGTTTGAGCGAGGGTGTGAGAATATTATGTTAATTGTGTAAATATATTAGATTGATTGTGTGAATATTAGATTGATTGTAAAAATATTAAGTTTATTCTTAGGTCTAGAATTACTATATAAATCGGATTGAATATACAGATTCATTCAAAAACTTATAGGCCTTTGTGGTTATTTCAAAGGGTCTAGCGGGTTAAGACGAGGGGACCCACAAGTATGTTAGGATGTAGACTAGCGGCTACTCCTACTAAGGTCAACCATCAAGTTAAAGGTGAAAAGGGTAATTCCACAGACAAGGAGTGTTATCAAAAGTTGGTATGAAAGCTTATTTACTCACACATGTCCTAATATTGCCTATGCAGTGTGTTGTGAATCAATTCATGCATAATCCTCACAAGACTCACCTAGAGGTAGTTTTTTTTAAACTTTGTGGTATCTCAAGTCGACTCTAGCAGTGGATTACTCCATGGGACTGCATTCAAATGCTTCTTATTAGGTTCAAAGGGTTTGGGAGAACCAAGAGAGCCAAAACAATGTGGACAAGCATTGTTTTTGCTATTTTCTGGGCTATATGGTTGGAGGGAAATGCTAGAATCTTTTATGGCAAGGAAGCAAGTATAGAGGCTTTGTGGGATATGGCGGAATATTTGGCTTCATTTTGGGCATTTGTATCCCCTCCAGTCCCTTTGTTCTTGATCTCTAGGGATTGGGCTGCTGTTTACCATCCCTAGAGCTAGGAGTTTTGTGATTTTGTTTTGATCTTTCTCTCTCTTTCTCTTTCTTTTTCTTTGTATGAGGACTTCTTGTCCTCTTTCACTTTTCTTTTTCAACAAAATTTTTGTTGATGCTCAAAAAAAAAAGAGGATATTATTTTCCAATCAAGGAGATTTGAAAGTTGAAGCATTTACTGATGCAGATTGGAGAGGATCTATAGATGATTGGCGTTCAACCTCAAGTTATTGCACTTGGTCGGAGGGAACCTTGTTACATGGAGAAGCAAAAAGCAAGTTGTTGTTGTTAGGTATAGTGCAGAAGTTGAATATAGAGCTATGGCACAAGGAGTTTGTGAGCTTTTGTGGCTTCAAACTCTGTTGAAAGACTTGGGATTGGTGTGTGACAATCCTATGAAACTATACTATAACAACAAGGCTGCTATTGATATTGCTCATGATCAAACCAAACATGTCGAGATTGATCACCATTTCATTAAGGAGAAGTTGAAGAAAGGTCTAATTTGTATGCCGTTTGTGAAATCTAGAGATCAACTTGCAAATGTCCTTACCAAAGGCCATGCTAGTAAGTGTTCTCATTCTCTTGTATAAAAGTTGGGCATGAAACACATATATGCACCAACTTGAGGGGAAATGTTAAAGTTTATATTAGTTAATGTTATTTCATTAATGGCACTCTTGTTATTTCTCAAACTATTTAATATAAATACCTGGGTCTAGGGATGAGAAGTGCATCTCATTCTACAACCTTATTTTTGTATTAGGTTCTCCTCTCCATCTCTTCTTTTCTTCTCTTTTCTTTTTCTAACTGATTTTTGCGTTCAATTTACATAAAAATTCCAGAGTCTGGAAGGTACCATATATTTACTTGAAGGAAACTTGCATTTGATGGATGAGGATTTAAAATAAAATTCAGATTGAATAACTCAAAATATTGGTTGAAGAGAAAGTAGGTCCAAAACTAGTAAATAATACCCCAATATGATTTGCTCCCAGCTAAGGTTGCCAACAGAGGGGGGGAAAATGCATGAACAGTAGGAAGGATTCTAAATAGAAAACCACATAGCAAATAACTCTTACAGATGAAATTCAAACGACTATAGTCAACAGGTGTATATGAAATTCTAATTGCTAAGATAGCTATTATTGGAACAAGAACGTATACAATGAAAAAAAGGAATTATACCAATGTGTCTGACCAATCGCAAGTTCTTAACCTTTCCATATTTGCTCATAGCCTGAAACACAGGAAAAATAAATAAAAATGAAAACCAATGAAGATTCCAGGTAAACCCTCATTTGATTGTGGAGTAAACAAAACATATAAATAAATAAATAAATAAGAAATGAAATTGAAAAGCTTGTTGTGTCTTTGAGTTTTCCAAATCAAATTTCCAGGGATTCTATTTCCCGGAAGCCAAACAAAGGAGGTGAAAAGTAAAGTAAATGAGAGCTTACCTTGAGAAGGGTTTGTTCAGTGGTGAGGTGAGAAAGGTGACCGACGAAGATAGTGCAATAAGGGTCTCCAATGAGCTTTGGATCGCCAAAGGGGTCATCTGAGAAGAATACCCAAATTATTAGTAATTTTGTAGGCTAGGCTAGGCTAGAAATAATAGACCCGAAGAATTGAGAAGTGGGTTATTCAGAAGAAGAAGAAGATAAAAGAGATATGTGTGGAATGGAATGGAAAGGAAGACGTACAGAGGCCAGCTTGGGAACAGAGGAGAGCTCTGTAAACGGCGTTGTCATGAGGGAGGATGTCAGTGCCGTCAATGCTTCCTGCCTGAATCGGATGGTATGTCTTTGCGTAGAACACCGAATTTACATTCCCACTCATTCTCTCTCTCTCTGTGCATCAACCAAAATTACAAATTGTTCGGATCCTCTGCAGTATTTTTCTTAGTGTCACCTTCTCAAAAAAACAAAAAACAAAAAAAGCAGCACAGACGAGGCAGAAAGGGAGAAGCCCAAATGAACAAATCAATGGCCAATTTCCCTCTTTGTGCCGTTTTCAAAATGTTAGTCCCACTTTAGCGTGTGTTTGTATCTTTATTCCCAAAGTAGGGTAAAACGGTTTTCGTAATGCCGTTTTTCAGAAAACGATTTTTGAAAAACCGTATTCATCGATTAAAATATTAATAAAATTTGAAATTGGAAACCGGCTTTTCTAAAGCCGTTTTTAATTAATTCTGAATTAATCAAAAACGGTTTTGGTAAAACCGTTTTCACATTAAATGTTAATGTGTAGTGAATTCGGTGCATCCAATAAAAATTACCTATTAATCGGTACCAACATATGCACATTCGCTTTAGCTTGGTGCTCGTCAATCCATCGTTGAACATTAGCCGTGTACAAGTGACCCCGATGGCTCGCATTTTCAGCAATGGTCCTGCCCTCGTCAAAATATTTCACGAGCCGATAAAAAGTTATCTCAACTGATGCTGCAATGGGAACACTGCGTGCGCCTTTCAGTACACCATTGAAGCCCTCTATATGGTTTGTCGTCAATATGCCCCAACGACAACCACCGTCATGGCACAATGTCCAATGAATAGGGTTCATCCGTCTAAACCACCGTTCAGCATTCTTCTCGAGCTTGTAGATATCGTCCATAATCTTGTTAAACTTTCGGACTTGCCGTGCAGAACCAGCTCTCCACACAAGATCCTTCGCTACTGTATTGCCGAATCTTTCATTGAAATTGCTACATACGTGTCGCAAGCAATACCTATGGAATCCTCTTGGTTGAACCGCTGGATTGTCCCAAATTCTTGACATGACACTAAGCAAAGCTGTATGTCGATCGGATATCAATGTGACCCCCTCTCGGTCACGGCACACATGTCGCCTAAGCAGAGTAATGAACCAACCCCAACTCTCGATCATCTCCTTGTCAACAACAGCAAAGGCAAGAGGTACAATCTTGTCTGCAGCAGTCACTGCAGTGGCCGCAACAATCTTCCCTTCGTATTTCCCGTACAAGTGTGTGCCGTCAATGCATATCACTGGACGACAATACTTGAAGCCTTCTATTGCAGGTTTAAATGCCCAGAACACATAGTTCATGTACATTTCAGTTCCGATTGAGGTACAGTGCAAATTCGGAATCATGTCCCACATGACAACTGTGCCTGGATTGAATGCCTGCAATGCAGCCATATATCTAGGCAACCTTCGGTACGACTCGTCCCAGTCACCAAACACCATTGCAACTGCCTTCGTCCTTGCAAGCCATGCTTTCTTATATGATATAGTGAACTGAAACTTATCCTTCACGACCTCAATTATGGTAGCAGGAGGCAATTCTGGTGATATCTGCAAATATACATTATATTTGAATACATTACAATCAAAATGAAATCCTAAAAACAATAATGTATCTAGCATGGCACTTACCGCAATTTGTGCCTTGATGAAATGAGCAATGACCTCGGACTTGAGGTTGCAATTGTCCCTATTCATTCTAGGGTATACACACTGATGCGGTGCTTCGAACCTTCTAATTTGAAAGAAATCTTTGTCTTTCAACTTCGTTGCCCGAACCCTCCAGTTGCAGCCGTGCTTGCACTCGGCCACCCAACTGTTTCCTTTGGATTCTACGACCTTGCATTCTCGATTGCGCTTCAGATTATACAACTGAACAGCGTGCACTAGTCTTTTCTTATCAGTAAATATCATTCCTTTCTCCAAATTAGCAGTTTCAAAGTCCCATAATGGCCAACGTTCGACAACATCACGGCTAGTGATGGAACCATCATTGTCGAAATGCAAATTATGGTAGAAAGGGATATGGACATTTGTGTGTACCTCCTGCATAGCATGATGCCCTCCAACTTCATCATCACTGGAGTCATTGTCCGCACCTTCCCATGCGCCATCCAAATCTTCCACGGAATCTTCATCACTTACTCCAACCTCTTCAACCAATGGCACTGTATCATCGGAGTATGCATAATTTTGTACAACCGTCTCCGGTGTACGTTGAACATTACAAACCGGTGGACATTCTTCATTCCAGTGGGGATATGGGGTTGTAAGAACCATCGGACTATACGTTGTCGGAGCACTTGGACCTGCTCCGGCACTGTAATAACCATCTAGGTTCTATGATGCATTTAATTGATTGTAACTCTGGGAATGATTGAATGGAGGGTAATCTTCAGGGAACATGTGTGCAAACTGTATAAGTGTATTGTCAGGGGATTGCGATTGTGTCAACATTTGAGTGAATGTCCCACCCACCGGAATTGGCATCTCTGTGCCACCAAAATTGCTCCCCTTCTCCACATAGATTTCCAAAAAATAATCAGGGCCTAATTTACGTGGGAGCTCTAACACATTACTTAAGGTCTCATTATCTTTGATTGGCAGCAACCTATACTCCCCCCGACATGGGAGTCTACATTTAAACTCTAATCGCATTATTTCCCCATGCGTACCAACCTTCGGCACCATCATAGCCTGCAACTCGGCCAATGTTATCCCCCTATGCACATTATACAACCCCTGAGGTTCGATGTCATACGACACACCTTCATCGCGATTGCGCAAAATCTTTCCACCCCAATAGAACATAATACTCACAACTTCCATACCTACACTTTGCATTCAAAGTAACTCAATTATTTCTAAATAATAAAGTAAGAACATTTGAGAGCCAACACCACATATATTACACAGGAGTGCCTTTAGGCATGGGTCTTTTGGTATTACAAAATATTTAAGTGGCATATCGACATGAACATTTCATGAAAGTTATTTGCTCCATATATAATAGCATCCTACATGACTTATATTTCTTGTATTATTTAGAAGGATTATGTATTTGTATATTTAAACAAAAATTCATGTGTGGGATCATTTCTCCAATTATCATGAATTAACATTTGAACTTCTTTTCACTACAAATCACAACAAGAATTAAGACCAACCAAAAAAGATTTTTTGAGACTTTATTGTGATAACAAATTAGCTACCAATTGTGCTCGTAGTCTAGAATCCATTAAGGAGCAATGCACCGATTGTTTATTTTTCCATGCCTACTGTTACAAGAATTTCGCAATTTCTTTTAATATATTTTTCTTAAAATGGGAAACCCCTTTATCCAACTAAGCATTCATAACACTCAACATGTTCAAGTAATTAACTATTGAGAATTTATTAACATCAATAAAAGTTTTTGTTTTTTTTCCTAAATATGTTCATACACTTTCAAATCCTTTTGTTATTTCTCATGTTTTCAAAAAGTTTGAAAAGTTTCCAATTCTATTTTCATTTCCAACCTAACCGAAAGAACGTACGGAAACAAAATTTTGATCCTATTAAAGAAGACGGGAAAATTATTACTTTTTAATAACAGTATTTGATTTCTTTAACATCAATTTATAACCCAAGTTTGACATCACATATGCACACACATACAGTATCATCGAACAAAGTACTAGCCAAAATTAACAACAAACAAAGAAAAAAAGAAAAAAAAAGCTTACTAAAAATAAAAATAAAAATCGAAAAAATAAGCATTTGTTCATATTTTTTATTTTTTAGTGAAATTTTTTTCAGACTTCTCGTAAATATTAAAATTTTAAGTATATTTATATTAGGTGCATCAAAATAAATAGATTTTTAATTAAAATCTAAAAAAATAAAAAATAGGTGAAGACAAAAATAAAAGCTCTTTTTTTAAAAAAAAAAATTCTAAACTCTAAAGCCTTGAGCACTAAGCATTTACCAATATGTAATAAAAGAGAATCTATTCTCATAGCAGGCTAAATTAGCATAGCAACATGAAGTTCAAAACTTGAATTTAGGCCAGAGAGACATTAAGAAAGGAAGTATCGCTGAGACACAGTATTTGCAAAATTTCCTCAATGTTTCTTGAAGATTTACAGATATCTAGAAGAAAACAAGTGTGTATATGTTTTTAAACTAGAACACAATAGTCGGATCAAACTTTCATAGGAACTAGATGGAAAATATATATATATATATATATGTTTCTTCAATTCACAACTCCCTCTGATCTTCATGAATGCGATAAAATTAAAGATTTTGACATAATTAGAATCAACAAAAAAACATACTGTAACTTGTCCCGATTACAACAATGGTATAAATGGATAAGACAAATAGCAGTTAATACAAAATACAAAATTTCAGAAGTAAAGCGAGACAAGAAATGCAATCTGAAAATCTTCTTTGAATCAACATCTCAAAAGTCTATCAAGGCATATAATTGCCAAAAAAAAATAAAAAAAGAACATGATAAATGGCACCATAGGAAGAAACCATCAAGTAAATTTCATGAGTTAAAAATATACCTGAAGTTTGTTCACCGCAAACTCAAGGGGTTTGCATCCGAAATCTGAATCCCTAATTTAAAATCCGAAATTAGAAAGAGAGAGAGAAATTTAAAATCCCCAATTTCGAAAGGGGTTTGCAACCAACGCAGGATTAATGCAAAAAATCCAAAATCTAAATCTGAATCCCTAATTTCAAATCCGAAATCCCAAATCCCAAATCTAAATCTGAATCCCAAATCGAAATTTAAAATCTGAAATCTGAATCCCTAATTTCGAAATTTAAAATCCCAAATCTAAAATGAAAACCCTCATTTATGCGA
This sequence comes from Camellia granthamiana, assembly GCA_036172215.1. Classification (NCBI taxonomy): domain Eukaryota; kingdom Viridiplantae; phylum Streptophyta; class Magnoliopsida; order Ericales; family Theaceae; genus Camellia; species Camellia granthamiana. The sequence goes on from CM069907.1 coordinate 93,872,958, forward strand.
TACAAACCTGAATGTGGGTGTTTGATGAAGGTGTTCCTCGTTTTGCCGGTGGTGTACTGTTTTGCCGGTGGTGTTCCTCTTCGTCGTCGGCTGAGTGATGGAGAAGAAGATCGGGTGAGTGAGGGAGAAGAAGATCGGAAGATTGGGGGAGAAGAAGATCGGGTGAGAGAGGGAGAAGAAGATCGGAAGATTGGGGGAGAAGAAGATCGGAAGATCGGGTGAGAGAGGGAGAAGAAGGTGGATATCAAATACGGCTTTCCTAAGTCGAAAGGGAGAAGGGGGTGGTGTTTAGTTGGTCAAAAAACGGCTTTGGTAAAACCGTTTTTATTATAAAAAAAAAGGGTCAAAAAAAACGGCTTTTCTAAAACCCTTTTTAACAAAAAAAAAAATTTTGGTCAAAAATATTTATGTTGAAAATATAAATTAAAAAAAAATTAATGTGAAAACGGTTTTATCAAAACCGTTTTTGATTAATTCAGAATTAATTAAAAACTTAATTAAAAACGACTTTAGAAAAGCCGGTTTTCAATTTCAAATTTTATTAATATTTTAATCGATGAATACGGTTTTTCGAAAACCGTTTTCTGAAAAACGGCATTACAAAAACCGTTTTACCCTACTTTGGGAATAAAGTTAAAAACACACCCTAAAGTGGGACTAAAATTTTGAAAACGGCACAATGTTGGAAATTGGCCCAAATCAATGCCCCAAATCAACAACTATGACATCTATTTTTATTTTTTTTTTAAGTTTTTTTTTTTTTAGTTGTTGGATATTATTAAAGAAAAAAATTTTGTGTTTGGAAAGATAGCTGATTTTTTCGTGATTAGATATGATATTTGTAAGAGAAAAAGTGAAATGATTATAGGATTTGATATGATATTTTGTTTGGACTTATTTTTTTTGTTTTGTAATCAATTTGTCTTTTAGTAAAAAAAATAAAAAAAAAAACCCAAAAAACCTCCTTCCCAAACAGCGCCATATTTATATTTTTAAGGAGAATTATATTAATGGTCTCTATAGTTTGACACTCGTATTATTTTAGTTTTTAACTTTTCAATTGTGATATATTTGATTCTGAATTTTAAATATTATTTTAAATAAGGATAATTGAAGTTATTATTGCTCAATTTTAAGGGTAAAGTCATCAATTTGATAAAATATAAACTAATTTGATAAAAATAAATACCAAAAAAATATTTTTAAATTTTTAAAAATTATTTCTATCCATCAAAAATAAAATTATGTAAAATTCATAAATTTTTACATTTTATTTTTTTATTTTTTTACCAAATTAATTTTTAGTATATGTTTGGATGATGATCATATAATAGGTGTTTTTTTTCATTAAATTAGTTTATATTTTTTTAAAAGTTAAATATGACGACAACTTTGATATCATTATTAAACCAATCCAATAAATTAAAAAATTCAAAATTCAAAATATTTTATATATTAAATATATCGATTACACATTAAAAGCTTAATAACCATTCATTGCATGATAATCATTCAAAAATATCTATTAACAACAAATATAACCATCTATTACATGATAACTATCGAAAAGCATCAACAAAAACAACCACCCATTACATGATCATCACATAATAAAAATTAATTTAGTAAAAAAAATAAAACGTGTAGAAGATTTATTAATTTTACATAATTTTATCTTTGGTGGGTAAAAATATTTTTTAAAAATTTAAAATATTTTTTTAACATTTATTTTTATCAAATTAGTTTATATTTTATCAAATTGACCATTTTGCCCTTGAAATTGAACAATAGTATCTTCAATTGTCCTTATTTAGAATAAGATTCAAAATTTATAGTCAAATGTGTCACAATTGAAAAGTCATGGATCAAAGTGACATGAGTCCCAAACTATAGGGACTGTTAGTGTAATTTGTCCTATTTTTAATGGAGATAGGGTTGCTTACAGTGAGCTCAGCTCAGCTTGTTAGCGGCTCGGCTGGTTAGGAGCTCAACTCGACTCAATTTATTAAATAAATAAATAAATTTGAACTTAAATTTTAGGCTCGTTTATTAAACGAGTCGATCGCTGCTGGATTCACACACAAATACCATTTTTAATGCCATTACCCCTCTCAATCATACAATTACAAAACTTACTCCTTACCAACCATGTAAAATAAGCAAGTATCCAACTACAATAAATGTTTAATTGTGAGTTCATTCAAGCAATTACCAATTCTTTCCACGAGGTTTTCTGATAAGACCAATGCCATTTGGTGTTTCAATCTTCAGCAATCAAAATTAAGAAACCAAGAACACAAAACATAAATCAAAGTAAACTTCAACTTGCTGATTTCAACAAAATTAAAACAAAATTTTATCTTCACTAACCACCCAAATTATGACAAATACTTCAATCTTCAGTTGTTGCTTCAATCAAATTATGGCAAAACTTTATTTTCACCACCCTATTGCAGCTGCTAACCAATGACTCCACTACCTCTAAAACCACAACAAAACTTTGATTTTGAGTTCAACTTCAGCCAAACTATCACAAAACTATTGTAAACCCCCCCCCCCAAAAAAAACAAGGCAAAAAACTCTATACCCCATACTACAAATAATCAATCAACAGCAGAATCACATAAGTTGACTTACTCAAAAATTTACTCTTCTTCATCCAATCATGCTCAGTAATCAACTACAATAAATGCTTTGTTTTCAATTTCATCTGATTCGATTTCCAACTTTTTCCAACTGGGTTTTCAACTATAGAACACATAAACCTAGTGATTTAATGGTAGAACCTCAGCGAAATCACCCTCGTGACCAGGGTTGTGCTGGGACTCAGGTTGAATCTCGATATCGGCTGACTCGTCAACAATTTCTTGCATTGTGAATGAAGTCATCAAAGGAATCGAAAGGTTGACAAACCAAACCCTTCTCTTTGAAATAAGCACTGATTAATGCCCAAGCGTCTATCTTCATCTTCGTCGTTGTAGCTTTGATCGTACTCTTCTTCTAAGTCCATTCTTGAAAAAATTTCGAGTTTGAACAAAGAGTGAAAATTGGAGAAGGGTTTTGGAGGGTTAGAAGAGTGAGGAAAGAGAGAAAGAGAGATTGAAATGAGTTGAAGATTTGGGGGCTTTATAGGAAGGTGGTGATTTAAAAGGTTTCATTGACATCCACTTTCATGTTTTTTCACATCAATTTTTTTTTTCATTATACTTAAAAAATTTAAATTTTATATTTTCATCTATTTTACATTTTTATAATTTCCAAACATGCAAAACAAACTTTTATAATTCAAAAATTCAAAACAAGTATATGTGGATCTTTCTTTAAACACGGATGATCTACCAAAATGGATTTTATTGAAATCATGCCCAATACAAGTACCTTTGAATCTTTTTCTGGACACTGTTGATTTGTGAATCCTTCTTTGGACATTGATGATTTGCCAGAATGTAATTCAGTGGAATCATGCCCAAAACAAGTACCTGTGAATCCTTTTTGTGAACACTGATAATCTGTTAATCTTATGATTTACCATAATGGAATCCATTTGAATCAAACCCAAAACAAGTACAATCCATTGGAATCAAGCTCAAAACAAGTACCTGTGAATCCTTCTCTAAGCACTAATCATCATTGTCCATGGGAGGATTCGCAAGCATTCGTTGGTGGTTAATTCAATTGGATTCCATTTTGGCATATTATAATTTCGAACATGCTATCATATTTAGCTTACTCTTTTCTCTCTATACTTTTCTTATTTTTTTTAATTACCATGCCCATCTTTTTCCTCTCTTTCATCGCATCTACAAAGATGGCTAATAGCTTAGTGGTGAAGGAAATAACGATAATGATGAGAGGTAATACATTAAGGCCATGTTTGTTTGGCCTCTTAGGTGGTGGGATCGGGTTCATATCATGTGGGTTCCATCAAACCCATGTTTGGTTGTGCTATATGCTAAAGGACTACCAACCTATTTGAATTGATAGTGTTTATTTCATGCTTTTTATACTTGTATTCATCTCTAATCACCTCTGCAATCTCCCTTTTTTCTTGGCTTTTTCTTTGTTTTGAAAGTTGTTTCAAACCAATTGCTTGTTTAAGCTTGAGATTGACGTATTGTGCTTAATGGTTTAATCCCTTTAGGGTTCATTACCAATGGCATGGTGTCTCTCTCATGCCCAAAACAACACTTTGTTTTATGCTTCTTTCCCTTAGAGGACTTAAAGCTCACTATTGGACTTAATTGATTAAGGAATGGATGGTAATTAAAATGAAATAATAAAATTGGGACTAAAAGTGATGCAAGATAATGAAGCAATTTGGTGTTCAATCGAACGTTAATTGAACGCATAGAAACTTAGGTCATTTCATAGTTGCTAGTGATGAAATGGTTCAAGTTTCCAAGGTCAACCACATCCCTTGATTAATCCATGATAGGGAGGAGGTTTTGTTGGTCTTTTATTACCATTTATTGAGATTGTGTCCCTTGGTTCATAAGTCATCACGCAATGAAATTAATTAATGGCTTGCGAATCAAGCCTACCCCTCCTTTGAGCTGTTTGATAATAAGGAGAGGCAGGATGGACAAACATCCCCTAAGAATACGCTGTTTGTGCTCTGTATGCTTTCTGTTGTAGCAGAAGGAACCAAGCACTAGTGGTTGGCAGGCCACTTTTACTAGACGGTAGGCTACTTTTAGTGGCTAGCCGGTCACCACTTCTGGCCTGCCTGCAATATTTGTCAAACCAAGCAATACCTTTTTTAGTCTAGAACAGAACAGAGGTAGAGGTAAAACAGTGCAAGTTTCTGGCTGCAAAACAAAACCCTCTTGGTAGCAAAACAGAGGCATCTTCGGGTGGAAAATCCGCCTGCATGCATGAGCATTTCATACTTCTCGGAGCTGATTAGTTAGAGTGCTTAAATACGCTTAATTAATTCTATAGTACAGCTTAGTCCTTTGTATTATTATATCTGTGTTGTAAATAAGTAGTTAGAATAACTAGTTAACTTGGGGTTGTAATTAATTAGTTAGATTAATTAATTTTGTGTTGTAATTATTTGATTCGGTATTATAATAATTAGATAGTGTAGTTAATTTATTTGATTTGTAATAGTTAGTTAATTCGTAGTGATTAGTTAGCTAGTTAGTTTATTTGGACCCTCCTACGTGAGGGCAAAAATGTAATAATGTGTATGTCTTCCAATCCCACATCTTTCTCCCTTTATTTACCCGCTTATGATGCTTAGCCTAGAATATCATGTTTCCTTAGCATTTTCCATGATTTGCATCCACTTGTCTTGCATGCATAGAAGCTCGGTTCATCATTCTAACAAAGCATTGTTATTGCTAAAATTCTTCGAATACATGCTTTGACCGCATGCCTTAAATTGATTCACATGCTATGTTAGTAGCCGAGCCTATTAATTGCATATTGCATGCGTTTTATTAATCATATTGCATAGTTAGGATCATGCATTTTTTCTAACTCTTTTATCTTTTTGGCTTGCCTTGGAGTACTAGGTGAGCTTGTATTGCTTTAGCATATTGCATTGTATGTTAGTATTACCATGTCATATCAAGCATGCTTTCTATGAGGCTAAGTGCTTAAGTGATATAACTCTTGAATGCCTGTGGATGAAAACTAGTTGCTTGAATTGGGATGTCTTGATGCATGTATATATGAGATCACTATTCAAGTGGTACATATTCAAAACAATTTTTAAACAAACATGAAACTAAATGTTCCAATTTTTGCCAATTAGTCCATACTTATGTGTGCGTCACACAGTAAGATAGCCTAATAATCGGAACAAGAGTATATAATGTAAATAAGAATCACATCATGATTAGTAGAGGCCGATCTTTGATCGGGTGAGCGGAGGTGCTCAATTTATAACCTTCCCTTCTCATACCTAAGTTCTCGAGCCGAGACACTTTGGTGATGATGGATAAGTGGCCTTTGGCAAGAGTCTCGAGTTTCCTAAATTTTTCAAAAATATTTAGGTGGCGACTCTGTATCTGGCAAAGCAGTCCATTTTTGACATTTGATTCAAAATCAATTTTTCAAAAGATTTGTCGGATTTGGACTCTTTTGTGTTTATCTATTTCACATTGCACTTATGGAATCAGATTCAGAACCACGGGAGTCCAAACTGTAGGGCTTATCGTCTTCCGACAGGAGCACGAAAAGTCAAGCTACAGGGTTCCATCCTCGCAGCAATCCCAAGCTTCGCAATCAGGTCCATCTTTCTCGTACCGAGTTCCAGTTTGGAAAGAGGCAATCAAGGTGGATTCACATGCTTCAGATGTGGTCAGTTGGGCCGTAAAGCTCCAGTATGCCCACAAAAAGAAAGAGAAGGGCAACAACTAGCGCAGTCTTCGGCTCATTCTTAGAGCCAGAGTTAAGAGAGAGGTCAGCTGCCTACTTATTACCAGTGTGGGCATAGTAGACACTTGAGGAGATTTTGCCTTTAGTTTGGTGGCACATTTAGTGCGCTTGGTTCGAGAAAGACGCAGATTTAATTAGTTATCATTTTGTTTTAAATATGGAATTGATGAAAATTATTGAGTCTAACTTGTAATAATTCGACCTTCGTACATGTTTTCTGATATGCTTTCAGTCCCCTATTCTGTGCATTTGTATGCTTATTGTGAAATTTCATGTGAAATTAAACTTAATTAAGATAATCTTGTGATTAGGAATTCATATCAGTCTCCTAAGAGAAATATCTATTATAATTGTAATATTCAGATCAGAAATTGAAAGCCTTAGAAGCTTAATAATCTGAAATTGACTTTATATTTGAGATCAACATGATTTTTGGAGCATAATATGATTATCTGTAAAAATTTGATTCGGAACTATTAAACTGATTAAATTTTGTCTTATTCACCCCTTTTTATATCTATATGTGCTTCTTTAAATATTTGGCTTAGAAGACACATCAAAAAAAATATCTCTTGAGAGAGTATTGCAAGAGAGGACAACTAGGGAAGAAGAGGAGAGTTCAACAAGGAAGGAACTTGGAAAAAAAATTGAGAGGATTGTAGAGATTAAACAAAGGTATGTAAACTTTACCTTAAACAAGCTCTTTCTTGGATTTGAGTAAGCATGCCCTTTCATTTGGGAGCTAGAGTTTATGTTGAAGTTTTGTATGTGATAATTGTTAATTGGAAGGTTGTACTTACCATATGGTTGTCTTGGGAACTAATTTGAGTTATATGAAGAATTGCATCTTGCTTCCTTGTTATTTCATGTGGAAACTCATCTATGTGTTTGGATTATGTGATTAGATGGCTATATATATATGTATGTGTATAAGTGAACCCAAAATAATTAGAACTTTGGAAGGAGTGGATAGATTTGGGAGTATTGAAGACTTGATTGAACTTGTGATCTATAATTTATGTCATGTTGAACCATATTCTTACAATAAATTAACCTGTTTTGAGCCTTATAAATGCTTACCAAAGTTGGAGTTTTTGCTGGAATTTCGAACTGCAAACTGGGCAGAATCACCGCACGTGCGGGGCTCACAGCCACACGTGCGGGGCTCACTGTCGCACATGCAAAAAACAGGGGATTTGGGACTGAGGCTACTAGAAAAAAGACACGTGCGGGACCTTACAGCCGCACGTGCGGGGCTCACAGCCGCACGTGCAGCCCATGCTGGAAATTTCTGTCTGCTCTGTTTTACCCTTTAGTGTTATTAAAATCTGTATTTGATGCCTCTTCAATGGTTATAAATTCGTTTGAAGTGAAACAAATCAGATATTGTTTTAATCGGGAAATGAACTAATTTTTGAACTGCTCGTGTATGTAGGGCATATATCGGGAGGGACTACCGCTCCATCGCAGCACTGTGAGTAATAGTACTGTAATTGTACATTTGCTTATCATTAGTAATTATTATTATTAACGCTCTGTTTCTCGCAAGTCAATTACGCTAACATTCATGAACGATTGGAAAATCTGTGTACGTCGGTACAACTCTGAAATTATTCTGCTTTGTTAATATCTGGGCCAATGGTCGATCTGTAAACTCTGTAAGGCCAGAGGCCGATCTGTAAACTCTGTTGGGCCTAAGGCCAATCTGTAAAATCTATTAGGCCTAAGGCCGTTCTGTATGTTACTCGGCTTGAAGCCAGTCTGTTTAAAGACTGGGCCCAAGGCCGTTCTGAAAATAGCTATAGAATAAAGTTAATCATATGTTCTCCGCACTTATATGCATTACAACTCAGGTTATTCGTTGAATTGTTTAAGTACTATTATTCATTGAGCCTTGCTCACTATGTGTTATGTCTGTCTCTGTAGGTAATCAACCTGGAGGTCAGTCTTAACCCATCATGTACGTTTCCTTTCGTCAATTTGAATGCGTACAAGCACTTAGTTAAAGCTCATTTACTTTTGCGGAGTTCATGCTAAACTTTTAGCTTTGTGCTCTACATTTTCTGCCTGAAGTTATGAAATGTGTATAACCCTCCTTACTAATGCTTTTGTTCCATGCCCAATCATGGGGCCGGGTCTGTATATATGCATGTACATGACTGTTTCTCGTATGTATGTTCACTGTATGTTGGTCTATCTAAAGCACTGTTTGTGATCCTGGCATATTAGTGGTAGCTCAATGGATATTATTTATGTTGATAATTGCTTCCGTTCAGGCCCCATATGTTATGTAAACTAAATTTTGTGTCCGTTCCAAAGTGGTCATGCCCAAACTTTTAGAGGTAGGTTTGGGGCATGACAAGTGGTATCAGAGCACGAGTTACTATCTCACACACGAATCCGTTGAGCCTTAGGATGTCTAGAAAAGACTTAGGCATTATGCGTAATTCTTAATGCATATGGAAAGATTGATGGCAACGTTAATTGTATGTGTAACATCTGCTAACTCCAATGATTATGGTCCATGTCCATTGTATATCTCTTGTGTATATTGTAAATGATTGTTTTGTAGAATATGGTGAGGACAAGAACGGAAGACCCGGAAGATGCTACTTTTGCACGGTTGGACAGAATGGAAAGAATGATCATGGAAATGGCGGAGACCCTACGACAACAAAAGTAACAGCCACAACCATAATCGCCACTGCCACCGGTACCCCCGCCTGTGATACAAGATTTCCATGCTGAGGACCAGACTATTACGCTTACGAGGGAATTTAAGAAGATGAAGCCGCCATTGTTCAAAGGAGGAATAGAACCAATGAAGGCTGAATCATGGGTGTTGGGGATAGAAAAGCTGTTTGAAGTTTTCCCTTGTACCGAAGCCCAAAAATTGCAACTTGCTGCCTTCACTCTTGAAGACAAAGCACGGAGGTGATGGATGCTTACGAAAACTATGCACCAAGGATTAACGTGGGACAGATTTTTGGAACTGTTTTATGACAAGTACTTTCCCCAAAGTATGCGAGACAAGAAGGTGACAGAATTTGAAATCCTCAGACAAGGGAAAAAGACCGTTGCAGAGTATGAAGCTCAATTTGCAGAACTAGCTCGGTTTGCACCTCATATGGTGGACACATATTATAAAAAGGCACGGAAATTTGAGTGGGGACTACGGACTGCTATCCTTGACCGAGCCAATATGTTGAAGTTACCCACCTATGTTGATGTGTTGGAGAGGGCTGTTATAGCAGAGGGAAACATTGCTGCTCAGAATCGAATCTCCGAATGGAAAGGAAAGAGACAGAACACACAATTGTCAAGGGGGTCAACCACTCCACCTAGCAAGAAAAAAAACTCAGGGACTACTAGTGCTTCCACCCTTACTCCAGACTCGACTCCTATTTGTTCAAAATGTGGAAAGAAGCATCGTGGGACTTGCTATCGGATGTCTGGAGCCTGTTTTAGGTGTGGCAGAATGGGTCATCTGGTAAAGGATTGTCCTCAAAAGAATCAACAAAATGGCAATAGGGCTGCTACAAGTTCAGCAGGGTCTACACTAGCTCCCAACACTAAGTCAGCTGCCAAGCCTGTTAACAACAAAGACACCGCAAAACAGGGGAGGGTGTTTGCATTGGTTCCGGGTGATGTGCAAAATGCTGCAACAGTGGTGTCAGGTACCTTTATTGTTCATGGTCATTCTGCTCATGTATTGTTTGATTATGGCTCTACCCATTCCTTTGTGTCAAAACTATTTGCTCAAAATTTAGATAGATCTGAGGAAGTATTATCCTATGTGTCATGTGTGTCCTCACCTTTGGGGGATTCTATGATCTGTACCTCTGTATATTTTGCTTGTGAACTCCTAATTGGGAATATCCGGGTATATGCCAACTTATTGCCTCTTGACATGACTCACTTCGATATTATTCTGGGTATGGACTGGCTGAGTGAATATGGTGCAACTATTGATTGTTTGACTAAGCAAATCAGTTTTCATCCTCCGGGACAATCAGAATCTACCTTTCAGGGACGTAGAGTGACTTTTCCACCTTATTTGATTTCTGCAGTAAAGGCTTGTAAATTAATTCAGAAAGGGTGTCAGGGGTATTAATGCAGTGTTTTGGAAGGGCAAGGGATGAATTGGAGTACTGGCATGATTCCGGTTGTCTGTGAATTTCCGGATGTATTTCCAAAAGAATTGCCGGGAGAGTTAGTAAAATTGAGTTTACAATTGAAGTGGCGCCGGGAACTCAACCCATTTCTAAAACTTCGTATAGGATGTCACCAGTTGAAATGAAGGAATTAAAGACTCAATTGCAAGATTTACTAGGTAAGGGATCCATTCGCCTGAGTGTCTCTCATTGGGATGCACTAGTTCTATTTGTGAAAAAAAAAGATGGAACACTTCGATTATGTATAGATTACAAGGAACTTAATAAGGTAACAATCAAGAATAAGTACCCATTACCCAGGATCGATGGTTTGTTTGACCAGCTACAAGGGGCACAGGTCTTTTCAAAAATTGATTTACGGTTCGGATACCACCAACTAAAGGTCAAAGCCAATGATGTTGAGAAAATAACTTTCCGAACTCGATACGGTCATTATGAATTTCTGGTTATGCCCTTTGGAGTTACTAACGCACCAGCAGCATTTATGGATTTGATGAATCGTGTTTTCAAACCCCATTTGGATGAGTTTGTAGTGGTATTTATCGATGACATCCTCATTTACTCGAAAAATGCAGAGACTCATGAGAATCATCTTCGTTTAATTCTTCAAACACTTTGAGAAAAGAAATTGTATGCAAAGCTGAAGAAATGCGAATTCTGGCTACATGAGGTGGCATTTTTGGGGCATGTAATAGCAAAGGAAGGAGTCTCTGTTGATCCACACAAAATTGAGGCAATCGTGAATTGGCCAACTCCTACCATTGTGACTGAGGTGCGTAGCTTTATGGGATTAGCCGGGTATTACATGAGGTTTGTTCAAGATTTCTCTAAAATCACAATACCACTTACCCAACTAACTCAAAAGGGAGTTGTATTTGAATGGTCAGAATAGCGGGAATCTGCCTTCCGAGAATTAAAAATGAAGTTAACTACAGCTCCAGTTCTTGCCTTACCATCTGGTACTGAAGGATTTATGATCTATAGTGATGCTTCCCATAAGGGATTAGGTTGTGTGCATATGCAAAATGGTAGGGTTATCGCTTATGCTTCACGACAACTTAAACCCCATGAGAAGAATTATCCCACACATGATCTTGAGCTAGCCACGGTAGTCTTTGCTTTGAAGATGTGGCGACACTATCTGTATGGTACTACCTGTGAAGTTTATACTGATCATAAGAGCCTCAAGTACCTTTTTACCCAAAAAGAGTTGAATATGCGACAGCGACGGTGGTTGGAACTTATTAAAGATTATGACTTGCAGATCCACTACCATCCTAGTAAAGCCAATACAGTTGCAGACGCACTTAGTCGGAAAAGTATGGGAAATTTGGCGAATTTGCTTACGGAACAAAGCGAGTTATTGGTTGAATTGGATAAAATGAATGTAGACCTTGTGGTGCATGGACGGGAGGCCATAGTAACAACAGTGATGGCCCAACCGACATTAATTGAAGAAATCAAACTACGTCAGATGGAAGATGAAACCTTGAAAAAGATATGTGATGAGTTAGAGACAAAACCGAGACCGGGATTCAATTTGGTGAATTCAGTACTCAAGTTTCAAGGCAGGTTACGTGTTCCCAATGTGTCAGAAGTTAAGCGGAAATTGATGGAAGAAGCATATGCCTCAAGATTTTCACTACATCCTGGGAGTACTAAGATGTATCGGGATTTAAAGCAAAATTTTTGGTGGCCAAGTATGAAGAGGGAGATCGCGGACTTCATCTCTAGATGTTTGCAATGTCAATAAATGAAAGCAGAGCATCAGAGACCGGCAGGATTGGTGCAACCCCTTCCAATTCCAGAGTGGAAGTGGGAACATTTGACCATCGATTTTGTTGTAGGGTTACCGCGGACTCCTCGGGGTATGAATTTTTGTCTGGGTTATTGTAGACCGGTTAACCAAGTCTGCCCATTTCCTACCTGTGAAAACTTAGTACAATGCAGATAAACTTGCTGTAATCTACGTGAATGAAATTGTGAGACTCCATGGTGTTCCAGTATCAATAGTATCAGATAGAGATCCAAAGTTTGTATCTAGATTCTGGCAGAGTCTACAGGTAGCAATGGGTACAGAGTTAAAGTTTAGCACAACTTTCCACCCTCAGACAGACGGACAATCCGAGAGAACGATACAGACATTAGAGGATATGCTCCGAATGTGTGTTTTAGATTTTTAGGAAAGTTGGGAAGCTCATCTACCGTTGGTAGAGTTTGCATATAATAATGGTTATCATTCGAGTATTGGGATGGTACCCTACCAGGCTCTGTACGGAAGACCATGTCGCTCCCCTGTGTGTTGGGCCGAAATTGGAGATAAATAATTGTTAGGGCCCGAAATTGTTCAGTTGACAACTGAAAAGATTAAAACTATTCGAGAAAGATTGAAAACTGCTCAAAGTAGGCAGAAGAGTTATGCGGATAACTGACGAAAAAATTTGGAATTTGAGGTGGATAGTCATGTTTTTGTGAAAGTCACCCCGATGAAAGGACATCCGAGACTCAGGAAAAAGGATAAGTTAACACCCCGATATGTTGGTCCATTTCCAATTTTGGAGAAAGTGGGTCCGGTAGCTTACCGAGTTGCTCTTCCGCCAAGTATGAGTCAAGTACATAATGTGTTTCACATATCTATGCTCCGAAGTTACCTTCCAGATCCGACTCATGTTATAGATTATCAGCACGTTACACTTGATGACAAGTTAACCTATGAAGAAAGACCAATCCGGATTTTAGATCGACAAGTGAAACAGTTACGGAATCGGAAAATTTCAATGGTAAAAATTGAATGGCAGGAACATTACGGAACCGAAGCTACTTGGGAAAAGGAAGAGGAAATGCAACACCAGTATCCGCATCTGTCCCTATCCTAAGGTAAAACAAGTTTGAGGGACCAAACTTATTTAAGGGGGGGAGAGTGTAATAACCCGACTCTCGTACATGTTTTCTGATATGCTTTCAGTCCCCTATTCTGTGCATTTGTATGCTTATTGTGAAATTTCATGTGAAATTAAACTTAATTAAGAGAATCTTATGATTAGGAATTCATATCAGTCTCCTAAGAGAAATATCTGTTATAATTGTAATATTCAGATCAGAAATTGAAAGCCTTAGAAGCTTAATAATCTGAAATTGACTTTATATTTGAGATCAACATGATTTTTGGAGCATAATATGATTATCTGTAAAAATTTGATTCGGAACCATTAAACTAATTAAATTTTGTCTTATTCAACCCTTTTTATATCTATATGTGCTTCTTTAAATATTTGACTTAGAAGACACATCAAAAAAAAAAAAATCTCCTAAGAGAGTATTGGAAGAGAGGACAACTAGGGAAGAAGAGGAGAGTTCAACAAGGAAGGAACTTGGAAAAAAAATTGAGAGGATTGTAGAGATTAAACAAAGGTATGTAAACTTTACCTTAAATAAGCTCTTTCTTGGATTTGAGTAAGCATGCCCTTTCATTTGGGAGCTAGAGTTTATGTTGAAGTTTTGTATGTGATAATTGTTAATTGGAAGGTTGTACTTACCATATGGTTGTCTTGGGAACTAATTTGAGTTATATGAAGAATTGCATCTTGCTTCCTTGTTATTTCATGTGGAAACTCATCTATGTGTTTGGATTATGTGATTAGATGGCTATATATATATGTATGTGTATAAGTGAACCCAAAATAATTAGAACTTTGGAAGGAGTGGATAGATTTGGGAGTATTGAAGACTTGATTGAACTTGTGATCTATAATTTATGTGATGTAGAACCATATTCTTGCAATAAATTAACCTATTTTGAGCCTTATAAATGCTTACCAAAGTTGGAGTTTTTGCCAGAATTTCAGACTGCAAACTGGGCAAAATCGCCGCACGTGCGGGGCTCACTGCCGCACGTGCGGAAAACAGGGGATTTAGGACTGAGGCTATTGGAAAAAAAGCACGTGCGGGACCCTACAGCCGCACGTGCGGGGCTCACAACCGCACATGCGGCCCATGCTGGAAATTTCTGTTTGCTCTGTTTTACCTGTTTAACCCTCTAGTGTTATTAAAATCTGTATTTGATGCCTCTTCAATGGTTGTAAATTCTTTTGAAGTGAAACGAATCAGATATTGTTTTAATCGGGAAATGAACTAATTTTTGAACTGCTCGTATATGTAGGGCATATACCGGGAGGGACTACCGCTCCATCGCAGCACTGTGAGTAATAGTACTGTAATTGTACATTTGCTTATCATTAGTAATTATTATTATTAACGCTCTGTTTCTCGCAAGTCAATTACGCTAACCTTTATAAACGATTGGAAAATCTGTGTACGTCTGTACAACTCTGAAATTATTCTGCTTTGTTAATATTTGGGCCAAAGGCCGATCTGTAAACTCTGTAAGGCCAGAGGCTGATCTGTAAACTCTGTTGGGCCTAAGGCCAATCTGTAAAATCTATTAGGCCTAAGGCCGTTCTGTATGTTACTCGGCTTGAAGCCAGTCTGTTTAAAGACTGGGCCCAAGGCCGTTCTGAAAATAGCTATAGAATAAAGTTAATCATATGTTCTCCGCACTTATATGCATTACAACTCAGGTTATTCATTGAATTGTTTAAGTACTATTATTCATTGAGCCTTGTTCACTCTGTGTTATGTCTGTCTCTGTAGGTAATCAACCTGGAGGTCAGTCTTAACCCATCATGTCCGTCTCCTTTCGTCAATTTGAATGCGTACAAGCATTTAGTTGAAGCTCATTTACTTTTGCGGAGTTCGTGCTAAACTTTTAGCTTTGTGCTCTACATTTTCTGCCTGAAGTTATGAAATGTGTATAACCCTCCTTACTAATGCTTTTGTTCCATGCCCAATCATGGGGCCGGGTCTGTATATATGCATGTACATGACTGTTTCTCATATGTATGTTCACTGTATATTGGTCTATCTAAAGCACTGTTTGTGATCCTGGCATATTAGTGGTAGCTCAATGGATATTATTTATGTTGATAATTGCTTCCATTCAGGCCCCATATGTTATGTAAACTAAATTTTGTGTCCGTTCCAAAGTGGTCATGCCCAAACTTTTAGGGACAGGTTTGAGGCGTGACATAACTTGTACATGATTTTATAAAAAAATTATTTCAGAATTAGAAATTGAACGCCTAAATGGCTTAAGAAAGTATGGAACGATATCGGAGTTTAATTAAATTTTCGATTTAATTTAGTAAAATTAAGATTTGATTAATTGTGTTCAAATTAGAATTAATTAAACCAATTTGTTTATAAGAATTAGTAATTGTGATTATTTTATATTAAATTCACTTATGAGGTGTCCAATTTGAATATGTAATTTATTGAGAAGAATTTTGGTTCTGATCAGAAATTGAAGGCTTTAAGATTTGGGAAACCAAAATTGATGATTTTAATAAGTTTAATTAAAAATATGATTCAGATTGGTAAAATTAAATATAATAAATTAAGCCTTAATTGAACTCAATAAGACTAATTAAATTACGTGAGATTTGGAATTAGTTATGATTAATTAAGTTATGTGCTAATCAAGATTAAATAGGACTAAGTGAGATTAAAATAATTTTAGACTGATTAAATCAAGACTTGATTGAGGTTCATTAGATTAGTTAACATGAGAATTATACCTAATTAATTAAGTTTGGAAATTGATTAATAACTAATGCATAATTAGTGGTAAATCTAATCTAAATCAATAATATAAGTAATAGAGAAATGTTGAGACTATTCTAGAATTCAAAAAGAAAGGTCCTTGTATTTAATGTCAATAAAATAAATGGAGAAGGGAAGTCATTGTAATCAAAACTCTGTGCTGGAAAATAACTCGAGCAGCCGAGAGAGAGAGAGAGAGAGAGAATTCAAGTCTTACCACCTATTTGCTGGAAATGATGAAGAAAAGCTAAGGAAAAATTAGGAAGAGTGAAGAAAAGAGAGGAGACTCAAGAAGACTTTAGGTAAGAAATTGAAACTTAAATCTTGTACATAAATCATCTAGCAACTAAAATTAAGAGGTAATTGAGTTCAATTTCATATAATTAAAAAGAAATTTACAAGAAAATAAAGAATTGGAGCCAAGTTCAAGTCTATGGAAGTTAATTTATAAATTAATCATTTTGAGTTTGATTTTTGTAGTCTTGCATAAATTTGAGTTTCATTTTTACATGCATGAACAAATTCTACAAGTTTTGAGTCTCAATTGCACATGCGGCTTGGATTTTCAAAAGTTTTGAAGGATTAATTTCGTGATTTGAAAGAAGAATTGAAAAATCATGGATTTATGAATATTTTGAGTTTAATCTTGAAATTTCATTATATTGGGTTTGATGTTAAACCCTTTGAAGTATTTGAGTTTCAAATTTACATGCATTATGGATATTGAAGAATCTGAACTATTCAATTTCATATTTTGAAGAGAAGAAGGAAAAAAATTTATAAACATCAAGTGTATGAAAATTTGGAGTTTAATCTTGAAATTAAATGAGATTTTGATTTTGTTTTAACAACTAAGAATTCATTTGATTTTGATTATTAATCCATGCATATAATGTAATTTAAGAGTTTTATTTTGTTCAATTTAAATTGGAACATTTATGATTTGATTTTGGAACAAGTAAAATTAGTTAGTCTTGATTTTAATTACATACATGCAAATACTTTTCTAAGAATTTTATAACTCCAAAGCTTTTCTTTATTTTCCTTACAAAATAAGAAATTAAATCTATGAAACTCTTTATTTTCCTTACAAAATAAGAAATTTAAGAGTTTTATAGCTTTAATTTCTTATTTTGTAAGGAAAATAAAGAAAAGCTTTGGAATCATTATATTCATCAAGTTTTAGTTTTAATCTTGACAAATCAAAGAGGGTTTTGTATTATAATTTAAAAATTAGTCATGGGTTCATGTTGATTAATGAAATTACATATTTAAATTAAGTTAAGCATAAGCCTAAGTTTTGAAAATGTGTTTGGAAACTATTTTGCTGATTTTCAGAACCCAGAAAATTACAGATCGCTCGAGTGGTCAAGTTATCGCTCGAGCTAACTTTGAGGTCATCTAGAATCTATTTTTGCAGACCAAAGTATTGAAAACCTGTGGTCACCGCTTGAGCGAACAAAGGTTCGCTCGAGTGAACTACACTGCTTCATCATATTTTGGAAAATTGTTTTAAATTTATATTTTCGACCTCATCTCTTTCCAAGCATCTTTAAGCATGAGTTGAGCCTCATTAAGGATTATTAAGCTCGAAATCCACATAAGTCAATTGGTGAAGAAAGAAAATGAAGAATTTAATTAAGAGTTAAATTACGATAAAAACCCAACATAAGAAATTGGATTAGATAAAGGGAGTTTGTTCAAGTATTGTATTTTAATATGTATTTGTTATGTGCTTTGTGGAGGTTGGACACCCCGAGATCTAGCATTCGTTCAAGCCCATTGTGAGTAATATCTTTATAAAAATATGTTCAAAATGTATTTTGAAATTGTTTGATAGTGATATTTATGAAATCTTATTTTATATTTATGAATGAATGTCCTTTTTGAAATGTACTCATGGTATCATTTAGTGAGGCCCTTGCCTGAGGGAATAATACCTTGGCCTATGGATTATTTGAAACACAGAGATCTCTGATGTTAGACCTGAGTGGTCCACATTGAATTGCATGTTATGGTTTATTGATTGACCCTGTTGTGGTCCTATTAGATTGACCCTAGTGGTCCTATTGGTTTTGGCACATTGTTATATTGTTACTCTATTGGATGTGCCACGTATAATGGCTTGATTGGTTATTGTTAATGCAAACGATTGATATGATTGGATATATGAATAGTTTTGGAAATTAGAAGATATGTTTTATGAGATGATGGACTTTGTTATAGCAAATGTTTTGATATGAATGTGAAATATGATTCGTTTTGGAATTGTAAAACATGTTTTTATATTATGTTGGATTTCATTCATTAATCTATTTATTTTGGTATTACTCATTGGGCTCTAACTCACCCATCTCCATTATATATATGTAGGTGAACAACTGGAAGATCAGCATTAGAGATTGTCTCGGAGTCTGCCATTTTTGTCAAGCCACCCAAGATGTGCCTCTGTGATGAGGCTTTAGCTTTTGCTTTTGTCAAGCACGCCAAGCTTTTTACTTTGTCAAGTCTTATATGTGTGATCTTGGGTTGTATAAGATGTGCCTTTGTATATATATATATGTGTGTGTGTGTGTGTATTAAAGTGTGTTTTGAATATTTTAAATATTTCAATTTATCATGTGTGCTCAGCTTAATGGATAATATTATTTTGTTTTGCTTCCGCTTCAAACCCTGATATTATTTAAATATTTTGAAATTTTGTCTTTGAGATCGATGGTAATTTAGGATTACTGGCCGGTCATGGCCTAAACCTCTAGGGACAGGTTTGGGTCGAGATACTTCTACTTCCAACACGACCTCTACTCCCTCATGTAGACATCCTATAAACAAACAAAAAAACAAAAAAACAAAACAAAAGAAAACTTAGTGAACAACACAACGGCCTTCCCCGTGGCACACACACTCAGCACCACTAAGCTACAAGACATACTACAGACCAAAATCACACAATCCTATTCATATAAACAGTTACACATTTAATTACATAATCGAATCAAATCCACAAAGATAGCTACTTGTCTCGGAACTCTCAAAGAATTCTTATCAGAAATCACATTGATCAAGCGTATTTCCAATAAGACCTCAAAGCAAAGTCACCAGCTACTAGCACAATCCATGAAACTTAATCCTATGCTCACATAAATGTAACACATAGAGTCCTAACCCTTATCCTAATTATATGCAAACGTCCTTACCAAGCATAATTGTAGACACCCCATTTTTTATGGGCCTTACAACTTGGACGTCTTTGCAGGTACACCCGATGATGAGTCTGTTTGCTCACTGAGCACTCAAAGTCCTCTGCAGAATGCCACAACTTTGAGCCTTTCAAACCCTGTATCCTTTTTGTCCCATTTTTGGACCATGCCTTGGTCTTTCCACCTTGCAACCTCTGGGGGCCTACCGACCATCCCTAGAGGCTGCCGCCCATCACTTTTGGTTTGCCAGCCACTGATGTGGCTTGCTGGGCCACCAGTGATGGCTGGCCAGCCACCACTGATAGCCGGCCGACCACTAGTGTTTTCTGCAAATATTTTATGCCAGCTATGCCAGCTGTTTGCTTAGATGCATGCATCTGTCCACATGTGGCGAGCTGGATCTCCTTGTAAAAATTTCAGGTTTTCTATATATAGGGACCCCCTCTCTCATGCTTTGGGGTTAGAAAATTTTAGACTCAAAATTTTCCTCTCTCTCTACAATTCTCTCTCTCTTTACAAATTCTCTACACTTTTGCCTACTTACACTACACTCTTGCATATATTTCCCTAACCAAAGTTGATCACCTTTAAGCTAAGGTTCCTTGAGGCCTTCTTGGAGCCCTTGAAGTTGGTTTTAGCTTGAATTGTTGCTTGGAATTACTCTTTACTTCAAGAGGTATAATATTTACTTTATAGCTTGCTTTGCATACTTGTTTTTCCATCTTTTTTCCACTGCTTTGGGCTATTTTTGGGCTATAAAAAACTCTATTTTTGTGGGCTGAGGTTGGTGTTTTTGGCCATTAAATGTTTGGGGGTAGTTCACCCCTCTTCATTCCTTGTTGTTAAGGCCATTTCACCTTTGTTTCCCATTTTCAAACCATCTTTTTTTGGGCCTTTAAACACTTATTTTTAGAGTATTTTCAGTGGTAAAAATCAAGTTTTGAAGTCCAAATTTGGAGGGGTTAGCTTCCCCTCCTTGTGTCTTGTTTGCTAGTCTAGTTGGTGCCATGCTTTAGCTTATTTTTCTAGCTTGTTGTAGCTTTCTTCCAGCATGCTTTAGGCTCTATTTTGGACTATTTTAACTTTTTTTGGGTTGGTTATTGCATTTGAGTCTTACATTGCGTGGTTATAGTGTAATAGTCCTCACAAGCTTGCTGTTTTAGGCCTTTAGATACCATGTTTGAGTTGATTGCATGTTTTGGTGCTTTTCACACTTATAATTTCAGCACTAATAAATCTCTGCAAGCTCCCTCATTTCTTAGTTTTTAATTTTGCTTTGAAAGTGGTTTCAAGTCACTTGGTTGCCTAAGCATGAAATTGAGGTTTCATACTTAATGGTTTAATCCCTTAGGGGGTTCATTACCAGTGGTATGATACTTCTTTCATATCTAAAGCAACTTGTGTTTTGAACCCTCTTTCCATTAGAGGACTTTAATTCACCTTTGGACTTAATTTGATTAAAGAATGGTTGGTAAGTTACAATGAGTAACTAAAACTTGGGACTAAAAGTGAGCAAATATAAGAATTTGGCTGTGTTTCGATGTGTTCAATCGGACGTTAATTGAACACATGGAACTTCGACCATTTCATACTTGTTAGTGATGAAATGATTCAAGTCTTCAAGGTCAACTTCTTCCCTTGATCTTTCATGAAAGGGAGGAGATTTGTGTCTTGTTTTTGCATTTATTGAACTTGCACATCTTCAGTCACAAGCCATCATGCAATGAAATTGCTTGAGTTGGTGGTTTGTGGCTTAACTTCACAACTCCTTGGATTTGTTCATGAAAAAGAGGGGTGTGTTGTGCAAACAATCCTTGAAAATACCATGTATATGCTCTGTTTGTCCTCTGTTGAAACAAGATGAACCAGTGCATCAGTGGCCGGTAGACCATCATCCATGCCCAGCAGGCCACTTCCTTGGCCGGCAGGTGGCCGGCAATATTCACCAGTGGGCGGCGGGCCACTGATGCAAATCTCTGCAGAGTATTGGGAAGATGGAGCAAAGTTGTTTTAGAAGTGTTCAATTGTGCAAACAGAGCCTTTCGAGAGCAAAATAGAGGTCTTTTCAAGTGAAAACTGAGCATGCACATGCACATCTTTCTTTTCCTGAGGCAGAGTAGCTAATTGGCTTAGCTTAGTTAGTTTAATTATTAGTTGCAATTGTTTTGTAATTAGCTTAATTAGTTGTAGCTAATTAGTTTGTGTTGTAATATTTAATTTGTTTAATTAGTTGTAGCTAATTAGTTTGTGTTGTAATATTTAATTAGCTTAGCCTAGTTAAATTCTTATTTAATTAGCTTAGATAGTTAATTAATTATTCATTCAAGTTTTGTAATAATAATTAGCTTAATTAGCTTAGCTTTTGTTAGTTACTAGTTAGCTTAGTTTATTCATTCGAATTCTCCTTTTTGAAAGCATAATGTAATAATGTGTATGTCTTCCAACCCCATGTCTTTCTCCCTTTTCTTTATCCACTTTTGATGGTTAGATTAAGAACATGTTTCAATTAGCATACCTTATGCTTGCATCCATTCATCTTGTATTGCATGCACCGAGGCTCGACACATCATTCAAACTGCATTGTCATTTCAATACTTCTTTGAATACCTGCTCAGACCGCATGCTATTTAAATTGATCCATATAACATATTAGTAGCCGAGCCTATTAAATTGCATTATTGCATGTGTTGCATTAGTCATTTGGCATAGTTAGAAACATGTATTTTTCTAACTAGTTTCTTTTCTTGGCTTGAAGTACTAGGTGAGTTTTTAGTGCTTTAGCATACTTGAATGAGTGTGAATGACTGCCATGACTAGCATGCTTGCCATGAAGCTAAATGCTTACTTGTTAAACTGCTTGAGTGCCTATGGATGAAGGCTTGTTGTTTGAATTGGAATGATTCAATAAATGTACATTTAAGCCCACTTTGTTGAGTGGCAAATTCGCAAACTTTAAGCCCACTTGAGGTGGCAAAATCAAACCATTTTCGCAAAACAAACATGAAATTGAATTGTTCCAATTCAAGCAAACTAGTCTATACCTTGTGTGCGCACACAACATAGTAATGCTAGCCTAAATAATAGGAACAAGAGCACATAATGTTAATAAAAATCATATCATGATTAGTAGAGGCCGATCTTTGATCGGGCGAGTGGGGGTGCTCAATTCATGACCTTTTCCTCTTGTACCTAAGTTCTCGAGTTGAGGCAACTTTGGTGATGACGGACACGTGGCCTTTGGCACGAGTCACGGGTTTCCTAAATTTCCCCAAAATAAAATATTTAGGTGAGGATTCTGTATCTGGCAAAGTAGTCCAATTTTGGCATTTTGATTCAAAAATTGATTTTCCAAAAGATTTGCCGAATTTGGACTCTTTGGTGTTTATCAATTTCACATTGCACTTGTGAGATTAGATTCAAAATCACGGGAGTCCGAACTGTAGGGCTTCTTTCATACTTCTAAAAGGGGGCGCGAAAAAGTCGAGCTACAGTTTCTGGCGACTTTGCTGGGGATTTAAAGAACTTGACTCGAACTCATGATATGACATTTTATCTACACTTATATGTTTCTTTGCATTTGCATTTGCATTGGTACGACTAAGTCACTATGTTTGCCATCTGCTATTCCTGGACGGTTTGCCGGAGGCTTGCTTGAAAAAGCTTGCCAAAAGGTTGACCGGTTACGGGCTATGCCATGATGGGAACACAATCCTTGGATTTGGACTACCGCTGTACCGTTTGATCCTCTTTTCACTTCTCGGTGTTAGGTGTGAAATGTATATTAGGTAGTCTTGCTGAGGTACCCTTTTTGACCAATCGGCCTAGTTGCATATCGAAAGCGATAGAGACTGTTCCAAACTAGGACAGGATGCTCACCCGAATGCAGGATTGTGTGAAACCACTTTGCTTGAATAGTGAACCTCAGTTCCTGACGAAACTAGGACAAGGTAACCCTCTCCCTCGTAGGGGTGTTTTGGCTCTCATTTAACTGGTACGTGCTTTTAGAGTGAAACTCTACAGGAATGTGCGTATCAATTGCGAGTTTGGGTATTAGATTTGGGGGCAGAAATCAGTGTTGAGTATGGTTCTACAGCTTTTGGTTACAACTGTGTGTTGTTAACGTCTAATATGAGGTGCTGTGCGGTTTCTG
Organism: Camellia granthamiana; assembly: GCA_036172215.1. Lineage (NCBI taxonomy): Eukaryota > Viridiplantae > Streptophyta > Magnoliopsida > Ericales > Theaceae > Camellia > Camellia granthamiana. The sequence continues at coordinate 93,896,528 of CM069907.1, forward strand.
ATTTTTGTTTTCCTTTTGCTTTATTTCTTTTTTGCAAGGTAGTTTATCACAATTGCTTCAGATAGTTCGGTTACCCCCCAAGCACTCTGGACCTATGTAAGGCGACTTTACAAATCCGAGGATCTTGTTAGGGGACAAGCAGTGTTTGCTTCGCTCCCACCAGTTACGAGACGGAGGAGAGTTAGGCATAATTCACCAGTCTAGCAGTCACATTTTACTTCACCTACCCCAGTCAGGGACAATCTTCTACATCCACTCTTGGAAGAAATTATTCGCCAGTTCCGATGGCACAACATCCCCCAGTTAGCATGGAAGACTTGCTCCATCATCTTCAGCAAACAATTGAAACCATGCAGCAAGATGCTGCTCACCAAGCTGAAGTGATAAATAGGCTGCAGCAACAACAACCACAGCCAGCTGCGGCTTCTGCTTCTCATGCATCTCTTGTGGGTATTCCAGCACCCGGAATCACTGTTAATGTCCAAAAGAATCTGGGCAATCCAGTAGATCCCATTCTACTGCAAGGCACCAGTTTACCAAACCAAGCCTTCATTTGAATTTGAAGTGGACCCGACTGTACTGAAAGTCAATAAGCAAGAAAAGCTTTTAAGAGGGCACAAGGCGTGAACTCAATCCCCCACATCGAAGATGGATACACCGATTCCGCAGTGACTTTGCCGGATTGGTTCAAAAATGCCACACATAGATCGATTCTATGGCTCTCGGGATCCCATGGTCCATTTGCGATTATTCTCTAATATCCTGCGGTCGATGGGCCTTACCAGACTTCAAAAGTTGTCACTTTTTAGCCGGACCTTGTTAGGAATCTCGGCTATCTAGCATGCAAAACTGGAGGACTCTGTGAAGTGGAGTTGGAAGGAAATGGCTGAGGCTTTCATCGCACAGTATTCCTACAATACCCAGATCGAAGTCACAACTCGTGATCTTGAGGCAACCCATCATGAGCCAAAGGAGGGCTTCTCAGACTTTGTAATGAGATGGAGGGCCAAGGCTTCGATGATAACTTCCAGGCCATTCAAGAAGGATCAAATCAGAATGGTGGTCCACAATCTGCAAGGGAAATTACTGCAGAGGATGATTGTCTTGCCGTTGTTCACATTCATTGAGCTCCACGAAATAGGAGTTCAGATTGAAGATGTAATGAAACAGGGGTTGATAATCGATGAAAAGGAGCAAGTCAAGAGGCCTTTTACGTGCAGTTCCAATGCAACCGCTAGTGGTAGCACATCTACACGGCCATCTAATGTGAACGCTATCACCACCACAGCCAAGACTGCCAACCCTTTTGCCAATACAAATCCACAAATCTTAAACAACTAGGCCCGATCCCAAAGGACCTTCACCCTACTCTATATGCCTTATCTCAAGCCCTGAGGATGCTAATCAAAAAGGGGCATCTTAAGCCGTTAGAACAACGCCCACTACCTGATCCTCTCCCACCTAAACACAAACCAGCCAAATACTGTGCTTTTCACCAGCAGCACGGTTACAACACCGACCAATGCTACAGGCTGCGTCATGAGATTCAAGATCTCATCGATAACAAGGTGATAGCACCACCCCAAAAGCCAAATGTGACCACTAACCCTCTTCCGAACCACAACCAAGTTCCCCTACCCCGGAACCTAAACCTAATACACACACTGGCCATTACATACGACCCCAGCATATACATCACCCCAACCTATTTACCCAAGCTTGAAGTGTTCATTCTAGAAACATAGACTTGTGCATGATAGACATGTCCACACTTCAACCTGAACTCGTGGTGGTGACAATGGCAGAAGAAGGGAGGTTGGCCTCAGAGGAGAGTACAAGTCTGTTGGCTGGTGTTCTGAGGATTTAACTGAGGGGGTATATAGTCCGTGCTTCTACATTGTGCCAGTTGACCAGGCCAAACCCGAAATGGTATTGCTAACAATGGTAGAGGTCAATGGGAGGATGGCCCGAGCTAGGGTCTGGATGATCTAGCAGAGCTGGAGGAAGACCTAGACAATCTGTAGTTCTACGACGAATAGGATCAAGGGGATATGTAGATTGATTGGTTTGATCTAAATGGGTCGACAAACAACTCTGGGTGGCTTAGTGATGAACCTAACCGAGAGGAAAAAACTTAAGCAAAACTTGAAGAGAAAGAAGCAAGAATAGTTGCAGTGGTCAGAATGGCCGAGGAAAAGGGAAAGTTGCCGGAGAGCACCGGTATCAAGAATTTAGCTCAGGAATTGGGCGTTGTGAGTACTATTGATACAGAGCAAGAAGCCGCATTGAAGTGGTTTGTACAAGAAAGGGATCAAGACAAACAGGAAGCTGAAAAAGCCCAACACCCTGCAGGGAATGTCTCTGATACGAGAATGATCAGACCGGAGTTGAACAATTGTTTGTCGATTGCCGGAGGAGTACGGTGGGAAGACGACGATTTACTCCTAGCCCATACCGATGAGGACTGGGGTGAGTCCCTGCTAGACAATACTTGGTACTCTGAAGAGGTAGACCATATGACTAGAAGTGGGCGGTATTTCAAGCTGCTACACTTGGACCAAGCTGAAGCCTCCAGGAAAGACAAAGAAGTGGAGAAGCAGAAGAAAAAACAGTTGGAAGAAGAGGTGGTGCTGAAACAGCTGAAGAAGATTCAAGCCGATATTTCAACTTGGGGTTTGCTCATGGCTTCTCAAGTGCATTGACAAGCGGTATTATCAGCGATGGATAGGGCCAAATTGTCCATTGACACCACTACAGAACAGCTTGTGGGACTAGTTTTTCCAGGTGGTGCCAGTCCAACCCTAACTTTTTCCGAGAAAGAACTGTCGCCAGAAGGCTCAACACATAACAGAACTCTGTACATATCAGTGGAGTGCAGAGAAAAGTTGGTGCCAGTGGTATTGGTCGACACCGGGTCAGCTATCAATGTCTGTCCATCTTATACAGCGTATGCCATCGGCTTAAAACCAGTAGATTTTGTGCCTACAGCCCACGTGATTTGGGCGTATGACAATACCAATAGGGAGGTATTGGGTACAATACAGATTCGAGTTCAAGTGGCCCCAGCTCAACAGGGATATTGAGTTCCATGTCCTGGATGTCTTGGGCACTTTCAATATACTGTTAGGGAGACCCTGGTTGCACCAGATGAAAGCCGTCTCTTCTATTCTCCACCAAATGCTGAAATACCCTCATAGGAAGGAGGTGGCTATTGTGTTCGGGAATTCATCTATCCATCCTCTGCTAGAGGTTACTACACTTATACTGGAAATTGGTTATGGCGAGGAGGATGTTTTCCTTTTTGGATTTACAATAGCTGAGGCCTGAGTGGTACAGAACATCCTGGCCATTAATAAGGGCTTGTATGTCAGTGCCCAATCAATCTACTTCATGAACAAGCTCCAACATATGCCAGGAATGGGGTTAGAAAGAAGTGGTCGGAAGGGCGTCACAGTATTGGCTGATGTGCCATATAATCCACATGCCTTTGGTCTTGGCTATATGCCAGCCAGAGAAGATTGGGCCAGGAAGAGAGAAGAAATGGCAGGTAGAGCAAGAGTTAAGCAGACCGGGAAGCGCGATGAGCTTGTGCACAGATCGATCCAGGGAACCCTAAATGGTCATTTTGTTCAGAAACGTGAAGACTTCCCATTTTGCAGTTTCCCAAACCCTGGTTCAACTCTGAGAAACAGCGGGTTCCTAGCTTTGAAATTTTCTTTGACTTGCAGCTGTAAGACAGTGATACAGAGGAAATGGTAGAGCCAATTGCCGCCAAAGCTGAGAAGAGCATAGAAAATGACTCAAGCAGCAGCAAACTTGAAGTAGGGGCAGCATTGGCATGTCTCCTTTCGGATTCTCCGATTGACTCAGAGAGCTTGGGAGATAACCTGACCGTTTCCATGACCGGGGACCAACTGGGTGTGAACCTTTCTACCAGCATTTTGGATGCATCTGGCGCACCATCTCTAGTCTGGCAGTTGGAGGATGTCTACCTGTCTTGTAATTCTGAGTCAGGTAGTCAACCAAAATCTGGTTCCACAGAGTCTGTGGAGTCAGAATCAGATTCTGGTTCTTCTGAGTCCGAGTCCAGTATTCTTGGGGGTGATAACCCGGATGCCAGAGTCTTGTCCAGGTCGTCCTTTTCTTTTTCTTTTGAGTCGGTTGTAACCGAAGAACTGGATGAGCTGGACCTTTTGAATAAGAATACCACTGTAGATTCTGAGTATTTCTCTATGCCGCTTGTTTATTACATTGATTAGGACTTTCAAAATTTTAATGAAAACGATGAGGAAGGAATTCCTCTGGTTTTGGAAATTTTGATTAATCGAGAGGAGGAGAGGTTTGCAAAACCCCTTGCTGATGAAATCATTGCTTTTAATATGGGTACTGAGAAGGATCTGCGTTTGGTCCAGATCTGGGTCCACATTGTCTTCGGAGGAGCATAAGTGCTTAGTCTCTTTATTAAAAGATTTCAAAGATGTTTTCGCGTGGTCCTACGAAGACATGCCTGGAATCGATCCTGAGATTGTATAACATCGGATCCCTCTTGACCCCGAGGCCCGACTTGTCAAGCAGAAATTGCGAAGAAACCCCCGGATTGGGCTTTTAAGATTAAGGAGGAGGTCACCAAACAGATAGACGTAGGGTTCTTGCTAGTATCTGAGTATCTAACTTGGTTGGCCAACATCGTCCCAATGCCGAAGGAAGATGGCAGAATTCAGGTGTGTATGGACTTCAGAGATCTAAACAGAGCCAGTCTGAAGGACGACTTCCCTTTGTCGCACATCGATGAATTAGTGGATTTCACTGCGAGTCATGCGTTGCTCTCTTTCATGGATGGATTCTCTGGGTATAACCAGAGTCTGATGGCACCCTAAGACAGAAAGAAAAGTGCCTTCACTACGCCGTGGGGAACCTACTGCTACAGGGTGATGCCGTTTAGGCTGAAGAATGCCGGGGCTACTTATCAAAGGGCTGCGACCACTATTCTGCATGATATGATCCATAAAGAGGTCGAGGTGTACGTAGATGACATGATTGTCAAGTCCAAAGAAAGAGAGGGCCACTACACCGCCTTGAAGAAATTCTTTCAAAGGATTAGAGAATACAGACTGAGGTTGAATCCGCAGAAATGTACTTTTGGCATAACAACAGGGAAAATGCTAGATTTCTTGATCACACAAAGAGGCATCGAGGTAGATCCTTTCAAAATCAAGGCCATCCTAGAAATGCCACCACCAAAGACTGAAAAGGAGGTGCGAGGCTTTTTGGGTAAAGTGTAATTCATAAGACGGTTTATTTCTAAATTAACCTTGACTTGTGAACCACTATTTGGTCTCCTGAAGAAAGGAAAGAATTTTTGATGGGATGATCGATATTAATTCGCTTTTGAGCAGATCAAATAGTACCTTCAGAATCCGCTTGTGTTATCGCCGCCAGAGCCGGGGAAGCCCTTGATTTTGTATCTGTTAGTCACCGACACAACAATGGGGTGTATGCTTGCTCAGGAATCTGAGGATAGGGTGGAGAAAGCCATCTACTACTTGAGCAAGAAAATGCTGAATTATGAGACCCGTTATACCCTGCTGGAGAAAGGGCACAGCAGTCACTGCTATGCGACCAAATGGGCCATTTTGGGACCCATTGGGATGATCTGAACCATTTACATTTTAGAGTATATCGAGTATAATACACCTGCAAAAAATCAAGTTAATCAGATATCGTTAGCCCTTTTGTCCACTCACATTTGTATATACAAAAATAAATGACAATTGTGACTTAAAACATTAAAATGAATACAAATGTGAGTGGATGAAAGTGTTAACGATATCCGATTAACTTGATGTTTTGCAAGTATATTCTACTTGATATACTCTAAAATGTGAACGGTTTGGATTATCAAAATGGGCCCCAAAATGGGCCCATTTGGCTGCACAACAGTGGTTATTGTGCAGGGGGCACAACAATGGCTGCTGTGCAAGGGGCACAACAGCTACCCCAAGTCCGTTGACTACATGATTTTTCTAAGAGTTTAGTCTTTTGGAGGAGGTTATGGGTTCAACTCCCCCTTAATGCAAGTTTCTTCTTGCGTATTATTGTCTAATTATAATGGGATTAATACAATATTTATAGAATTAAACCAACTAGGCCTAGCCTAGTTGGTTACCATGACTTTTCTAAGAGTTTAATCCTTAGGGAAAGGTTATAGTTGAAGTCTCCTTAGGGGAGCTAAATTAAGGGGGCAAGCATTTGGTGTTTTCCGTAGGGTAGGAAGGCTAACTCCCATAAGTACTAATCTAACAACTAACTTTCGCCGATAAATAAAATATATTTATAGAAATAATTTCTAATACATTTAGTCATGTATAAAAATATAAGCACAGCTATGGATGATATCAGATGTAAATATATCTTGATATTTGCAACAAAGATTTTTTTATTTTCTTGAACCAAGTCAAGGAAAATATAGAGAAGGCCAACATACTTATTTAATAATATGTATTCAATAATGTAATAAATTTATACAGACCAAAAAAAAAAAAGAAGAACACAAAAATAGTTTGGAACCATTTAATTAATATGTAAAATAAAACATTAATTGATTTATTTAGATAATTTTTTTGCATCTTATTTAAGTAGCTCTTATGCATAGTATATGCACAAGGCATAATAGTTGCATAATTTCTCAACTCAAATAGATATTACAATTACCTTTTTTTTTCAATGCAAATTTAGTCCATACATTACAACAAAAAAAAAGTAACGTTGATGGATTGATTAATTTTGATAGCTATAACTAAGTTTATCTCACTCAAAGCTTGTGCATCAACTTATTACTTTATGCTACACTTTTTGCATACTTGTGTGTGATGACCAGAATCTTCAATCCTGCAATGACATGCAAATTTTAAGTAAATAATTATATCATGTGAAAAATATTTTTAAACTATAACCAAGCATTGTCTATGTGATCAATTGTTACCTTCGACTAAAACTAATAAGTCAAAGAGAAGAGAGAAAATACACGCATAAAGATAATAAAAGAAATTGATCCTGTGGCATTCCGTACTTCTTAGTATAATGGAATTATATTTGACTCTTTGATTATCATAGTTGCAAAACTTCTTGATCGATATTTAAGCGTTGGTTGAGGTGTTACCATAGTGATTGGGTGAGATTAGATCAAAACTCCATATTCGAATAGTTGTTATTGAGTAGTCTTCATTCTTTTATCATTTTCTCTCTCTAAACTTTGAATCTTGATATGAAGTTAGAACCATTGGAAAGCTTACTTCCGGGCTTCAATTTGGACGCAAGAAAGACCCTAAACGGAGTTCGGACGAGAGAGTTATGCCTCTTTGAAGTTTGAGAATTTGTAATGTGTACATAGTTCGCTTGAGCGCAACTTTCACCGCTTGAGCGGTCTATAGACCCTTCTAGCTTTGTTTTCAAAAAATTTTGAGATACTAGAAGCCTCGATTCACCGCTCAAGTGCACTTTTAACTGCTCGAGCGGTCTTTCCAGAGTCAGAACTTTAAAAGTCACTTTTTGGATCAAATCTCTTCACTTTCACCCTCTCTTCTCTCTCTTTCCACCATTTTCGAGTTTCCAAGCTTTTTATCTTTGGTTTCATCTATTTCTAGACATCTTTGACCCCTAGTTCTAATACCAAAACGTAGAGCTTGACAAGGGCTTCCGTTTAATTTAAGCAGATTGTTGTTTCGTTGCCGATGATTTTTGGGTTGTCTTCTCTTCGTTTCAAGAGGTAGGGATTCTTTTACTCCTCTTCAATACCTCTTTATAGATAGACATGTGCTAGTTTTTATTGTATTTAAAAATATATTTGTTAAGGAATTTTTCAAAATCATGAAAGGAGATTTGGGGTTTGATTTTTGGGAATTAGAATTGTATGATTGATGGTTGATTTGGTATGTTGGGAGGTAGTTAATCATGTTTATGTTGATTGTGGTGAAAAGCCCTAAATTGTTATTAAGGGTTTCATATTATAAAAAGGGGTAAAGTTGGGAAATAATTGAGTTATGTGTTATGGGATTGAATTATTACTTATGAGGTTTAACAAATGCTTTAAGGGATTGAATTAATACTTTGGTTGATAAAAGGATTAACCAGGCCTACTAATTGCTTTTTTTTGTGTTGTGTTGAGTGGGTTGGGGTTGTATATCTTAAAGAGGGTTTTATTAATGGAATAGAAGTTTTGACAAAGGTGTTGGGATGTTTTGAAACAACGGATTGGGCTTGATAACAAAACTATGTTGATAATTCTTTTGGTTTAATGAAATGGAAAATGGTTTATTTGAAATGGTGGAATTTGTTGTGAAATCAAGTCATAAGAGTCTTGTATTTAAATGTTAGAGGTTTTGTCCTTGGTCATCGGTGAGTATATAATACACTTGTGTGGTAGCTATGTGAATTAGTATGTTGTGATGTGATTGGAGGTCCGTTTCTCTCCAATAAAGCCGGTAAAGCGTGGCACCTTGATAGAGTTTCCTCTCCCTTCTAATTTGCGCCCAATAAAGTGTGAAATTGAAGTCCGTTTCTCTCTGGGTCGTCAATAAAGCATAGAGGCTTGAGACAGGTTCCTCTCCCTTCCAGTTTGCACCTGGTAAAGTGTGACCATGGGGTTGTTCCCCTCTGGGTGACGCCAGTAAAACGTTATATGTTATGTGAGTTGTATCGTTTTACATCCGTGTTGTAGGCAGATGTAAATGGAAGTATGTATTACGTTCAGTGATATATATATATTTTTGAAATATATGTTTCTCGATGTCCTGTTATGGGTGTTCCTTGCCCTTCGGGCTATGGTCAGGGAAGATAGTAGATGTGTTGTTGCATAAGTGTGTATGGTGGGTTGAGTTATGAAATTGGGTTATGACTCGTATATGTGAACGTGCTTCAAAATAAATGTGGAGACGAAATTCTTTTATATTAACATGGAGATTTAACAAGACAAGGTTGTGTTGTGAAGAAATGCTTTTGGAACTAAATTGGATATTTGGAAAGAAAACAAATGATTTTACACTTTGTGGTGTTCAAATGGATGTTTTTTTGGAGACAATGTACTTATATAAGTATATTTTGAATATTAAACTGTCACATTATTTATATTGTACGTCATGGTGCATTCATGATCATAGATATCTGTATGTTGTTATTGTTTTGAATCATGTTAGGATTTCTACTGGACTTTATGTTCATCCCACATTGCTAACCATTTTTCAAGTGCAAGTTGATAGATGATTCAAGATTAGTGAACTTTCTTAATTGTTGGCCATGGGGCTATACTTGTTGGCAGAAGTGGAACACCATTGTTGTAAAAGGGTTAAACAATTACTTTTAATGTAAAGATGTGAGCCTACGGGCATTTCGTTTGAATGTAATTCTTGTTGCATTCCATATATGTACGATTGAGAAGACTTTCATTTATTTATAGATGTAATTGTAACAAGTCCGCGAGGGACCTCACTACAGTTCGGACTCAATTTTGTTGTCGCAGTTCTTAATCTTGAACCAAAGAGTCCAAATCCGGCAAATCGTTTTGAGAAAAACAGATTTTTGAAAGAAGTGCCAAACATGGACTGCTTTGCCAGATACAGAGTCGCCACCTAAATATTTTTTATGGGGGAATTTAGGAAACCCTGACTCGGTGCCAAAGGCCACGTGTCCGTCATCACCAAAGTTGCCTCGGCTCGGGAGCTTGGGTACGATTGGGGAAGGTCAGTTATGAGCACCCCCTCTCGCCCGATCCGAAGATCGGCCTCTACTAACCATGATATCCTATTTTGAAAACGTTATGTGTTCTTATTCCGGTTATTAGCCTAGAATTACTATGTTATGCGCACAGCAAACAAGTATAGACTAGATTGCCTAATTTGGAACAAAACATTGCATATCCGTTTGTTTGGAAAACGCTTTGGAATTTGCTACTCGCAAGTAGGCTAAAATACGAATTTCAACGAGTTGTCCCAACTCAAACAATCCAACCTTCACCCACAGGCATTCAGGCAGTTATATCACATAAGCAGCTAGCCTCATGGTAATCATGCTATTACGGCAACACTCACACGCATGCGGCATGCTAAAGCATAAAAAGCTTACCTAGTACTCCAAGCCAAAACAGAAACCAGTTAGTAATCATATGTATGATCCTAGTTCATGTTAAGATGACTAATGCAACGCATGCAAAATGCCACTAAGATGGGCTCGGCTAATCTATAATGACGTGTGAAATGCTACAACTAACACATATTCAATTTGGAATTGAAATACAAATGCAGTTAGAATGATGTGCCGAGCCCGGTGCATGTAAGACAAATGAATAGATGCACGCATGCATAGCATAAGGTATGCTAAATTAAACATGACCTAATACTAACCATCAAAAGCAGGTAAATAAAAGGGAAGAAAGACGTGGGATTGGAAGACATGCACACACTCACCCACACTTATTACACAATTGCCCTCGCTCGGAGGGTCCGAAAGAATATACAGGCCAAATAATAAATCAACTATCCTAGCTAATTAATTATTACAGACGCTTAATTAATCAACGAAATAAATGCAGAAGGAAGGTGGCCGCAGCCCTGCCTCGGGATACATGGATGATGCATGCTTGATCTGTCTCGCCCAGAAACTCGCTGCCATAGCACTGTTGCCTCTGTTTTTACTGCCTAGCTCCTCTGAAGACTGCACAAGTCTCAGGACAGATTCTATGCACACTGTGGAGCACCACCGGCTGGGAGGAATGGCCACCGGCCATGGGGAATGGCCACCGGCCCTTGATAAAGCTATCGGCCATTAATTGATGGCCGGTCAGCACTAGAGATGGCCGGCCGGCCAAAACTTCCTGCAGAAATCAGTTTTGACAGCAACAGAGGACAAGCAGTGTATGGCATGAAATTTCAAGCAAATGTAAGCATAGCCACACTCCCTATCATGCAATGGACTCAAGGGAGCATGGCCCTCGACTTTCGGGCCATCAATTATGCATGATGGCCTAAGAGGCCAAGTTTGCCATTCAATGTAAATGCATGCAACAATCAAATGAAAGCTAACGCCTTATCATATTGGGATCAAAGGCATCGGCGACCGAGGATTGAGATGTGTTTCGTCACTTTGAGTACGGACACCCCTCAACCCCTCAAGTTTGGCTTGACACCCCAAACCAAACAATGCAATGCATGTATACAAATTTGGCTCAAAGATGCAACAAGAATAATGCAATGTACTAAACATACAAGATGTAATGCTAAATGTGACATGAAATGCAACTAGCTAACAATATGCAAGCATGCAATTATGTTACTAGGCAAACATGAATTCAAAGCAATGCAACATGATCATGCAATACAAAGGGGCAAACCTCAGCCCACCCCAAAACAGTGCCAAAAGTTGCCTAGAATGATGAACAAATACTCATGTAAGCATACACACCAATAGGCCCAAGATTAAGGCATAACCAAGGGGTGTTCTACTACCACTACCTCAAGAAAACATGGCATGAGCCATATGACCAAAAACAGAGTTTGGATGCACTGAAATAAGTCCTAAATCCCTCTGATATGGCAGCCCCGAAGGCTTAAACACTTAGGCATGCACAATGCTCACTCCAAGGCATAAAAGACCAACTCTTCAAGGCATGAAAGGGATGATGAATGTAAGCATACAAGTGTGGATTAGGGACTGAAATAGCATGGGAAATAACTCCAAATTAATGAAACCACCCAACTCAAGCATGTTCAAGACTCACATCCTCAAGGCTCACAAGCCCAAATGCAAAGAGGCTAAACTAAACATGGCAAATATGGTCAAAACAGCACCCAACAGACCTTAAGCATGGTAAGACATGGCTAAGAACTTCACAAAGTTAGGCCAAAACATGAGGGCATGATGCATTTCTAGGCCAAATAAGGGAATACAAAGCAAGTATATTAAGCATGCAAGGGGGCTATGAATCCGACCAAAAATAGAGGCATAATATGACCCAACAACACTTAAACACCTCTGAAATGAAGCCAGGAATAACTAATCATGTATGCTACCCTTGTGAGCCAAAAACAAGGACAAAAGAGAGACAAAGGGAGAAGGGTGTCCCTCCCCTATGCAAGACCTCAAAACCCCTTCTTCACCACTGAAAATCCACTGGATTTTAGTGGTGAGAAGGCCAATACACAAAAGCAACCAAAGCTTAACCAAAAGAGCACAAAAAGGGGGCCAAAGAGGCCTAAGAAGGGGGGGTCGGCCCCAAACAACAAAACAATCTTAATGAAGTATCTTAAGCATGAAAATACAAGACTTTTTTTAGTTATACACAAAGCTTAAATCAGTATGCAAGATAGGCAAAAATCTAGTGCAAGATTGGGGAATCTAAAGCAAGTGTGTTACCCTTGAAGAAGCCTTGAAGAACAGCAAGGCCAGCCACCTTCCTCTGGTCAAAATCAGTCCAAAACCTCAAGAACAAACCCTCAATGCCTCTCAAAGTCGAAGTATGGTGTAATAGTGTGTGTTTGTATGCAAAACTAAGGATAAAATGCACTTTAAGGCCCTTAAACACACACAAATGATGAGAGAGAGGGAGATATAGAGAGAGACAGTATATGACAGATGTATATATGTATAAGCTCTATTTTTTTTGCTCTAACCCCAACAATGGAGAAGGAGGGGGTATTATATAGGCAATGCCAAAGCTTGAAGCGTCTCAAAGAAGCTAAGAGAGAAAAGGGCAAAGGGCGCAAGAAGGTCAAGGCTTCTGGAGGAAGCTAGGATAGCTGGCAAGCTTCTTGAGGAAGCTTTGACAAAGGGTCAAGCTTCCTCAAGAAGCTAGACCAAAAGGGTGCAAAAGGGGCAAAACAGCCACATGCATGCCCCGGGGCAGGTTTGGTGCATTCCAGCTGGCACAGCTGGTATGCACCATGCCTGAAAAAGGTAAAAAGGTACTACCGGCCAGAAAAGAAGGTCACCGGCCAAATAGATGGCCGGCCGGCCACACTAAGTGCCTACCGGCCAATGGTATAATTCACCAATGGCCGGTAGCCTCAAAACATGGCCGGTGGCCTCAAGCCAAGGCCGATGGGTTCCAAGGGTAGCTAACAAGCTACTCTCTACCCTCAGAAGCAAAAACACAAGTGTTTGGTGCAAAACCAAACACAAGTGTTTGGTGCAAAACCAAACACAAAACAGTCAAGTTGAGAGGTCCTGAGGCAAGGCGCATAGTCGAGACCTCCGGGAACTCAAAACGAAACACAAACATGGATGATCACCGAGTGTTCAAACGGTGACGTCCAAGTCTTGAGGACGGTCAAAAATGGGGTGTCTACAGTAATGTAGGTACGGTTTTGCATATTCTTAATGGAAATGGATTTATGTTGATGATTATGGTAATATTATTCGGGTAGTAAAAATTGGGGTGTAACAATTTGGTATCAGAGCTAACCGAGTTTAAATACCTTGGGCTCGTGGGAAGTGGTTTTTACCGCAATGGGTGTATTGTTCTTGGTGAGGACATTTGTATATAATTAGGATAAGTGTTAGGACTTTATGTGTTGCATTTATGTGAGTATGGGATTAAGTTTCATGGATAGTGTTAGTAGCCGGTGAACTTGCTTTGAGGTCTTATTGGAAACACGCTTGATCAGCGTGGTTTCTGATGAGAATTCCTTGAGAGTTCTAGGATGAGTAGCTATCTTGCGTACTTGATCCAATTATTTGATTAAATGTTTAACTGTTATTGTGATTAGGATTGTGTGGTTTTGGTGTGTAGTGTGTCTTGTAGCTTAGTGGTGCTGAGTGTGTATGCCTTGAGAAAGGCCGTTGTGTTGTTCACTAAGCTTGGTTTTGTTTTGGTTTTTTTTTGTTTTTTGGTTTATAGGATGTCTACATGAGGGAGTAGAGGTCATGTTGGGAGTAGAAGTGTCGGTAGGGGCACAATAGTTCCATTAGCACCTATCTTTACAACATCGATTGTAGGCAAGGAAGTTACACACGAAATTGTAAGAGTAATAAGAGTTGCTCTAGCTCGCAATGAGGGGGACCATGGTTGTACCCTCAAGCTTACTAAGGAGTTTATCTGCTCCAATCCACCTAAGTTTTTGGGAGAGCTTAAATCATTAGAGGCAGAAGATTGGTTAGAAAAAATTTCCAAGACTCTTGATATGCTTAGAGTCGAGGACGAGGAGTTTATGGTTGTTTTCGCGGTTTGCAACAGAAGGAAGATGTCTATTATTGGTGGAAGTCTGTGATGATTTCTGTGGGCACCACTTCGGTCGCTTTCATTGAGGCCTTTTTGGCTAAGTATTTTCCTCCTTCCACTTAGGAAAGATTAAGGAAACAGTTTATTGAGTTGCGCTAGGACGATACTCCTTTGGCACAGTTTGAGGCGAGGTTCGCTAGTTTGTCGAGGTTCTTGCCAGAGTTGGCCATAATAGAGGAGCGTCGTTGTCTTGAATTTAAGAGAAGGTTGTGTATTGATATCAAGGGAAAGGTTACCGGGACTATGTATTGAGACTATCACACACTTGTAGAGGTAGCGGCCGTTATTCTTGAGGTTGGTCAGGATGGGGAGGAAGAGGCCATATCGGCAATTTCGATTGTTCGAGGAGGTAGTAGACCTAGTAAGAATTGAAAACGGGCGAGATCTCAAGCATAGGCGCAGTTGTTGCCTCAACTTACTTTTGTTTCTTTGGACTCATCCTTTGGGGTGTCCAATTAGACTTAGGCTTCTTCGAGTCAATTGCGGAATAGAAGACCATCTACTTGTTCTAGGTGTGGTCAGTCATGCCATATTCGGTGTTGTTGCCCTCTGCGTGGGCATAACCAGTTTCAGTAGTCCAAGTGGGGATGGTGATGATGTTATAGTATGGCAAAGTGTTATTGTTTTGTAATGTAATGTGATACTATTTTATTTAGGGCTTTATGCCTATAAATATTGCATATGTATGCATGTGTTGTTGTGAACCCAAATGGTATAGGTATGCAATTAATTTTGAACTTGCTTTTATTGTGTTGAAAAGTGTTGTAAGGATTAGAAATCCTAGTTTTATTATGTTGTATTATTTTCTTGAGTTAAGTATGTGTTGGCTTATGATGCCTTGGATTGATTTAGAATTGCTTGTTGAGAAGCAGAGATTTATTTATTGTTTAGACTAGTCTTGAATGTAGTGAGATGAAGTGTATGGTTCTAAATGTGTTTGTTTTTGGGTGGTGTTGCTAGTAATTGTGTTGGGTTTGTGAGAGGGATGAGAAATTCTTGCTTGGATAATGGAAATATTCCTTTGGGAAAGGCATAATTGTAATTCCAGAGGATGAGTATAGTGTTGGTGATGAGTGTTTTGTGTATACGGGGTTATGTGAATTGCTGTTGACCTTATCGGTCATTTGTACGTGTTGGGATGAGTATGTTTGCCATATAGGCATCTGAGTGGTGGTTTGTTTGGGCATCAAGAGTGGTGTGGTCCAATCTTAAGAAATCCAATGTGATTCAAGAAACATGTGAGTATGTGGGTTTGTGTGTGAAACTCTATTTTGGCGTAAACAGTGATAGGTAGCATGTCGGTGTTAGGTGCCAAGTGTTGAGGGTTGTTGAGTTGGTTAGTCAGTTGGTTGTTGTCGGAAGTGGGTTGACATAGTCACCTCAAGAGTAGCTTGGAATTGAACATGAGGATTGTAAGGTTGAGCAACGCTATAGTGTGGACTTGTGAGTGTTTAGTCTCGTGTAGGCAAATGTGAAGTTGGTGTGAGTTGGTGGTAACAGGGTTGGGGTTGCATGTTAAGGCCTCCGTGTTATGAGCACTTTTGTGCCGTTGTGCGATTGATAGATGGTGATGGGATGAGGCTTCTAAGAATATGTAAACTTTATTTGTGCTTTCATGTATTATTAGCACGGTTGTTATTTCTATTAATTTGTTGTTATAGAAATGTTGTTTTTGGTATTGTGGCATCACTATATAAGTGATGGGTATTGTTGGGTGACAGTTGAGGTTCACCAGTTGTTTTCTATTGAGAAACGAATTCGGAAAATGAAATTTTTTGTATTATGGCCTCGGATGGCAGTGTTGAACTGTAATGTTATGGATTTAATCTAAGGGGTAATAAAGGATTTCGATGCGTAATTTATTTGATTTAATAAAAGTTGAATCTAACAAATCATGAGAATGTGAATGATTATGTATTTTGAGTAACACTTTATTTTGTTTTTGGAGGATGGTTACAAAATTTTAAGCTTTACGTGGAAATCGAAAACGTATGTTGGTTGTGGGCGGTGCAAGTTTGAGCACCTTTTGAGAAATTTTTTTTTTTGGTTATATACAAGAGAAATTTTAAAATAAAAGGAGAAATGAGGAATTGTTTTTTTTACATGGATATGTTGTGAATTATGTTATCTTTCATGGTTGATTTGTGTAGTGACTTAGCTTGGATTGCTAGTCATATATTTAGGTGTTTTGTTTTGAGGAAGGTTGGGCATTATTAGGGTTTATTGTGCCAGAGCGTTGTCTTTTGGGGCGTATTTTCATGGAAAGTCCTCTTCTTTTGTCAGAGTTGACTGAGAGTTTTGTTGTAAGGGTGGTTTTCTTTTTCTTAGTGCTCGGGTATTGAGTGCTCAGCAGTGCTTTCGCGTGTTTGTTAGCGGTAAGGACGTGGTTGACGTCTTTGGGGTGCATGTAGAGTCCATTGTTTGTTTTCTCATCTCGTAGACCCCAACGAGTTGTATGGGTCGAAGAATCATTCGTGACCTCTTTCTTGTATTCTTGTTTGTTCGGGTGTCTTTGGAGCCTTTAGGTGTTGGATCGGGATTCGAGAAATTAACCCAAGTATGGGTCTAGGCTTGGGTTGGTGGTTGTGTTTCCTTTTGTAGTTGGGTTGCCTTGTGTTTCGGCGTATTCTTAATTTCGAGGATGAAATTTCTTAAGGTGGGAAGGTTGTGGCACTCCGTACTTCTTGGTATAATGACATTATATTTGACTCTTTGATTATCATATTTGAATAGTTGTTATTTGATTATCATATTATCATCTTTGATTATCATATTATCATCTTTGAATACTTCTTGGTATAATGAAATTATATTTGACTCGTTGTGGTTGGGTGAGATTGGATCAAAACTCCATATTTGAATAGTTGTTATTGAGTAGTCTTCACTCTTTTATCATTTTTCTCTCTCCACACTTTGAATCTTGATATGAGGCTAGAACCATTGGAAATCTTACTTCCGAGGACACAAGAACGATCCTAAACGGAGTCCGGACGAGAGAGTTATGCTTGTTTGAAGTTTGTGAATTTGTGTTGTGTGCATAGTTTGCTTAAGCGTAACTTTCATCGCTCGAGTGGTCCATAGACCCTTCCAGCTCTATTTTTCAAAATTGTCTGAGATTCTAGAAGCCTTGATTCACCGCTCAGGCGCACTTTTGACCGCTTGGGCGGTTTGTCTAGAATAAGATCTTTAAAAGTCATTTTTTGGGTCAAATATCTTCACTTTTTACCCCCTCTTCTCTCTCTTTCTACCATTTTTGAGTTTCCAAGCTTTTTGGCCTTGATTTCATCTATTTCTAAACATCTTTAACCCCTAGTTCCATATACCAAAAGGTAGAGCTTGATGAGGGCTTCCATTTAATCTAAGCGGATCGTTGTTTTGCCGCCAATGATTTTTGGGTTGGCTCCTTTTCGTTTCAAGACGTAGGGATTCTTTTGCTCCATTTCAATACCTCTTTATAGATAGACATGTGGTAGTTTTTATTACATTTAAAAATATGTTTGTTAGGAATTTTTCAAAAGCATGAAAGGTGATTTGGGGTTTGAGTTTTGGGAGTTGGAATTGTATGATTAATGGTTGATTTGGTATATTGGGAGGTAGTTAATCATGTCTATGTTGATTGTGGTGAAAAGCCCTAAATTGTTATTAAGGGTTTAATATTATGAAAAGGGGTAGAGTTGGGTAATAATTGAGTTATGTGTTATGGGATGGCATTATTACTTATGAGATTTAACAAATGCTTTAAGGGATTGAATTAATACTTTGGTTGCTAAAACGGATTAATCTGGCCAAGTAATTGCTTTGTTTGTGTTGCGTTGAGTGGGTTAGGGTTGTATATCTTAAAGAGGGCTTTAGAAATGGAATAGAGGTTTTGACAAAGGTGTTGGGAGCTTTGGAACAACGGATTGGGCTTGATAACAAAACTATGTTGATAATTCTTTTGGTTTAATAAAATGGAAAATGGTTGATTTGAAATGGTGGAATTAGTTATGAAATTAGGTTATAAGAGTCTTGCATTTAATTGTTAGAGGATTTGTCATTGGTCATCCGTGGAGGATGACACTGTTGTTGTTGAATAGATTATGAGTATGTAATACACTTGTGTGGTAACTATGTGATTTAGTATGTTGTGATGTGGTTGGAGGTTCGCTTCTTTTTGGTTAAGCCAGTGAAGCATAGCACCTTGACAGAGGTTCCTCTCCCTTCCAATTTGTACCTGATAAAGTGTGAAATTGAGGTCCATTTCTCTCCAGGAGGCCAATAAAGCATAGCGCCTTGAGACAAGTTCCTTTCCCTTTTGGTTTGTGCTCGGTAAAGTGTGACCTTGGGATCGTCCCTCTTTGGGTGAGGCCAATAAAACGTTATGTGTTATGTGAGTTATATTATTTGCTATCCATGTTGTAGGCTGGTGAAAATGTAAGTATGTATTACGTTCAGTGATTTATATTTTTTTAAAAATATATGTTTCTCGGTATCCTATTATGAGTGTTCCTTGCCCTTGGGCCTATGGTCAAGTTAGGAAAGATAGTAGATGTGTTGTTGTATAAGTGTGTGTAGTGGGTTGAGTTATGGGATTGGTTTATGACTCGTATATGTGAATGTGCTTTCAAAACAAATGTGGAGACGAAATTCTTTTATATTAACATGGAGATTTAACAAAACAAGGTTATGCTGTGAAGAAATGCTTTTGGAACTAAATTGGATGTTTGGAAAGAAAACAAATGATTTTTCACCTTGTGGTGTTCAAATGGACTTTTTTTTGGAGACAGTGTACTTATATAAGTATATTTTGAATATTAAATTGTCACATTATTGTAGACACCCCATTTTTGACCGACCTTAAGACTCAGACGTCACCGATTGAGCGCTTGGTGATGTTGCATATTGTGCTCGTTCTGAGGTTATAGAGTCACGGCTGCGAGCTTTGCCTCCGGACTTCCGGACTCTTTTGTGCTTTGCCTCAGTTTGTGAACCAGGCCCTGTTTTCCTTGTTTTCTCTTCCCGAAGGGAGGGAGAGGTCTCGTAGATCATCTCTCAGTGGCCGTAGGCTACGTTTCGTGGTCGTAGGCCATTTTTCCCGTTTGGAGCCCGGTTCTCAGTTTTCGGAGCCGTCGGCCATGCGCCTCGGTTCGGGACTGCTTAACTACCTTTGTTTGCTCCAGTTTTTGGCACACACCTTATTTCCTCCCTTTTGAGGGACACTGTGGCCTGAAAGACCACCTTCGTGGTCGAACGCCACTTCCTGTGCCCAACAGCCTGTTTTCGGGGCCCCGAACTGCGCGTTTTGGCCCCCGAACCTTCGTTTTGCATCCGTCTTGGTCCATTTTTGGCAAGGACCTTATTTTCATTGTTAGAAAGGTTGTAGGAGGGTGGGAGACCAGCAATTTCTCTGAAAAACCAGCTTTTCTCTTCATTGCTCTTCGTCGCCCGTTTTTCTTACTAGAAAGCTGGTTTTTTCCCATTCCCGGGCCACTTTTTCTGACTTTCCACCACACCATTGTGATCTACTCATCTGGGAGGCCACCAATATGGGTAGGCCGACCAGTAATTGTCCCTGACCCTTTGAACCCCTCTAAAAAAGCTGGTTTTTCTCTCTCTCGGGTCACTTTTTCTGGTTTTTGACCATACAGCTGTGTTGCACTCATCTGGGAGGCCACCTTTCTGGGTAGGCCGACCAGTAATTGTGCTTGACCCTTTTGACCCCTGGTCGGCCGACCAGGGGAGGTGGCCGGCCGGCCACCTTGGCCTTTTGAACCCGGCCGGCCATGTTTGCCCTCTTGAGTGTGTTCCAGCTGTGCCAGCTATTTTCCACTTGACCCACTGTCCAAGGGTTTGTCCTTGCTTTTGGTCCTTTTAAGTTGGTTTTGCCCCCCTTTGCTTGGCTTCAAAAAGGAATTGGCCCCTTTGGTCAAGCTTCTTGAGGAAGCTTGACCCTTTTGGTTTAGCTTCCTCAAGAAGCTTGACCCCTTTGGTTAAGTTTCCTTTAGAAGCTTTGAGCCTCTCTCTTGGCTTCTCCAAGAAGCCTCACTTCTCTCCCTCTATATAACCAACACCCCACCTCATGTTGCAAGGGTTAGAAAAAAAAACCAGCTGAGATATACATACACCCCTATATCTATACTTCAAGCCTCTAAACACCCATTTTCTTGGCCATTTTACCCTACATCCCATAGCCTGCCACCTCCATCATCCATTCCAACCCCTTGGAGGTCATTTGCAGAGGTTGAAAGCTCACTAACTTGGTCCAAAAGCTGCTGGAGTTCGGCTCTACAAGGATAAGCTTCTATTTTCCCCATTTTTGCATAATTTTGCTCTATATCTTAGTTCCTTTTGCTTGCATTTTTGGGCTCCGAGCTAAACTAGAAAAGATCTTATTTTAAGCTCCTCTTCAACTTTGTTTAAGAAAACTTTACTCTTTAAAGTCATCTACTCCCGCTTTGTGCTTTATCTCTCTTTTAGGGCTTATTTTGCATGGTATATTAGCCTTATTTGTGAGCATTTCTGGGCTTCGACCTAAACTGTAAAGTGTCTTATTTTGAGCTCCTCTTCAACTTTGTTAAAGGGCTCTTTACTGTTTGAGGCCATCTACTTCCCTTACCCTCTATCTCTCCTTTAGGGCTATTTTTGCATCATATTTTAGCCTTACTTGTGAACATTTTAGAGATTTTCTATATACTGGAAAAAGTCTTGTTTTGACATTCTCTTCAAGTTTGGTTAAGGTCCCATTTCTGTTTGGGGTCATCTTCCCCCTATGCATGCTTCATCTCTTCATGATTAGGGCTATGCATTAGAGCTCTTGCATTGGCCATGGCTTGGCCTCTTAGCCACTAAAATCCAATGGATTTTCAATGGCTTAGGCGTATTCTTGAAGGCCAAAATCAGAGGGGGGTGACCCCCTCTCTCCTTGTCTTGTTTGGTGATCCTTTTGGCCTTCCAAAGGGACCCTATTTTTCATGCTTTGAAGTCACTTTCCAGGCCTCATTTTGAGGGTTTTGAGGTCTGCCTTGGCTCTGTCTGAGGCCTTTTTGGTTATATTTTATGTCTATGATGCGTGTATAGAGAAATCCCATTCAAGGCCTTTCAAAGAGGCCTTTCTTTGCATGTTTTTGAGACTGATTCCAGGACCTATTTGGTGCATTTTAGGGCTGTCATAACCCATTTCCAGAGTTGGTTTAGTCTTGCTAAGTGTCTATCTTGTATGTGCTTAATAACCCCTTGTATGGCCCTCTAAAGGAGCTCATCATTTTGGCATGCATTGGCTGCATTTCAGTGATTATTTGGGCATATTTTGGCATGTTTTATTCACTGATTTTTGCTGGTTTGATGATTTCTCATACGATTCATATACATGCCATGTAAACCATGTTTGCTAGTCAAAGTTGCATGCTATTTTAGTCCATCATGCTAGCATCTTTTGGTCATGCTTTGAACTAGAAATGTTCATGTTTTGGGACTGCCTTGGCTCTGTCTTTGTGCTTCATAGTCAAATAATGCATGCTTTGTATAGCTATAAGTCAATACATGTGCCTAGTTTTGAGTTTCGGGGCTCGTCTCATGCATCGGATGCCATGTTTCCATGTTTCGAGACCTTTTAGCATCATGTTTCAGTGCTGGAGTTTACATGTTTGAATGCCATGCTTCATCCTTGCCATGCCTTGTTAGAGTTGCATGCTGTGCCTTAGGTTCGGTCCTCGTTTTGTGTGCATGTGTGCACGCATTTCGGTAGTCTCATGTTCATCTTATGGCTGCTGATGTGAGTGTGGCTGAGGTCCACTCATATTGGTATAAGCCCATATTGCACTGTGTATGCCATCTTAGTCTATAGCATTATGTATGCTAGGTTGTATGTTAGAGCATTGTGTATGCCATGTTCCATCGAGCATTGTGTATGCCATTTCATAGCACTGCGTATGCTAGGTTGCATGTTAGGATTGCATTCATGCATGTCATGCATATTACATTGTGTTGGGAATAGGAGTTAGCCCGAGCACGGGAAACGAGGGACGTTTCGTACTCCGAGTGACGGAACGTGTCTCAATTCCCGGTCGCCGACACTCCGGATTATTCATGATGGAGTCTAGGCCTTGTTATGTTTTCATGTGCATTCATTTCATATTAAGTCGTGCAATTCGACTCCTCGGCCATCATGCATTGAGATGCGTGATTGATGGCACGAGGATCAAGGCAAGCATACATATGTGAAAATACATTGCCATGCCCCTTTCTTGCTCTCTGTTGCAGCAAATCAGAAACCGACAGTCTTTTGGAGCTTCGTGCAATATTCCGGGCTTAATTGTAAACAAAGGCTAATTAGGGCATCGCAATGGATTTCCGCGCATGGCAACTCAAGCACGCATCATTCATTATTCGGAACAGAGCTGAGGTGGTCCATAGATTTACGTGCTAGTTTACTGCTTTCCTAGTTAAATTTGTTAATTAATTAGGGTTTTGTATTTATTCGGACTGTATATTATTTATTCGGACCCTCCGAGCGAGGGCAATGTTGTAATAAGTGTGCGTGCATGTGATGTATGTCTTCCAACCTCACGTCTTTCTCCTTTTTATTTACCAGCTTATGATGGTTCGATTAGGGCATGTTTCAATTAGCATATAGTATGATAGCATGTTTGCATTCATTCATCTGTTTTGCATGCACCGGGCTCAGCGCATCATACTCACTGCATTGTATTTCAATTCCGAGTTGAATGCATGTTAGCTGTAGCATTTCATATGCCATGTTTAGAATAGCCGAGCCTATCTTAGTTGCATTTTGCATGTGTTGCATTAGGCATTTCTGTATAGTTAGGATCATGCATGGATTTCTAACATAGCTTCTGTTTTGGCTTGGAGTACTCGGTAAGTTTTATGCTTTAACATCCTTGCATGTGTGTGAGTGACTGCCATGATAGCATGCTTACCATGAGGCTATGTGCTTATATGATATACCTGCCTGAATGCCTGTGGGTGAAGGTTGGATTATCTGAATTTGAACAATGCATTGGCTGTGAGTTTTAAGCCCACTTGAGAGTGGCAAATCATCATGTTTTCTAAGCCCACCCGAGGGTGGCAAATCCACGTCTTAGCCTACTCGCGAGTAGCACCATCAAACCGCTTTCAAAAACAAACATGAGATGTTTTGTTCCAATTCAGGCAACCCAGTCTATACTTGTATGCTGTGCACATCACATAGTAATTCTAGGCTAATAACCAAAATAAGAACACATAACGTTTTCAAAACTCGATATCATGGTTAGTAGAGGCCAATCTTTGATCGGGCGAGCGGGGGTGCTCACGAAATGACCTTCCCTAGTTGTACCCAAGTTCCCGAGCCGAGGCAACTTTGGTGATGACGAACACGTGGCCTTAGGCAACGAGTCAGGGTTTCCTAAATTCCCCCAAAATAAATATTTAGGTGGCGACTCTGTATCTGGCAAAGCAGTCCATGTTTGGCACTTCTTTCAAAAAAATCTGTTTTCAAAAACGATTTGCCGGATTTGGACTCTTTGATGATTCATCGGTCTTGCATTGCACTCTGCGAGATTAGATACAGGACCGTGACATTGAGTCCTTGAACTGTAGTGACCCCAAATGAACAAAACGGGATTTCCCTCCCGAGACGTTCGAGGACGTCTACAGTTTCTGGCGACTCCGCTAGGGAGTTAGAGAACTTGACTCGAACTCATGATATCTTGTTTTGATTACACTTATGTGTTTCTTTGCATTGCGTTTGCATTGGTGCGCCTAGGACACCGTGTTTGCCGTATGCTATTCCTGAACGGTTTGCCGGAGGCTCGCTTCGAGAAGCGTGCCATAAGGCTGACTGGTTGCGGGCTCTGCCACGACGGGAACACAAACCCCGGTTTTACCGGGGCACCCTTTTTGACCATTCGACCTAGTGCAAATTCGGAATCTATGGTGACCATTCCAAGCTAGGACAGGTTGCTTACCCGATTATAGGTTGTTTGAAACCGCTGCGTGCGTAGTGAAACCCTAGCTCCTGACAAAATAGGACAGGGAAACCTTACCCCAACATAGGGGTGTTTTTGGCTCTCACTTGCTTGCTATGTGCTTTTAGAGTGCGTCTCTACAGGAATGCATGTATCAGTTTGCAAGTCTGGGCATCAGGCCTGCGGGCATCGGCATCAGTGTTTTGGGAATCAGTTTACCCGAGGTTATCAGATTTGAGGCAGAATTTTGGGGCAGAAATCAGTAACGAGTGCAGTCATTCAGCTATGCTCATATCTATTCTAGTGAAATCAGGCTGAGATGCTCTCTGTTTTCTCTTTTGCTAGGTAGTCTTGGAACCATAGCTTCAGAAGGCTCCGATAGCCCCCAGGTTCATTGGACTCGTGTCAATAGACTTTGTCAAGTCAGAAATTCAGTTCAAGGGCAAATTAGTGTTCCTTCGCCAGAGGCAGGGTAAAAAGGCCAGTCAAGCACAGATCATCAGTTCAACAGTCTTCGGATCAGAAGTCATTATCCATCTCACCTGTGTGCAGTTGGATTGGGATATCTGCTTTTACTCCAGAGATAGACATACCGGTAGTTCAGATAGATCAGAACATGGCAGGGATGGAGGAGATGGTGCGCCAACTCCAAGAAAGTATGAAAATCATGCAGCAGGACGCTGTCCGCCAAGTGGAATTTTCCAAACAGCAGGCCGAGGTCATGGCCCAGCAAGCAGAGCTAATTGCCCAGCTGCAGCAGCAAGCCGGAGCATCGGCTTCACACTAAGCTCCTCCCCCACCAAGAGTTCCAATACTCGGGGAGATGGCGAATGTCCAGAATGTCCAGGAGGATACAGACATCCCAACAGGGCCGGCTCCGCCCCCGATTTTACCTCAACTGTCCAAGGCACCCACTCCTATCAATCAACCGGATTCTCCCTTCGAATTCGAGGTGGACCCCACAGCATTAAAAGTGAGCAAGCTTGAAAAGCTGTTCAAGAAATCTCAGAGTGTGAAGTCTATCCCGGACATCGAGGATGGGTATACTGATGCAGCCATGACGCTGCCGGATAGATTTAAGATGCCACAAATCGACCGTTTTGATGGGTCCGGGGATCCCATGGTGTTTGTTTTCGGACATACTAAGGCCGATGGGCCTCACCAGACTACAGAAGCTTTCATTGTTTGGCCGGACCCTGTCGGGTGTGGCGGCCATCTGGTACGCAAAACTGGAGGACGATGTCAAGAGGAATTGGGATGAGATGGCCGAGGCTTTTGTCGCTCAGTACTACTATAATACACAGATCGAGATCACAACCCGTGATCTCGAGATGACTAGGCAGGAGCCTAAGAAGAGTTTTTCTGACTTTGTAACTCGGGGGAGGGCCAAGGCCTCAATGATGACCACTAGGCTCACTGACAAAGATCAGATTCGGATGATTGTGCGCAATCTCCAGCCCAAGCTTATACAGAAAATGATTGTTCTCCCCTTCCCCACATTTTCAGATTTACACGAGATGGGGGTGCAAATCGAGGACGCTATGAGGCAGGGCTTCATTGACCAGGAGAAGGAGCAGCCCAGGAGGGCGTTTTTCTGCAGTTCAAATGCGACCACCAGTGGTGATGCAGCTGCAAGATCTTCTGAAGTGGGCATGGTCACCACCACTACATCAAAAACAGCTACCCCATTCATCTGTGCGTCCGGAAGTAGCTCACAAAAAATCAAATATCCACCTCGAGTCAAGAGGGTTTTTACCCCACTTTATATGCCTTTGTCAAAGGCTCTAGAGGCCTTACTCCGAAAAGGATATCTGAAACCGTTGGAACAACGGCCTCTACCCGATCCTCTCCCTTCAAAGCATGACCAGACTAAATACTGTGCCTACCATCAACAAACCGGTCATGAGACCGATAGCTGCTTTCGTCTGTGCCATGATGTACAGGATCTGTTTGATAACAGGGTCATCGCTGCACCAGTCTTGCAAAGTCTATCAGCACTTGATCAGTGAACTTACGGGGGATAAGGTGACTATGTGATCGAGGGATGAACCACCTGCGGGCGGTGCTCAGTTTACTCCGGATGTGGCGTATGGCACGCACTGTTTTGAGCATTTTGCAAATGCTAGTTTTTATGCTTTCTAACTTGGGTATTGGGTCAGTCTTGTCGTTTTGTATTGAGTCAGTTTTTTCATACTGAGTCAGTCGGGTCTGTCTTGTTGTATCGAGTCAGTCCTATTTTGTTAGAGTCGGGTGATTTCGGGGGTGTTACCTCGGACATCACTTGCTTGTTTTGTGTTTATCTTTTCATTTTCTTTTGAGCCTGTTTCTGCCTTAGAGCCAGTAATGCCAACAGATTTGAATGAACAGCAGTGGTTTTTCATGCTTTTGTGCTTGCTTCTGTCTTGTGCCAGTTGTGCCAGAAAGTTTGAATGAAACGGCAGTACTTTTCGCCTACTTTTCTGTGCCTCGAACTCATTATATTGACCTAAGTTTTTCAAAACTTTTTGAACATTGTGATGAAAACGAAGATGAAGGAATTCCTCGAGATTTGCAAAATTTGATCAACTGAGAGAAAGAGAGGCGTGCTAAGCCCTTAATGAATGAAATCATGTTTGTTAATGTGAGTACTGAGAAGGACCCTGGCTTAATCCAGATTGGTTCCACACTATCTTCAGTGTAAGCGATTTGTCGCTTTCTTAAAAAATTTCAAAAACAAAATGTTTTGTGCGGTCTTGCGAAGACCTGTGTGGAATCGCTCTTGAGATTGTGCAGTTTAGGATCGCTCTCAGCCCTGAGACTCAACCCTTACTTTCGAACCTTGAACTCGAATTCAGAATGTTCAACGGTCAACTACAACATGAGGCCTGTGTGGCCAGATCAGAAGCAGCCCATGAACTAGGGGCGAGAATATCAGATGTGATCAAAAGAAGCTTGCGAAGCTAAATCAGAAGCAGCCCTTGAACTAGGGGCAAAAATGTCAGATGCGCTCAAAGAGTCAAAGATGAGTCACCAAGTTCCTATCCACAACACTAGGGGCAAATTTAGCCCCCATTGGATGGACTCCTGCATTGTTAGCGAACAACAGCCATTCTCCTAGATTCGGATGACTTCAAGATCTCAAAACCATTTGACATGGACAAAGCTACACTTTTACCCTTGAGAGGCTCGCTGGGTCAAAAACCCGGAAGGGTGACCCAGGTAAAAGTTAGAGCAAGAAAAAGAAGAAAAAAAAAGAACAAAAAAAAAAGAGAAAATGCAACGAATGAAAAAAAAGAAAAATGAAGAAAATGAAAAGAAAAGATGAAAAAGAAAAGAAGAAAAGAAATTGAAGAACATAGCTCGCAAGGTTGAAAACCCACAAAGGGCGGCTTTGGCAAAAGTTAGAGCACAAAAGGAGGGGTTAATACCCGAGTGTACCTTAACCCCGAACTACGTAAGGCTTGATTCCCATCTTTGGGATATGTAGGCAACTTCACTCTGAAGTCCAGCCGTAAAACACTTCAAATCCGACTGTGTCCATGTGATGGTTCTGGTCATCTTTGTCTTCTCTGTATCCGAGAATTTGGTTGTAATTGTCACTGTGAGGACTGGTTGCCATGTGCTGCGGCGCTAGTGAAGATTGATTACAATGCACTGCGGTGCCATTCAAACAAGGGGCAACTTTCCGTTGCCATACTGTGCGCTGCAGTGCCATTCAAACAAGGGGCAACTTTCCGTTGCCATACGGTGCGCTGTGGTGCCATTCAAACAAGGGGCAACTTTCTGTTGCCATGCAATGCCATTTAGACGAGGTGCAATTTTCCTTCAGATCTGAGGTTGCGCATCTCAAGAGTAAGTTCTGTGTTGGTCGAGCAGTGGCCATTTGCAAAAACAGTTTTTGAGAATTTTTAATGAGGTTGACTAATTCTCTCGAAAATTATTCCACTTTTCCAAAACTGGACCATTTCTTGGACCCAAAAAAGGAAATTTTTCAGTGCTCATAATCTAACTCACATGATTTCAAATCAGAAAATCGAACAAGCGCGTTAATCTAACTCTCATTTTGGTTAAAATTGTTTTAAGCAGAAGCCAAAAACAAAAAATGGTCAAAATAATGAACTAAGGGCACAGTTGAGTCAGGCTTCCTGTCTTTCCCTGGTTGTCAATGCATTTGCCAGAAAGGGCACCATACTTGCCGGAAAGGGCACCCTATTCGCCAAGAAGGGCACAGCGGAAGCTAACAGAAAAGGGCCGAAAGCTCTCACATCCTCCAAGCAGCGAGGTATCAAGCTAAGTGCGAAGCACGAACTGGAATGGAGCAAGATATTCCACTCCTCTGTTTGGACATGTCTGATCATGTCCAAACTCCCCAGCAGAACATCATCAACTGATGTCAGCTGCAGATCTGCTGCACATCCAGCCGCATCGCAACCCCTCTGTGAGAAAGTTCACTGTTGTGAGCAGAAGAAAGAGAATCTAGCAGAATGCTAGGGGCAAGAGCCCGCAACTTCGTGTTTATCCATCAACCACCCTAGGGGAGGGATAAAAAATGAGAGATTGAAGAATAGAGAGATGTGCGCTGAGGGAAAAAGTGAGGAAAAGGGCTTTTTCAGAAAAACAGAGCTTGAGGGCCGAGTGATGTGAGAATCACAAATGAGAAAGGGTGGGAAATAATACCCAGAGAAACAGGCTCCCTGTGCATGTCTGAGTGTCGTGTCTTTTTGTTTTATCTCGATTCTTGTTTCGAGTCGTTTCGAGTGTTACTTGATGTGTTTAGGTTGTTTACCTTTTGTTTTCCGTTGTTTGAGTCATAGTGCGCTGTGTTCAGTCATAGGCTCAATACACCGGTCAAGAACTCATCTCTCAATTTCAAAAATATAATCGTTTTGCGCTCCGACGTGCTGTGCCATTCTCTATATTTGTGCAAAACAGGATCTGTTCTTTCATAAAACTGCAGGGTTCAACCCAGGTCACATGAGAACAGTAACACCAGGACCTATCTGAAGCTATACAGGTTCCAGACTGCAAAGCAAAGAAAAGAGGGAAAATGTCGGCATCTGAGTTTGTTTCAACTTCAATAAGTGCCGAGACTACATTCGTGTGTACCTCTTCAGGTCTTGCCAATGCTCCGAAGTATGAGTGTGCCTATACCTCAAGCACAAGATCAAGTCTGCTTCAAGCCAGAATGGCGATCAAAAGTGCTCTCCCTGAGTACCATTCCCTGCCAGAGGCATCTTGGCTGTGTTCGCAATGAGTTCCTAGGAGACCAACTGCGACGGTGAAAACTAGAGTTCGAATGACTATTGCCTAGAACGCAAAGGTTCGGGATTTCTGAGACTAAAGTCTGGTTTAAATACCCAGAGGCGTGTCCTCGGCTTGAAATCTATATGGAAGCCCCATAGGTTGAGATAGCGTGTATGCACCTCAATTCTGGATACTGAACCAACCTAGTCTGTCAACCCGTTAGATAATAGGGAAAGTTGTGAATATGATCAGGAAGAAAGGCAGCATCCAAAGTGTTCTACATGAAGAACCCTTGTCAGCATTTCAGAGCCTTTGTACTGTCAGTTGAAGGTAAGTGTTCGAAGAGCACGAGGGCAGATCCCCGTCAGAGTAGAGCGGTTCATCGCCACTCACTCCATGAGGTGCTTTCTAAAGTGCCGCTAGGCTTGTTTATTGCATCATGCATTGTATTGCATTGTACCTCTCAAGTTTCTTTCTCATGCATGCATGATATTGTATGTACAGTTCATTCAAAGAAGTTCCGTTTGAGATCATTTATTTAGTGTATCAATCACACCTCATTCACCCTTAGTGTATCTATCACACTTTCTTCATTCGCTTAGTGTATCAATCACACTTCATTTATTTAGTGTATCAATCACACTCTCTTCACTTAGTGTATCAATCACACATTCTCATTTTTTGTATCTATCACACACATTCTCATTTTCTATATCTATCACACACATCCTCATTTTGTGTATCTATCATGCACATATTCACTTCATTTACTTTAGTGTATTCATCACACTTCATTATCTCTTATGTATCCATCACACCTGTTCACTAAGTGCATCTATCACACTTCGTGTTCACATTTAGTATATCTATCATACTCTGTTCACATAGTGCATCTATCACACTTCGTGTTCACCTTTAGTGTATCAATCACACTCTGTTCACATAGTGCATCTATCACACTTTGTGTTCGCTTTTAGTGTATCAATCACACTCTGTTCACATAGTGCATCTATCACACTTTGTGTTCGCTTTTAGTGTATCAATCACACTCTGTTCACAGAGTGCATCTATCACACTTTGTGTTTGCTTTTAGTGTATCAATCACACTCTGTTCACTTAGTGCATCTATCACACTTTGTGTTCACTTTTAGTGTATCAATCACACTCTGTTCACTTAGTGCATCTATCACACTTTGTGTTCACCTTTAGTGTATCAATCACACTCTGTTCACTTAGTGCATCTATCACACTTTGTGTTCGCTTTTAGTGTATCAATCACACTCTGTTCACTCAGTGCATCTATCACACTTTGTGTTCACCTATTGTGTATCCATCACACCTGTTCACTCAGTGCATCTATCACACTTTGTGTTCACCTATTGTGTATCCATCACACTTGTTCACTTAGTGCATCCATCACACTTTGTGTTCACCTTCAGTATATCTATCATACTTTGTTCACATAGTGCATCTATCACACTTTGTGTTCACCTTCAGTATATCTATCATACTCTGTTCACATAGTGCATCTATCACACTTTGTGTTCACCTTCAGTATATCTATCATACTCTGTTCACTTAGTGCATCTATCACACTTTGTGTTCGCATTTAGTATATCAATCATACTCTGTTCACTCAGTGCATCTATCACACTTTGTGTTCACCTATTGTCTATCCATCACACTTGTTCACTTAGTGCATCCATCACACTTTGTGTTCACCTTCAGTATATCTATCATACTTTGTTCACATAGTGCATCTATCACACTTTGTGTTCACCTTCAGTATATCTATCATACTCTGTTCACTTAGTGCATCTATCACACTTTGTGTTCGCATTTAGTATATCAATCATACTCTGTTCACTAAGTGCATCTATCACACTTTGTGTTCACCTTTTTTGTATCTATCATACTCTGTTCACTAAGTGCATCTATCACACTTTGTGTTCACCTTTTATGTATCTATCATACTTTATTCACTAAGTGCATCTATCACCCTTTGTGTATCTATCACACGCTCGCTCTGTGTATCCATCACACGTTTACTTTGTGTATCTATCACACGCTCACTCTGTGTATCCATCACACGTTTACTTTGTGTATCTATCACATGCTTGCTCTGTGTATCCATCACACGTTTACTTTGTGAATCCATCACACGCTCGCTCTGTGTATCCATTACACGTTCACTTTAGTCTATCTATCACATGTTTGCTTAGTGTATCTATCACACATGCTCGCTAAGATTGCATAAACTTCTTACATCCTTTCTGTATGAAATGTAGTATTGCTTTGCATTCTTGCTTAAAACTGTTGCATCTATTGTGAATATTTGCTTCATTACAGCTTGCTGCTTCGCATGATCATTGAGTTACATCCGGCTTTGTGCATATCGCTTTGCATTTTGCCCCCTACCTGCGGGCATGCCTGCAGGCACATCTTTGTTTACCTTGCCTATTTGTCTAAGTCTTCGGCCTTATCAAAAATGGGTCGTCTTTGGGCTTTGACATTCACTCTGTCACTCCTTGACTTTCGAGTTCTGTCAAAGAGGGGCAACTGTAGATACTCCATTTTTGACTGACCTTAAGACTCAGACGTCACCGATTGAGCGCTTGGTGAAGTTGCATATTGTGCTCGTTCTGAGGTTGCGAAGTCACGGCTGCGAGCCTTGCCACCGGACTTCCAGACTCTTTTGTGCTTTGCCTTGGTTTGCGAACCAGGCCCTGTTTTCTTTGTTTTCTCTTCCCGAAGGGAGGGAGAGGTCTCGTAGATCATCTCTCAATGGTCGTAGGCCATTTTTCCTGTTTGGAGCACGGTTCCCGGTTTTCGGAGCCGTCGGCCATGCGCCTCGGTTCGGGACTGCTTAACTACCTTTGTTTGCCCCGGTTTTTGGCGCACACACCTTATTTCCTTCCTTTTGAGGGACACTGTGGCCTGAAAGACCACCTTCGTGGTCGAACGCCACTTCCTGTGCCCAACAGCCTGTTTTCAGGGCCCCAAACTGCGCGTTTTGGCCCCCGAACCTTCGTTTTGCATCCGTCTTGGTCCATTTTTGGCAAGGACCTTAGTTTCATTGTTAGAAAGGTTGTAGGAGGGTGGGAGACCAGCAATTTTTCTGAAAAACCAGCTTTTCTCTTCATTGCTCTTCGTCGCCCGTTTTTTTTACTAGAAAGCTGGTTTTTTCCCATTCCCGGGCCACTTTTTCTGACTTTCCACCACACCATTGTGATCTACTCATCTGGGAGGCCACCAATATGGGTAGGCCGACCAGTAATTGTCCCTAACCCTTTTGAACCCCTCTAAAAAAGCTGGTTTTTCTCTCTCCTGGGTCACTTTTTCTGGTTTTTGACCACACAACTGTGTTGCACTCATCTGGGAGGCCACCTTTCGGGATAGGCCAACTAGTAATTGTGCTTGACCGTTTTGACCCCTGGTCGGCCAACCAGGGGAGGTGGCCGGCCGCCCACCTTGGCCTTTTGAACCTGGCCGGCCATGTTTGCCCTCCTGAGTGTGTTCCAGCTATGCCAGCTATTTTCCACTTGACCCACTGTCCGAGGGTTTGTCCTTGCTTTTGGTCCTTTTAAGTTGGTTTTGCCCCCCTTTGCTTGGCTTCAAAAAGGAATTGGCCCCTTTGGTCAAGCTTCTTGAGGAAGCTTGACCCTTTTGGTTTAGCTTCCTCAAGAAGCTTGACCCCTTTGGTCAAGTTTCCTTTAGAAGCTTTGAGCCTCTCTCTTGGCTTCTCCAAGAAGCCTCACTTCTCTCCCTCTATATAACCAACACCCCACCTCATGTTGCAAGGGTTAGAAAAAAAAACCAGCTGAGATATACATACACCCCTATATCTATACTTCAAGCCTCTAAACACCCATTTTCTTGGCCATTTTACCCTACATCCCATAGCCTGCCACCTCCATCATCCATTCCAACCCCTTGGAGGTCATTTGCAGAGGTTGAAAGCTCACTAACTTGGTCCAAAAGCTGCTGGAGTTCGGCTCTACAAAGGTAAGCTTCTATTTTCCCCATTTTTGCATAATTTTGCTCTATATCTTAGTTCCTTTTTCTTGCATTTTTGGGCTCCGAGCTAAACTAGAAAAGATCTTATTTTAAGCTCCTCTTCAACTTTGTTTAAGAAAACTTTGCTGTTTAAAGTCATCTACTCCCGCTTTGTGCTTTATCTCTCTTTTAGGGCTTATTTTGCATGGTATATTAGCCTTATTTGTGAGCATTTCTGGGCTTCGACCTAAACTGTAAAGTGTCTTATTTTGAGCTCCTCTTCAACTTTGTTAAAGGGCTCTTTACTGTTTGAGGCCATCTACTTCCCTTACCCCCTATCTCTCCTTTAGGGCTATTTTTGCATCATATTTTAGCCTTACTTGTGAACATTTTAGAGATTTTCTATATACTGGAAAAAGTCTTGTTTTGACATTCTCTTCAAGTTTGGTTAAGGTCCCATTTCTGTTTGGGGTCATCTTCCCCCTATGCATGCTTCATCTCTTCATGATTAGGGCTATGCATTAGAGCTCTTGCATTGGCCATGGCTTGGCCTCTTAGCCACTAAAATCCAATGGATTTTCAATGGCTTAGGCGTATTCTTGAAGGCCAAAATCAGAGGGGGGTGACCCCCTCTCTCCTTGTCTTGTTTGGTGATCCTTTTGGCCTTCCAAAGGGACCCTATTTTTCATGCTTTGAAGTCACTTTCCAGGCCTCATTTTGAGGGTTTTGAGGTCTGCCTTGGCTCTGTCTGAGGCCTTTTTGGTTATATTTTATGTCTATGATGCGTGTATAGAGAAATCCCATTCAAGGCCTTTCAAAGAGGCCTTTCTTTGCATGTTTTTGAGACTGATTCCAGGGCCTATTTGGTGCATTTTAGGGCTGTCATAACCCATTTCCAGAGTTGGTTTAGTCTTGCTAAGTGTCTATCTTGTATGTGCTTAATAACCCCTTGTATGGCCCTCTAAAGGAGCTCATCATTTTGGCATGCATTGGCTGCATTTCAGTGATTATTTGGGCATATTTTGGCATGTTTTATTCACTGATTTTTGCTGGTTTGATGATTTCTCATACGCTTCATATACATGCCATGTAAACCATGTTTGCTAGTCAAAGTTGCATGCTATTTTAGTCCATCATGCTAGCATCTTTTGGTCATGCTTTGAACTAGAAATGTTCATGTTTTGGGACTGCCTTGGCTGTGTCTTTGTGTTTCATAGTCAAATAATGCATGCTTTGTATAGCTATAAGTTAATACATGTGCTTAGTTTTGAGTTTTGGGGCTCATCTCATGCATCGGGTGCCATGTTTCCATGTTTTGGGACCTTTTAGCATCATGTTTCAGTGCTGGAGTTTACATGTTTGAATGTCGTGCTTCATCCTTGCCATGCCTTGTTAGAGTTGTATGTTGTGGCTTAGGTTCGGTCCTCTATTTGCGTGTATGTGTGCACGCATTTCGGTAGTCTCATGTTCATCTTATGGCTGCTGATGTGAGTGTAGCTGAGGTCCACTCATATTGGTGTAAGCCCATATTGCACTGTGTATGCCATCTTAGTCTATAGCATTATGTATGCTAGGTTATATGTTAGAGCATTGTGTATGCCATGTTACATCGAGTATTGTGTATGCCATTTCATAGCACTGCGTATGCTAGGTTGCATGTTAGGATTGCATTCATGCATGTCATGCATATTGCATTGTGTTGGGAATAGGAGTTAGCCCGAGCACGGGAAACGAGGGACGTTTCGTACTCCGAGTGACGGAACGTGTCTCAATTCCCGGTCGCCGACACTCCGAATTATTCATGATGGAGTCTAGGCCTTGTTATGTTTTCATGTGCATTAATTTCATATTAAGTCGTGCAATTCGACTCCTCGGCCATCATGCATCGAGATGCGTGATTGATGGCACGAGGATCGAGGCAAGCATACATATGTGAAAATACATTGGCATGCCCCTTTCTTGCTCTCTGTTGCAGCGAATCAGAAACCGACAGTCTTTTGGAGCTTCGTGCAATATTCCGGGCTTAATTGTAAACAAAGGCTAATTAGGGCATCGCAATGGATTTCCGCGCAAGGCAACTCAAGCACGCATCATTCATTATTCGGAACAGAGCTGAGGTGGTCCATAGATTTACGTGCTAGTTTACTGCTTTCCTAGTTAAATTTGTTAATTAATTAGGGTTTTGTATTTATTCGGACTATATATTATTTATTCGGACCCTCCGAGCGAGGGCAATGTTGTAATAAGTGTGCGTGCGTGTGATGTATGTCTTCCAACCTCATGTCTTTCTCCTTTTTATTTACCAGCTTATGATGGTTCGATTAGGGCATGTTTCAATTAGCATACAGTATGATAGCATGTTTGCATTCATTCATCTGTTTTGCATGCACCGGGCTCGGCGCATCATACTCACTGCATTGTATTTCAATTCCAAGTTGAATACATGTTAGCTGTAGCATTTCATATGCCATGTTTAGAATAGCCGAGCCTATCTTAGTTGCATTTTGCATGTGTTGCATTAGGCATTTCTGTATAGTTAGGATCATGCATGGATTTCTAACATAGCTTCTGTTTTGGCTTAGAGTACTCGGTAAGTTTTATGCTTTAGCATCCTTGCATGTGTGTGAGTGACTGCCATGATAGCATGCTTACTATGAGGCTATGTGCTTATATGATATACCTGCCTGAATGCCTGTGGGTGAAGGTTGGATTATCTGAATTTGAACAATGCATTGACTGTGAGTTTTAAGCCCACTTGAGAGTGGCAAATCATCATGTTTTCTAAGCCCACCCGAGGGTGGCAAATCCACGTCTTAGCCTACTCACGAGTAGCACCATCAAACCGCTTTCAAAAACAAACATGAGATGTTTTGTTCCAATTCAGGCGACCCAGTCTATACTTGTATGCTGTACACATCACATAGTAATTCTAGGCTAATAATCGGAATAAGAACATATAATGTTTTCAAAACTCGATATCATGGTTAGTAGAGGCCGATCTTTGGTCGGGCGAGCGGGGGTGCTCACGAAATGACCTTCCCTAATCGTACCTAAGTTCCCGAGCCGAGGCAACTTTGGTGATGACGGACACGTGGCCTTAGGCAACGAGTCAGGGTTTCCTAAATTCCCCCAAAAGAAATATTTAGGTGGCGACTCTGTATCTGGCAAAGCAGTCCATGTTTGGCACTTCTTTCAAAAAAATCTGTTTTCAAAAACGATTTGCCGGATTTGGACTCTTTGATGATTCATCGGTCTTGCATTGCACTCTGCGAGATTAGATACAGGACCGTGACATTGAGTCCTAGAACTGTAGTGACCCCAAATGAACAAAACGGGATTTCCCTCCTGGAATGTTCGGGGACGTCTACAATTATTTATAGTGTACGTCATGGTGCATTCAAGATCATAGATATATGTATATTGTTATTGTTTAGAATCATGTTGGGATTTCTACTAGACTTTATGTTCATTCCGCGTTGCTATTGATTTTTCAGGTGTAAGTTAAGAGATGATTCAAAATTAGTGATCTTCCTTAATTGTTGGCCATGGGGGTATACTTGTTGGCAGAACACCATTGTTGTAAAAGGGTTAAACCCTTACTTTCAATGCAAAGATGTAAGCCTACGGGCATTTCGTTTAAATGTAATTCCTGTTGCATTCCATATATATACGATTGAGAGGACTTTCATTTATTTATAGATATAATGTATGTACGGCTCCGCATATTCTTAATGGAGATGGATTTATGTTAATGATTATGGTAATGTTATTTGGGTAATAAAAAATAGGGCGTGACAACTTGGTATCAGAGCTAACCAGGTTTGAATACATTGGGCTCGTGGGAAGTGATTGTTACCATAAGGGGTTTATTATTGTAGCTTGACTTTTTCACGCCCCCTTTCGGAAGTTTGAAAGAAGCCCTACAGTTCGGACTCCCGCAGTTCTGAATCTAATCTCACAAGTGCAATGTGAAATTGATAAACACCAAAGAGTCCAAATCTGGCAAATCTTTTGGAAAATCGATTTTTGAATCAAAAATGCCAAAATTGGACTGCTTTGCCAGATACAGAGTCGCCACTTAAATATTTTATTTTGGGGAAATTTAGGTAACCCATGACTCGTGCCAAAGGTCACGTGTCCGTCATCACCAAAGTTGCCTCGGCTTGGGAACTTAGGTACGAGAGGGGAAGGTCATGAATTGAGCACCCCCACTCACCCGATCAAAGATCGGCCTCTACTAATCATTATATGATTTTTATCAACATTATGTGCTCTTGTTCCGGTTACTTAGGCTAACATTACTATTTGATGCGCGCACACAAGGTATAGACTAGTTTGCTTGAATTGGAACAATTCAATTTCATGTTTGTTTTGTGAAAAGGGTTTGATTTTGCCACCTCAAGTGGGCTTAAAGTTTGCGAATTTGCCACTTAACAAAGTGGGCTTAAATGTATATTTATTTAATCGTTCCAATTCAAACAACAAGCCTTCATCTACAGGCACTCAAGCAGTTTAACGAGTAAGCATTTAGCCTCATAGCAAGAATGCTAATCATGCCAGTCATTCACACTCATGCAAGTATGCTAAAGCACTAAAAACTCACCTAGTACTCCAAGCCAAGAAAAGAAACTAGTTAGAAAAATACATGTTCCCAACTATGCCAAATGACTAATGCAATACATGCAATAATGCAATTTAATAAGCTCAGCTACTAATATGTTATACGGGAAATTCTATTTCTACCACCCTAATAAACTCAGGGCAAATCTTTTCTCAATACACATCCCTCATAATTTAATTATTAAATAATTATCTCAACCCACATCATTAAAATTACAAATAAACCCTTGTACACACACTTTACCCTCAAAATACACACTTGAATATCCACCCACTCCCGTGAAGACCAAAGACCCCAATTTGCATCTGTACGTCAAACAGGAAGGAAGAAGAAGAAGTTCAAATGGGAAACCCAAAAAAAATTTAAAAAATCTGCACTTTCCTCACCTCCATTGAAGATTTCAAGAGCTCCATTGATCTACTAAACTTTGTTGAAAACCTTGTTTAAGGTAAGAAATCTTTCAATTTTATTATTACATTTATCATTTTGTTATTAGATTGACAATTTTCGGATCTGTATTCACTCCATTGGCATGAAAGTATGGTAGATTGGCGACTGGAGGTGCTCGGTACTGGGTTGCCGAATACATGTGTTTTATTCGGAAATTGACTACCGAATGTTAATTTCGTCCATTGACTTCCGAAAAAAATACAGAACCTCGTCATATAACTTCCGAATGTATTCTATATTTTTGGTTCTCTTATCGCGTTGTGTTCCCACTTGAGCTGAAACTGAGCAGCACCATGGAAGATACCGACTCTGAGCTGAAAAAGTTAAATATACTTTAGATTATCTTTTCATCTCTGTTTTTCTTTGTCGACGCATAGTATCTCTGAACTTTCTGTTTCCCTGGACTAGGGTTTTGGTGTACAGTGGATGGTGGAAAAAATTCCATCCTTTCGGTTGTTTTATTTTTTTTTACCAATAAAAGGAGTGTAAATTTTAATAATAGGAGTTTCAGAGAATGTGGAGTTTCAACTTTACAAAGATTAGCACACTTCTTTACAGAAATGCACAACACAATTGTACTATTCTTGATCTCCTGTCTTGTATGAATTTGCACTTCCATGGTTAAAGTTTTCCTGAACTAGCAAACTGTACACTTCTTTAATTTTTTTGTTTCAAACAATGTATATTGAGATATTTTTATTTTAAAAAGATGTGTATTGAGAATTTGTATGTATAATATTAAGAGTGTTGATCAATGGTTATTATAGTAAATTTTAAGTAGGATATAATTGTCATTAATCTAATTTTTCATTAAGTGTGTTGACTGAGTTTATTAGGGTGGTGGAAATAGAATTTCCCATGTTATATGGATCAATTTAAATAGCATGCGGTCTGAACAGGTATTCAAAGAAGTATTGAAATAACAATGCAGTTTAAATGATGCGCCAAGCCTTGGTGCATGCAATACAAGATGAATGGATGCAAGCATAAGGTATGCTAATTGAAACATGTCCTTAATCTAACCATCAAAAGCGGATAAATAAAAGGGAGAAAGACGTGGGGTTGGAAGACATACACATTATTACATTATGCTTTCGCGAAGGAGAGTCCGAATAAATAAACTAAGCTAACTAGCAACTAATAAAAGCTAAGCTAATTAAGCTAATTATTATTACAAAACTTGAATGAATAATTAACTAACTATCTAAGCTAATTAAATAAGAATTTAACTAGGCTAAGCTAATTAAATATTACAACACAAACTAATTAGTTACAACTAATTAAGCTAATTAAATATTACAACACAAACTAATTAGCTACAACTAATTAAGCTAATTACAAAACAATTGCAATTAATAATTAAACTAAGTAACTAAGCTAAGCCAATTAGCTACTCTGCCTCGGGGAACGAAGGATGTGCATGCGCATGCTCTGTTTCCACCCGAAAAGACCTCCGTTTTGCTCTCAAAAGCCTCTGTTTGCACAATTAAACACTTCTAGAACAACTTTGCTCCGTCTTGCCAATACTCTACTGAGATTTGCATCGGTGGCCAGCCGGCCACTGGTGAATATTGCCGGCCAAGTTGTGAGCACTGAAAATTTTCCTTTTGGTCAAAAAATGGTCTAAGTTGTAAAAGGTAAAATTTGAGCAAAAATTAACTTTTATCAAAACTTTTCAAAACCATTCTCGATAAGGATCACCACTTGACACACACAGAATCTATCATCGAGATATACAACCCCAAATTTGAAGATCACAAATTGCTCCTTGATTGAATAGCACTGCTCAGCACTGTAACCAATTCTTCTCTCAGAGTAAAGATCACAACTGAACCCTCAGGTAGAGAACAGAAAAAGATGACCTGATCAAACACATGGACAGAATAGTTGAATTGGAGGTGTTTACGGCCGAACCTCAGGATGAAGTTGCCTATGTATCCCAAAGATAGGAATCAGGCCTTACATAGTTCGGTTCGGGTTCACTCGAGTATTAACTCTCTCATTTTGCGCTCTAACTTTTGCCAAGGCCGCCCTTTAGGGTTTTCAACCTTGCGAGCTCAATTTTTCTTTATTTCTAATTTTTTGTGCTCTAACTTTTGTCTAGGTCGCCCTTCCAGGTTTTCAACCTAGCGAGCCTCTCAGGGATAGTATTTCTTCAACTTGTCCATGTTTATCGATTGGAAAAATTCTAGGCCATCCAGGTTCATAAGAATAACAGCTCCACCCGACCAGATAGTTTTGATGATGTAAGGACCAATCCAATTGGGTTTGAACGGGCCCCTAGGGTCATGAATGGGAGTTCGGTTGTCTTTCAGGGCACCAAATCTCCTTATTTGAGATTCCGGGACTTAACTTTCTTGTTAAAAGCCCTAGAAATTCTGCGTTGATAACCCTGAACATGGTACAATGCTTTCAGCCTTCTCTCATCAAACAACATTAGTTCTTCGAACCTGCTCTGCTGCCAATCTGCCTCTACTATTTAACACTTAGCCATAACTCGCAGCGACGGGACTTCTATTTCGATTGGCAGAACAGCTTCCATCCCATAAACAAGAGAATAAGGAGTTGCCCACGTAGACGTTTGGATTGAAGTTCTATAGCCCAAGAGTGCGAATGGCAATTTGTCTGGCCAGTTGTGGACTCGCCTCTTTTCGCACCTCGTCTTTCGAAAAGGTTTAAAAAGAAAGGCCTCATTGTTCGGACTCTCGTGGTTCTGAATCTAGTTTCACAAGTGCAATGTGAAACTGATAATCACCAAGCGTCCAAATCCGGCAAACCTTTTTGGAAAATCGATTTTAAATCAAATAATGCCAAAATTGGACTGCTTTGCTAGATACAGAATTGCCACCTAAATATTTTACTTTGGAAAAATTTAGGAAATCCATGACTCGTGCCAAAGGCCACGTGTCCATCATCACCAAAATTGCGTTGGCTCGGGAACTTGGTTACGTGAGGGGAAGGTCCTAAAATGAGTACCCCCGCTCGTCCGATCAAAGATCGGCCTCTACTAATCATGATATGATCTTTTGTAAACATTATGTGTTCTTGTTTCAGTTATTAAGCTAACCTTACTATGTGATGCGCACAAGCAAGTATAGACTAGTTTGCAAGACTTGGAACAATTCAACTCATGTTTGTTTGCGAAAATGGTTTAAATTTGCCACCTCAAGTGGGCTTAAAGATGCAAATTTGCCACTCAACATAGTGGGCTTAAAACATGATTTGCCACAACAAAGTGGGCTTAAAACACACATTTTTTGAATCGTTCCAATTCAAACAACAAGCCTTCATCCACAGGCATTCATGCAGTTTAGCATATTTAAGCACATAGCCTCATGGCAGCTAGTGAAGGAATTTACATTACAACTATGCAATACAAGGCTCAAATGAATTAACCAGCCCAAAACAAAGCCAAAACAGGTCAAAACAGAGCTTAAAACATGCTGGACTTAAGCCTCGAAAAGCTAAAAAATAAGCTAACATGTAAGGCTAACTAGGCATGCAAACAAGACACAAGGAGGGGAGGCTAACCCCTCCAATTTTAGACTTCAAAATAAGGTTTTTTCCACTTAAAAACCTCTGAAATTCAGTGGTTAAAAGTCCCAAAAAGCTTGGTTTGAAAGTGATGAAAAATGGTATCGAAAGCTTAACAAACAAAGGAGCAAGAAGGGTGAACCACCCCTTAACTGAAAATGGCCTCAAACCAACACTTTTAGGCCACAAAACAAAGTTTTTTACAGTTCAAAATCAGTCCCAAAATAGTTTGAAAAGATGGCAAAACAAGTGTACAAAACAAGCTTAAAGGACAATTGTTATACCTCTTGAAGCAAAGGACAATTCAAGGCACAAATGAGGTACTAAATCAAGCCAAGACCACCTTCTGGAGCTCAAAGAGGGCCTCAAGTAATCTCAGCCCAAAGATAAGCAACTTTGGTTAAGGGTTGATAGGCAAACTAGAAGTATATATCTACTTGTATGCACAAAAGTTCAAGAGAGAGAATTGTAGAGAGAGAGGCTCTCAA
This sequence comes from Camellia granthamiana, assembly GCA_036172215.1. Taxonomy (NCBI): domain Eukaryota; kingdom Viridiplantae; phylum Streptophyta; class Magnoliopsida; order Ericales; family Theaceae; genus Camellia; species Camellia granthamiana. Next base: position 93,939,050 of record CM069907.1, read on the forward strand.
AAATTTTCCAACCTTGAAATATGAGAGATAGGTCATCTATATATAGAAATATATGATCCCTGGTCGAAAATATCTCAAAATGGACAGCTGGAACTTTGTGCAAACAGCTGGAGGAAAATATCTGCACAAAAACTGACACTTTTGCACTAGTGGCCGACCGGCCATCATTGGCCAAAAAAATGCATCCCTGGATGAAAGATGGCCAACAAGGCCCAATCATGGCCGACACATAGCCATCAAAGGCCATCCATGGCTAGCAAACTCCACCAGTGGCCGGCCAAAAAAATCTACTCTCTAGGTCTAACTTCAAATGGGCATATCTCCTTCATCCGAACTCCTTTGCAGGTCATTCTTAAGTCTAAATTGAAGCCCCGGAAGTATTGTTTCCAATGGTGGAAGCCTCATATAAAAATTCCAAGTGTGCAAAAAGATATGATTATTTTAGTGAAGACTGCTCAGTTTCGGTCCTAACTGGATTCATGCCTAACTTATCCTCAGCTAGTTTGCTTCCCTCCACTCTTATTTTCTTGAACTCCAAACCTCTAAATAAGGTGTTTTGAAATTTTTTTCAACTAGTTTACCTCTCTTTCATTTATTTCAACTTTGTCCTTGCTCAGTTTACCGAAAAGCGCAACATTTGATGAAATGCGAGCCTTGGAACATCGTAGAAACTTTTTTCAAAATATTTTGAAAGGAAGGCTTTTAAGGTCTAAAATCACTTTGGTCAAAAAGTTTTTGGTCCAAAAATGGGGTGTGAGGTTGGGATTTAAAGCTCCTTTTGCCGAAGAAATCGAACCATTGCACAACATAGCCTTCATCATCAAGTGATCAACCTGTGGCGCCCAAGTCTTAAAGGCGGCCCAAAATGGGGTGTCTACACCAGTCCCTGTAGATCTCAACCATCTTCTGCAAAATATGTTTGATGTTCTTGTTGGTAGCCTCAACAGCTCTGTTGGTTTGTGGTTGGTATGTAGATGACTTATGGAAAGCCACATTGTATTTCTCCAACAAGTCTATCACCTCTTTCTTGAAGTAGGAGCCATTATCTGAAATGATCTCGTTTGGGACTCCATATCAGCAAATGATGTTGTTACGGATGAACTTAGCCACATGCGCTGCTTTCAACACCGCGTAGGACTGAGCTTCCACCCACTTCGTGAAGTAATCAATTGCCACCAGAATGTATTCATGCCCATTTGACCCTTTCGATGTGACTGCACCGATGATGTCAATTCCCCAGATTGAAAATGGCCATGGTGAAGTCATGTTGTACAATTTTGATGGCGGGATATTCATGCGATTCGCATGGATTTGGCATTTGTGGCATCGCCGAACAAAACCAATACAATCCTCTTCCATAGTAGACCAGTAGTAACCTTACTTGCGGATCTTCTGGGCTAACACTACTTCGTTCATGTGCGCTCCGCACTCTCCTCCATGGATGGCCTCCATTAGGCGCTTTGATTCCTCTACATCGACACATAACTTATGCATTCTCAGATGACCCCTCTTGTACAGTTTACCTCCGCAGATGATAAATTGAACGGCCATTTGCCATATTACCCTCTTATCTTTAGCATTTGCCCTCGGTGGATAAACCTCATTT